>JAEIFT010000259.1:0-380950 GCA_018904225.1 Lordiphosa mommai | reverse complement strand
ATTTAATTTCAGAAACAGTAATTTTTCAACAGATTCTGCGTACAAATTAAAATATTGATATTTTTATCACAGGTTGATTTTTATTTTCCTGATCCAGAAAATAAAAATCACTGAATGATTTTTATTCACTGAATGATTTTTATTTTTGATTTTTATTTTTAAAAATCAATCTTGATTTTTATTATTGATTTTTTCAAATAAAAATCACTCATGAGTTTTATAATTGATTTTTTATAATAAAAATCAAAAATGAATATTTAAAAATAATTTTTAAAATAAAAATTAAAAATAATTTTTAGCAATGATTTTTAAAAATCAAAAATAACGGTTCATTACATACTTCCGAAGTCCATGAAAAAACAAATAAATGCATATATTTGATCTATGTGTAGGACATCTGCATCCCAATGATTTTTTTTAGTGATAAATTTACCCCATAACCGTTATTTTCGGTCCCTGATAAAAATATCATCAATGAAAACATTAGGCTGAATTTAGAAAGTAATGTCAAAATATTATCGTACAATATAGCAGGGCTAGCAAATAATCTGATACAAAAAAACTTCTTCAAATTTATAAACGAACATGAGGTAGTAGTAGCTTTATTATTTTATTTAAAATTTTTATTGTTAAATTTTAAGTTATAATTAGGAAAATATAAAAGCTAAAAAAAATATTTAAATTTATATGGCATGGCGTTATGCCGTCCGCCAAATGATTCATTTCTATACTATTATTGAAAAGAGTATCTTCATTAAAAGTCCTTGTTAAGGATCCTTCTCCTGTAGGCAAGCGCATCTTTCAAAGATGAGGCTAGTGCGGACCAGTTCTCTCCATTCAGAATATTTGCACATTCTTATGTTGAGATCGAGGATTTATCCCAGTGCAGACGTCTTATCTCTTTCAGCAGCGGGCATATCCCCAGAAAATGCATGATGTCCTCACGCTCGCGCATGTTGGAAATTTAGTGGCAACATCTCGACTCTTTCTTTAAAAAACAGTGATATGCTATAGCTGTCTAAGCCGTCTCTGAAATAGTTTCGTTCACCAAGTATGTGGTTTCGATTTTTATAGTGATTTCTTGTTTCGCTTCCAATTGCTCTCGCGCTGAAATTATCGAGATATCTATGGCTTGGATAATCCTGCCTTGTATTTGCACCCAATCCTCTATTATTTCGATGTTACCGCTGATGTCATATTCTTCTGCTGGAGTCATCCATCTGCTGCAGAACTGAGACTTTCTTTCAAGAAGGTGTTTCGCAACAATTTTTGGAAGTCATCCTTTGGGTATTGCATCACCTTGGACATGTAGTCAAAGTGCAATTGTAGGGTGAATGTGTGCATGATAGGCAGGCCTGTTTCCAGATGCAGTGCGTACGTTGGGGTATTTCGGGGGAGCCTGAATATCTTTTTTATTAAAAAAGCAAAGCAGCTGTTCCACTCCGTCAAAATGTTCGTATCCCCATACTTGCGAGGCATAGCACATGATTGATCTGGCTGTCGCAAGGAACAGCTTGAATTTGGTTGAGTGTGCAACCTGTAGTTTGCGTAACAGCTTTCACAAAACTTATATTTTGGGTTGGGGTCACTCCTAGATACTTAAACTCCTTGACCACCTCAAGTAATTCGCCATTTAACCACCACTCCTGTGTAGCCAAGCGGTCCCTTGCATTTCTTATTTCCATGACTTTTCTTTGGGTGTTTACCTGGAAGCCATATATATGCAGTATTCGTGTGTGGCGTAAATCATCTTTTTCAGTTTGTTTGGGCTTTCGGCCAGAAGGACCATATCGTCCGCGTACATAAGAACTTTTATTTTTTCGGTTCCAACTAGAACTCCTCCAGGCAGCGCTAACGATATGTCATCCACATACAGCGCAAATAGAAGGGGACTTAATAAGCAGCCTTGTTTAACTCATTGGTTGCACTCAAACCATTCCGATAATGTTTTCCCGTCCCAAATTGATTAAATATACGCTTATTTGCTAGGCCGGATATATTGTATTTTGAGATTTTTCGGGTATTTGTTTTTGGCGGATGTTTTTTTAGTTTTTTGCTGTTGCCTTGCTGGTTAGGTTAGCGTAATTTTTGTCAATGCCGCATGCCTGGCCAAATAACTCTTTTAGTACCTTTTTCGCCAGTTGCCCGTTGTGCATCAAATTGTTTTGATCGTTCCAGTAGAACCACTTAACCTCAATGGCTAGCTAATCGTCGCGAACTAGTATTTTCTTGTTGGGATACGCTGCTCTGATTTCCCTTCGCAGAGTGAGCATGGCACTTTTTTTTAGTTGATCCCTTGAGTAGCTTGGCTTGCTTCAGCACCGCATAGACTGTAGCTGTCGATCCGAATTCTGCAACTACGGTCAACTTATTCTCTCTTTCATAATTTATATTTATATTTTATTTTTTATTGGAATTCTAGCCCAGCGCGACAAGTACATTGAAACTTATAAATTAATGCGGCAGTCACTACGATGTCATCCTTAATACATTTTTGGTTTCCTAACTTAAAATAATAATTAAATATAAACAATGACAGACAATGAACTTAATTATGTAACAACACAGTAGGATTAATTTTAATTACAGCATATTTTTTTTATATATAAACTAGCATATAACCCGGCGCGCTTTGCTTCGCCACCTCCAGTATAGCCGCCAAAATAATGAAAAAAAACGTTGGTAATGATACCACCCCCGCCCCCATTTTCCGACCATCAGAAATGAGAAAATTATTTTCCACCTACTTGGCCCGTTAAGCGTACAAACGCTAAAACCACCCCCGTCACCCATTATCCGACCTTGAGGGTGAGTAAGCGCAAAGCTAAAAACTTTATCCTATTTAATTGGCCCACAGAGCTTTCAAACCAAATTTAATACATATCGGCTAAAAACCCACCCCCGCACCCATAATCCGACCTTTGCTGTGAACATCCCGAAATAATAAAACACGTGTTTCCATTTATTCTGACCCTAGATCTTACAAAACGAATTTTATTCAGATCGGCTCACAAATAGCCATTGTCACTGAACCGAAATACGCCCACCATTATTCTTGCCTGTGGGCAGAAATTCTACCACCGAGAAATCAAATGTATAATTATTTTCTATAATGTGTTCACAAACCGATTTTGAAGCCAATCGGATTAAAAATAGGTTTTACCATATAGCATTTTCCGACTTTTCGTGCGGATTTTCCATTGGAAAATCTTATGTCTAATTATTTTGCATACTATCCTTACAAACCGAGTTTGAAGTCAATCGGATGAAAATAGTGTTTTCCATATAGAATTTTCCGGCCATTTTCCTTGTGGGTGGATTTTCCACCAACAAAAAATCACATGCCTAATTATTTAGCAAACTACCCTTACAAACCGAGTTTGAAGCCAAACGGATGAAAAATAGTTTTTTCCATATGGAATTTTCCGGGAATTTCCCGACTTTTCGGGCGCATTTTCCAACATCGGAAAATCTTATGTCTAATTATTTTGCTTACCATCCCCACAAACCGAGTTTGAAGTCAATCGGATGAAAAATAGTTTTTTCCATGAAGAATTTTCCGGCTATTTTCCTTGTGGGTGGATTTTCCACAATCGAAAAATCACATGTCTAATTATTTAGCATATTATCCTTACAAACCGAATTTGAAGCCAATCGGATGAAAAACAGTTTTTTCCATATGGAATTTTCCGGGAATTTCCCGACTTTTCGGGCGCATTTTCCAACATCGGAAAATCTTATGTCTAATTATTTTGCATACTATCCTTACAAACCGAGTTTGAAGTCAATCGGATCAAAAATAGTTTTTCATATAGAATTTTCCGGGTATTTTCTTTGTGGGCGGATTTTCCAACATTTGAAAATCTCATGTCCAATTACTTAGCATACTACCCTTACAAACCGAGTTTGAAGCCAAACGGATGAAAAATAGTTTTTTCCATATGGAATTTTCCGGCAATTTCCCGACTTTTCGGGCAGATTTTCCATCATCGTAAAATCTCAAGTCTAATTATTCTGCTTACCATCCTCACAAACCGAGTTTGAAGTCAATCGAATGAAAAATAGTTTTTTCCATGAAGAATTTTCCGGCCATTTTCCTTGTGGGCGGATTTTCCGAAATCTGGGAAACAGGTGTCCAATTATTTCGCTTACTTTACTTACAAACCAAATTTCAAGTCAATCGGATAAAAAACAAAATTTTCCCCATAGTAGCTTTTCCGGGAGTTTTCCACCCCTTAGGGGTGGAATTTTCCAAAACCCTGCCTTAGTGCTCACTTTCAACTCATAAGGAAACTTCTGTGAAAATTTCAGCTTTCTATGTCTTACCGTTCAGGTTCTACGTTGATTGCCAATCAGTGAATCAGTGAGTCAGTCAGTCAGGACAAACTCTTTTATATATAGAGAGTTTATTTTTAATTTTTTTCTTTTTTTAACCTATTATTAATTTTCCCTGTTTTGCATGATTTCCCTAACTTTAATCTCAAACTGAGTTAAGCTTTCGATAATTTTTAGTTCATGGGGTAGATCGTTCCATAGCCGAATAGCATTTAGCAAGAACTGTCTCTCAGAGCAAAACAACTTCCATCTCGGGCATATGTAATTATTTGTACGCTGCGATGCCGCAGGTCTTAAAAAAATATGGAGGTAGGATGGCCCTTAGTAACTATTATCTTGTGCATGAATATGAGAGTTCTAAGGTTCTAATCAACGACTTAAGGCAAAGGTAGAAAATTTTACGAGTTTGATGTGAAATTTGGTCGAGTCGTCTAACAATAAATACATATCTAGCTATTGAGTTAACAGTCACTTTGAGCTTGTGAAAATCTCTAGAGTCGCAGTGGCCAAAAACTTATACTCCGTAAAAAAGAGTGGGTACCAGAATTTGCTTTGCTATTGTCATTTTAGGATTAACTGGTAATATTAACATTGCAAGTTGTCGCAGCATTCCGTATGTTTTACCGGTTGCTTTAGAAATGTGGTTAGAGCATGTTAAATTATTATTAAAAGTTATTCCTAAATTGAGTGCATGTTCCACATACTTAATTGGAGTGTTATTGATCAAAATTTTTGGCAACTGGCTTGCGTCAAGTGACTTCTTGTATAAAACTATACTTTTGGTTTTAGCTGGGTTCAGGCCTAATCCGTTTTCGTTGGCCCATTTTTCAATTTTTGTTAACACCTTACTGGTCACGCACACACATTCATTAATATTTTTAAACGGTCTACTAACATAAATTTGAACATCGTCAGCATACATATGGACTTCACAATCGGACAGGACATTAGGAAGACCATTGACATATACCGAAAACAATAAAGGCCCCAGAATCGAACCCTGCGGGACGCCGCGGGAGAGTAAGGTGAAGTTTGAAATACTGGAGCCAGAGACCACTGCTTGCATTCTATTATTTAGGTATGACTTGAGGAGACAAACTGCGGTATCTGAGAAGTTGTATAAGTTCTTTAATTTTGTACAGAGAATTTTGTGATTGACAGTATCGAATGCTTTACTGTGATCTAGTAGCGTCAAGAAGGTTACACAGCTATCATCCAGTTGTTTGCGAATATCCTCAACTATATTAGTTAATGCTGTTATGCATCCTCGATTCTTTCTGTACCCCGACTGTTTTTGGTTAAGTAGCTTGTGTTTATTGAAAAAGCGCTGCATCTGTGTAGCCATTAGGTTCTCAAACATTTTGGACATATATGGTAAAATGGACACTGGTCTAAACTCATTATTGTTTTTCGGGATCGGTAAGATTTTCGCATATTTCCATAAATGAGGAAACGTAGAAGTTGTTAACTCAGTGTTCATTATATAAGTAATATGGTCAAGTAGCATATATAGTGATGACATGGTCATGCTAGCAGAAAGTCCTTCGCAGTTGCAAAACATGAAGAAGTATTGCAACACTTGGAACCTAAAGATAAACATCGAAAAGTCTAAGGTACTGGTGGTACGTGATAGCCGAGGAAGACAAACAAGCAACGAATCATGGACACTAGATGGATCACCGCTGGAAATTGTGAAATCCTTCAAATACCTAGGGGTGACTCTCACGGGTAATATGCAGTTCAATAAACACGCTGAACTGAAGTTAAAAGACACCCGAGCAGCAATAAGAAGCACTTGGAACACTCTCCTAAAACGGAAAAATGTCAATCCAAGCACCAAATACAAGATGTATCAGGCGACAAAAAAGGCGATAACGTGCTACTCATCACAGGTATGGGGATGTTATCAATACGAAGACGTTGAACGAAGTCTTAGGTTTTTTATTAAAAGGATTTTCCAACTCCCACAAAACACACCTAGTTATGCGATTCATCTAGAAACTGGCTTGCCACCTTTATTCACATATACGCTGCAACTCCTTTTCAATTATATTAAAAAAATATTCGATATGCCCGTTCAACGATATCCAAAAATAATTGCAAAACACCTGCTTGCGACTGAATCACAATGCTTTCAACAGTGGATAAGTTTGACACGGGAGTTCGGGACAGAGTTAACACTGGAAAACCCCAAACAGTGGGAAACACAACAGGAAATGCTAATACAAAGTATAGAAGCTACAACGCGGCAAAGACGGAGCAAGACAGAGTGTCACGAGAAACTCCTACTCAAAGTTATGTTACAATATGGGTGAGCATAACTACTTTCAAGATGCTATTGGAACGTATAAGATCTCGCATATCTTTAAGGCTCGAGTGGAAATGCTCCAGCTAAACTACAGACCTCATCATCAAAGCGAAAATAGTCTTTGCACATTGTGTAACATGAGAGAACGTGAGGACACACAGCACTTTCTGGGCAGATGCCCAGTACTACAAGAGCTGAGAATGGCTTACCTGGGAAAACCAAGGCTGACGGAGGAGGAATGCCACTCGATTCTTAATGGAAGAAACTGGATGGATTTAGCTTCATATATAATCCACGCTTTAAAATATAGGACTCAAATTATGCAAGAATCGTTCTAAATGTAAAAGTTATGTGTAAAGTCTGCTATAATTTGTCTATTTTTATGTTGCCTTTTAGACTAAATTTGTAAATTAATTCAATGATACATGTATAAACACTAATATTAAGTAAAAAAAAAGAAACAAAATGTAACTGCCGAACATCAAAACGGCTTTAGGCTAACGGCAAATTGCCATGCCTATAATACGCCCAAATAAAATTATTACTACTACTACTACTGGTCAAGTAGCAATGGGAGTAGGATTTTCACAAATTTGGGACTGACATGATCTAGACCTTCTGCGTTTGATTTCACTTTCAAAATACATTAAACAACATCACAAGAAGATACACAAGCAAAACTAAAACTATTATCACAGAACGGTAAAACATTTAGAAAATTATTGCACGTAGCTTCAGGTACATCTATTCGCACGAACTTTTCATTTAGCTCATTTACATTCAAAATTTCGGTTTGGTGTGATTTAGTTTTTCCGATCCCTAATCCCTTAACTTCTCTCCAGGTTTGCCTATTCATAGTAACATTACTTTTGGAATTAAAATAATTTCTCTTTGCATGTTTGATCATTTTCGTCACATCGTCTCTCTTCTATTTATAATCGGTCAGTAGGTTATTAGTTTTGTACCTCATCCACCTAAGATACGCAATGTCACGCAATTTCATTTTCCGCTTTTTGTTGTGGTTAAACCACGGCTGCTGCATCGGTTTAATAACTTTTGTTCTTAATCGAACGCATTTGTTAAACATAGTGTTTATATTGGTGTTGAGAACATGCAAGTGGCAGTCAACGTCAGGCAAGTTGTTTATAGTCATTCATTCTATCTCTAGTTCCCTATAGTCAATGTTCTTAAAATCCCTAAACTGTATCGAAATGTCATTATAACTAACTACTATATCATATGTCAGAAAAAATAAATCGTGTCTGGAGAATGTCGGTACTGAGACCTGGTCATATATTAAAATTTTACTAGCATCGTTCACAAAAAATGCATCCAAGAGGGTGTTACAGGTACTGGAAAAGTGTGTTGGCATTGTTTTGTTGACAACGTTCAAACTGATTGTTTACGAGACTTTGTGCGTTTATGTGAGCTATTGTTAGACCATTTGCCTGTTGCTTCAAAACTCTAACCATACTATTGGCTATGGATCTACTCATTTCACCCTGCAGAGTTAATTATTGACATTGAAAGAGTAATCTCGACAATAAAAACCCTAATATAAAACGGAAAACATGCAACATTAATTTTAATTTTAAATCTAATGAAAATATTGTTGTTTCTAATTTTAATTGCGAAACCCACTGTTGTTGTTTTGAGCTTCAAGTCTGGCTGAAGCAGCGGCCGAAGATGTAGACGGGATGAGCTTTAAAAGCTCATCGTAGCTCTCAATACAATGCACATTCTCGCTGTTGGTGCATCGTTGTTAGTGCACAAATCCACGACGGGTAAATACTGCTGATAGCTGCTTGTGCTTTTTCAGCCGCATTGCCTTTTTAAAAATATTGTAATGCTCTTTCGAAAGCTGCTTGTTGATGTAAATCGGAGCTCCCGAATCAAAGCCTAACATTGACAAGTTCAGTTGTTGATTTTGTGCGCGCCGATACATTTCTATTGCTCTTAGTAGCGTGTTCTTTTCTCGATCATTTTTCAACTTAATTATTATTGTCGGATCAACGTTGCTTTGCTGCAATAGACGTGTGCGGAAAATATCTCTTATTTTGGGTGGTGGAGAGACATTAAGCCCAAAACAAAGCGAGTTAAAGTAGGCATTTAGCTTTCATTTAGCTTTTTTGGGGATTCGATCGAAAAATCTGAGCTTAGCCCCAGTTTCTTTTAACTGCTTCTACTGGATTTTTGTTTACATCCAAGCCCCTGAATATTATATTCGGCTTCTTGATATCGTCTTCGACCCGCAGTAGGCGCTTGGACTCCTCATTTTTCAGTTGCCGCAACTCCTGAACTTCAGTTTTAAGGTCTATTCTCAGATGCGCAGAAACTAAATTTTTATGAGGAACTCTATATAAAAACGAGAGCGTAAGTTAAAGTCGGCCCTGCTCGACTTCGACATACCCGTTACTCAGGATATAAACATGTCCTAATTGTGGGAGAAATGAGTTTCTTTCCAATTTGCGGGGGAGGCAACTCTACTATAGCTCATCTGATCAGGAAATGATGTATGGCTGATCGATAGGTAATAATTATTAATATGTCTAGAGGGTTCAAACAATCTATTTTCAAAATTGTGGGTGATATGAAGTATTTTTTAAATTGCGGGGGCGTGAACTTTTCTGTCGTTCATCTGATCAGGAAACGATGTATGGCGGATCGATAGGTAGTGATGATTAAAATATATGTCTAGATGGTTCGAATTATCTGTTTTTAAGATTGTGGGAGATAGAGGTTTTTTCAAATGCGGGGGCGGCAACTCTACTATCGTTCATCTGATCGAAAAATGATGTATGGCTGATCGATAGGTAATAATTATTAAAATATATGTCTAGAAGGTTCAAACAATCTATTTTCAAAATTGTGGGAGATATGAGGTATTTTTCAAATTGCGGGGGTGGCAACTCTACTATAGTTCATCTGATCGAAAAATGATGTATGGCGGATCGATAGGTAATGATGATTAAGATATATGTCAAAAAGGTTTGAACAGTCTATTTTCAAAATTGTGGGAGATATGAGGTTTTTTTCAAATTGCGGGGGCGGGAGGGGGCGTGGCAAAAATTTGAAACAAACTTGATCTTCCTGCAAACAATACAAGTCTACACTGAAAATTTGGTAGCTCTAGCTCTTATAGTCTCTGAGATCTAGGTGTTCATACGGACAGACGGACAGACGGACGGACGGACAGACGGACATGTCTATATCGACTCGGCTATTGGTGCTGATCAAGAATATATATACTTTATGGGGTCGGAAATGCTTCCTTCTGCCTGTTACATACATTTGCACGAACTTAGTATACCCTTTTTACTCTACGAGTAACGGGTATAAAAAAGTAGAGGAAACTTTCTGCATTTATTTTCTGTGTTCTGACACACGATAATAAATACACAATTGGCCTATCAATAGTTGGCATATCGATGACGGTGTGGATCCTGCAAATAAGTGAAGTATGTTCCTTTTAGCGAGTCGATCCAACGCAGTTTTGGCAGCAGTAGGTACTTATCTTCGTTTATTGTTGGCGTTCCGTCCAGGTTGGCAATGATAGAGATAGGCTGGTGATCGGAGAAAATTTTAGTCCATTTGCCTCTGACCATGCAGTAATCAATTGTGGAACTTCCTGTTATGTGCTGAAAATAAAGCTAAACGAGAGCGTAAGTTGAAGTCGGCCCTGCTCGACTTCGATATACCCGTTACTCAGGGTAAGGTTTATTTAAGAATTTTTTTTTAAATCACAACATGTCCTAATTTTGGAAGATATGAGTTTTTTTTTTTTAAATTGCGGGGGTGGCAACTCTACTATAGCTCATCTGATCGGGAAATGATGTAAGGCGGATCGATAGGTATAGATGATTAAAATATATGTATAGAAGGTTCGAACAATCTATTTTCATAATTGTGAGAGATATGAGGTATTTTCCAAATTGCGTGGATCGTTTATTTGATCGAAAAATGATGTATGGCGGATCGATAGGTAATGATGATTTAAATATATGTCTAGAGGGTTTGAATAATCTATCTTCAAAAATGTGGGGGATATGAAGACTTTTCCAAATTGTGGGGGTGGCAACTCTACTGTCGTACAACTGATCAGAAAATGATGTACGGCGGATCGATAGGTAATGATGATTATAATATATGTCTAGAAAATTCAAACCATCTATCTTCAAAATTGTGGGGGATATGAAGACTTTTCCAAATTGCGGGGGTGGCAACTCTACTATCGTACATCTGATCGGATAATGATGTACGGCGTATAGATGGGTAATGATGATTATAATATATATCTAGAAGGTTCGAACAATCTATTTTCAAAATTGTGGGAGATATGAGGTTTTTTTCATATTGCGTGGGCGGGAGGGGGCGTGCAAAAATTTGAAACAAACTTGATCTGCGTGCAGAAAATACAAGTCTACACTGAAAAAATGGTAGCTCTAGCTCTTATAGTCTCTGAGATCTATGTGTTCATACAGACAGACGGACGGACGGACAGTCGGACAGGTCTATATCGACTCGGCTATTGATGCTGATCAAGAATATATATACTTTATGGGGTCGGAAATGCTTCCTTCTGCTTGTTACATACATTTGCACGAACTTAGTATACCCTTTTTACTCTACGAGTAACGGGTATAAAAAAACACGTTAAAATATTTGGCTATATATTTTGGCGGGAGAGATGAGAAAAAACTATCGTGACTCAATGAGCGAGCCAGGGCTGCGAGCTTGTGGTTCCGGAGTAGAACTAGTTTTGGAGTCGAGCGGGTTCCAACGAGGATTTGAACTGTTCTCGATTTGGGGGTGAATGGTGGCTTAGGAAGAAGAAAGGAAGATCATTTTTGAAAGTCATCATTGCCAGTCGAAGAGGGTAAAAGTTTAAACGAAAAGTTAGTGAAGTGAGATTCTGCCGGATTCGGTAAGAGATATTAAAAGTAAATGTGTAGGCAATAGGCTTAATTAATAGTGGAATATTCTTCATAGGGCGATTTTGTGAACATCCCACCCCGAGAGCGGACAGAGCCAAAAGTAGACTGAGACCCGTAGAGTGGCCACCAGAGAAACCCAAAATTTTACAAGGATAAAATTGGCCACCCACCTCTGGGTGGCCCCAGGTTTTTATACCACCTAAAGAAACTGGCAATGTTTAGTTTTTAAGTATTTATTAATTTATTTATTTGTCATATTTATTCTTATTCTATTTATTTATTAATGTTAGTTTTGTATTTGTCCCAGAGGTACCCTGGTTAGGAGTGTGTAAGAAAATGTGTAAGTTGATATTGGAAAAAAAATGAAATGAAAAGTGAAGTTTAAAAGATGATAGTGTATATTTGTGCGGAGGGTGAGATGGCAGCGTAAATAAATTAGTGTCTGTGGAAATAGGGGGTTGTCCGTATTTTTAAAGTCAACCTATGGCATGGCGGGTGTGTTCCGGCAAAAAGATAACAACTAATTTTGCCAAATGTTTTCTTTTGTGTTGTGTGTGAGCCGAGACAGGCATCTATAAATATAAATGTTTTTGTTAGCCGACTTGTCCATCTATCGAGGTCGTACTCATCCCTGAGTCAGCCGTAAGCTAGCCGGCGACCAATAGTTGGACCCTTGACAGACGGTCGGATCATAACAAATGGCGCCCAATTGAAAAAAAAAAAAACAGATAGCTAGAAGTCATAGACATTGAAGGATGAGTAAACTTATAACTGATTTTGGGACGGACTAACAGGGAGCAATTCTCCAAGTTCAGTCGTCTGGACCGCGGGTAAGACACAAGGTCTAAGCCTGTTGCTGCCACGACTGGTACCAAAGAGTAAGAGAGCTTTCTGAAGAACTGAACCAAGTAAGATCCAAAGAAACCCGTAGGCAGAAGAAAAGAACTGGTACCAGAGTGGAAGCACATAATCTGCTGCTGCGTTGCCGTTCATTTTGAAGCTGTAGGGAATAAATGGATGGCCTTTTTAGTAATGAGCATATAATAAAGAAGAAATAGTACTTATCTAATATATAAATAGTTTTCCCATTAAGGCCGTGGTCCGTGCATGATCATTTAAGAATCGAAGCATAGTTGTCCGGCGGGAGGCTGTTCCACAAAAAATGAAATAAACCAAATCCTGATATTGAAAGAGGCGTTTACAACTAAAAAGAAGAAACAGAAGAAAAGAACATGAATATCCTAGATGCGGATTTAAATAGCTAGTCATCTCACCCTAGTTTAATATGAAAAAAGAAAAGAAAAGCGAAAAGAAATAAGAATAAATTAGTTAATAAGCGCAAAACCTACAAGTAATGTTCGAGAAGGAAAGAGATAGGCAGACATTGAAAAGAAAAGTCAGAAGAAGTTTAGAATATTTAAAAAACCGAGGAACAGAGTTAATGACTACACCAACCACTCGTTCGCAGTCTGTCAGGGAGAACGTGCAGTCAGAGCAAGAGTCGACAGACACCACACCCTCAGAAAATATAAGCATGGTCAACGAATCAAACGGAATGGAGAAGGGAGGACCACCGAAAGAGGCAGAAGGTGCTGTAGGAGGAAACGGTGCGATTCCCAAGCGGAATTTATCAACATCTCTGACTTCACAGAATGGTCAAAAAAGATCTTTTGACGAAAACTCGATATATCAAGGTATTCCATCGGAGATTGCCTCAGCCATAAATTTAGCATTGTTCCAGGCTCAGGAAACGTATCGGACGAGTATGTCCATAGAGCTAAGCACTTTCCAAGCACAAATTAGACAGGAAATGCTGAATTTTATGCACGAAATTGGCGAAACAATCCGATTGGCCAATGGAAGTAAAGCGACACAAGCCCGAACGGAGAATGTGCCACCACCGCAGGCAGCGCATGGAAACATGCGACGGGAAGAGCTGGAATCATGGTATCCAGCATTGAGATCGATAGCCGAGTGTTGCAAGAGAGACAGCGAGCTCAGGCAGAGCAAGAACAAGCCGAGCGAACACGGGCTGAACGAGCAGAGTCATCCAGGCAGGGTGGAAGGCGAACCGGAAACTTTCAGGTCAGAGGAGGTGAGCAGAGGCCCGAAATGATACATCCTAGGAGATGGGGCCTAGTCTTTGATGGAGGTCCTGTAGGCGAGTTCATCTTCAGGCTGGAACATCTGCAGAATGCGTATCAGGTGACGTGGGAGGAGGTTTTGCGCGACTTCCATTGTCTCGTGGAAGGCCAAGCCAAAGACTAGTTTTGGATGCATGTGCGCACTGCAGGATTAAGGGATTGGCCAAATCTAAAGCACTCTTTGCAGCAGCGGTTCCAGACTCAACGATCCAGCTTTGATAAGGAGCGGGAGCTACGGGAAAGAAGGCAGAGTGCGTGGATGAGTATCTCCAGGTGATGTTGAGCCTTCGTTCCAGATTGGAGATTAAATTCTCGGATCACGATCTGATAAGAGTAATAAAGGTGAACATTAGGGATAGCATCTCAAAAATTATATACCCGATATGGATCACCAACCTCGAAAAGCTGCGGGAAGAATGCCATGACGCAGAAAGGTTGCTATCAACTCGATGGGCACGCACATCGACCAGTATGGAACAGTCCAGAGGGATGAGAGATCGTCCTCAAGTCCATGAGGCCTGCCTAGAAGAAGCACCGGAGAGAAAGGACGCAGAACCTGAGGAGACGAGACCACGAGAAGGAGGAGGAGAACGTCCACAATTGACTTGCTGGAACTGCATGCAACCGGGTCACATTTTTTGGGATTGTGAGTCACCCACTCGCAGTATTTTCTGTTATAAGTGTGGTCAGTCCGGAGTCGTCACAAAGAAATGTCCCAAATGTCAGGCGGGAAACTCGAACAGGAGCATGATGAAAGCGGAGGAGTCGCGCTCCCAAATAACACAAAACAGAACATAAGTCCCTCCGAGTTTTGCATGATAGACCTAAGAAACAATGAAAAAAAACAATATATAATTAAATATAATACTATATTAAATCGTAATCCTAAAATACAATCAAATAATCCCATATGGTCAAGTAGAAAGCCAGTAGAGGAACGAGAGTTGGAGTATAGGAGGATAAGAGAACGAATATTTGGGGCGACAGCAGAAAAAGAGTCATCTCGAGTCGAACGGGCTAGAAAACGGTTTACACAACGGAAGCAAAATCGAACTGCTATATGTGCATCCATTCGCTCAGTGGAAAGAGAGCTCAAGAAGGAGAATCGCGTGTTTGCATCAGTATCCATTGAGGGACATACCATCAACGGTCTACTAGACACCGGAGCATCTGTAAGCTTCCTAGGAGAAGGATGTCAGGAACTGTTGGAAGAACTCAATATTAAAAGTAACAAAGTTCGGTCGACTGTTCAAACAGCTGGTGGTTCCAGACATGAAATAGCGGGCAGAGTTGAGGTACCATTGACCTATCAAAACGAGACTCATCCATTCTCGTTGTACTTGTGCCCATCACTCAAACAAAAACTGTTCCTATGTATTGACTTTTGGCGCAAGTTTGGCTTAGCTCCAGAAATCCTAGGAGTTGATGAGATGATTCCTGAAGAGACCGAGTTTTACACTAAAGGAGAGCCAGTGGAACCCCATAGTCTCAGTACAGAACAGCAGCAGATGTTGAGCAATGTGAGGAACTTGTTTTTGTCCTATGAGCAACATGGAATGGGGATGACAAATGTGGAGAGTCATTCCATTCAATTGGTGGAGGGCGCAGTGCCGGTGAAAGAGAGATTCTTTCCGGTGTCTTCGCGAGTTCAGGAGCTGTTGTTTAAGGAAGTGGACGAGATGCTGAGACTAGGAGTCATTGAACCGAGCGAAAGTCCATGGAATAATAGGGTGACACTGGTGCAAAAGCCTGGAAAAAACAGAATTTGTTTAGATGCACGAAAGGTTAGTAAGGTTACGATAAAAGATGCTTACCCACTACAAAATATCGAGTCTATACTAAGTCGAGTTGATGAGACGATTTTTATTAGCAGCGTCGACTTAAAGCATGCTTTCTGGCAAATCGAATTGGACGAAAAGAGCAGGGACTACTCAGCCTTCACTATTCCAGGAAGACCTCTTTACCAATTTCGAAGGATGCCGTTTGGTCTCTGCAACGACTATGTAGACTCATGGACCGAGTGATACCGCAAAGATTGAGGAGCCACGTATTCGTTTATCTGGATGACCTGTTGATTATATCGAGAACTTTTGAAGATCACTGTCGACTCCTTACGGATGTTGCAGACTGCTAAAAAAAGGCCAACTTACCGATTGGGCTAAAAAAGTCAAGATTTTGTTTTAGATTCTTAAAGTATTTGGGCTATGTGATAGGTGATGGTATGTTGAAAACAGATCCCGAAAAGATAAAAGCCATCGTAGAAATTCCATGCCCGAAGACAGTCAAACAGCTACGAAGTTTCCTAGGAACCGCAGGATGGTATCGCCGTTTTATCAGAGGCTTCTCAGAAAAATCAGCTGCTTTGACGGATTGCCTGAAAAATACCAAGAAATTCACTATCACATCAGAAGCAGAGAAGGCATTTCAAGATTTGAAAGACGCACTTACCCGAGCTCCAGTTCTAGTACATCCTGATTTCAAGCGAGAATTTTATGTGCAATGCGATGCCAGCCATCTAGGAATAGGATCAGTTCTTTTCCAAAGAGATGATGAGGGAAATGAACCGCCCATAGCTTTTTATTCTCAAAAGCTACGTGGCGCTCAGCTTAATTATACTGTCACGGAAAAGGAGAGCTTGGTTGCAGTAAAAGCAATTGAGAGGTTCCGCCCATACATCGAACTTCTCCCATTTACGGTCATTACGGATCACTCCAGTTTACAGTGGTTGATGACGCTGAAAGATTTAAATGGAAGATTAGCTCGTTGGTCCCTTAAATTACAGTCATTTAATTTCCATTTAGAACACCGTAAAGGAAAAGACAATGTAGTTGCAGATATGCTATCACGGGTTCAAGAGGTCGAAACAATTGATTTTTTTGACTTTGAAACGAGAGAATTTGAAAGTGACGAGTATAAACAGCGCTACGATCTTATCAGGCAAAATCCTGGTCAATTTCCGGATCTGTGTGCAGAGGATGGGCTTGTGCTGAAGCGGACACAATTCACCGAGGGAGGATCCAAAGAGTTCGAGTGGAAATTGTGGATTCCAGAATCACTCACTCATACCTTGGTTCAGCAAGCCCATGACAGTAAGACAGCGATGCACGGAGGAATCGCACGCACACTAGGAAGATTAAAACAATTCTATTATTGGCCTAGAATGACAGTACAAGTGAAAAACTTCATAGCGTCATGTGACATCTGCAAGGAAGCAAAACACAGCACACAGATAACGAGGCCATTAATGGGAGCGGAAGTTTGTACCACCAGACCGTTACAGAAACTGTATCTAGATTTTCTTGGCAAATATCCACGGTCCCGAAAAGGAAATGCGTACATTTTTATAGTGGTGGATCACCTAACTAAGTTCGTTTGGCTCAAGGCAATGCCGAAAGCTACCTCCAGAGCAGTGCTAGCGTTTCTGAAGGATGAGATTTTTATGCAGTTTGGAGTCCCGGAGATTATCCATACGGATAATGGCCAACAGTTCACGTCAAAGGAATTTGCGGAAATGATGCAGAAGTTTCATGTCACTCACATGAGGACTGCTGCCTACTCTCCTCAAGCAAACGCGTCGGAGCGCGTGAACCAATCCATGCTGGCCGCAATAAGGATGCATGTGGATGAAGACCATACGCGATGGGACGAGAAGCTGTCCGAGATTCAGGGTGCTCTGCGAAGTGCTACACATTCAAGTACAGGAACGTCGCCATATTATTTATATATTTCAAGAAAAACATAAATGCCAAGTTCTGCAGGAAATGCACCAAGTGCCGAATCGTGAAGTCAGTGGGTAAAAACATGTACGAGCTGGAGAACTTAAGTGGAGTGAGGCTTGGTATCTTTCACGGCAAGGATCTAAAGCATTAGGAGACTGATGATTATTATTGCCCGGCTAGCGTTAATGCCAATACAAAAGCTACAACTAACACACAACATATACATACTTCTCCGTACTGGACATCTCAGGGCGTGGGCGATGGCCTACGTTGGGCAGCAATATAGAGAATAATCCAAACACAGCAGAACTTCCAGCACATTTTTCACTCCTGTTCCATCGGCGACTCAGCAACCGGAGTGCGCTGTTATGTGCTGAAAATAAAGCTAAAAAAAAAACACGTTAAAATATTTGGCTATATATTTTGGCGGGAGAGATGAGAAAAAATTATCGTGACTCAATGAGCGAGCCAGGGCTGCGAGCTTGTGGTTCCGGAGTAGAACTAGTATGGAGTCGAGCGGGTTCCAACGAGGATTTGAACTGTTCTCGATTTGGGGGTGAATGGTGGCTTAGGAAGAAGAAAGGGAGATCATTTTTGAAAGTCATCATTGCCAGTCGAAGAGGGCAAAAGTTTAAACGAAAAGTTAGTGAAGTGAGATTCTGCCGGATTCGGTAAGAGATATTAAAAGTAAATTTGTAGGCAATAGGCTTAATTAATAGTGGAATATTCTTCATAGGGCGATTTTGTGAACATCCCACCCCGAGAGCAGACAGAGCCAAAAGTAGACTGAGACCCGTAGAGTGGCCACCAGAGGAACCCAAAATTTTACAATGATAAAATTGGCCACCCACCTCTGGGTGGCCCCAGGTTTTTATACCACCTAAAGAAACTGGTAATGTTTAGTTTTTAAGTATTTATTAATTTATTTATTTGTCATATTTATTCTTATTCTATTTATTTATTAATGTTAGTTTTGTATTTGTCCCAGAGGTACCCTGGTTAGGAGTGTGTAAGAAAATGTGTAAGTTGATATTGGAAAAAAAATTTAATGAAAAGTGAAGTTTAAAAGATGATAGTGTAAATTTGTGCGGAGGGTGAGATGGCAGCGTAAATAAATTAGTGTCTGTGGAAATAGGGGGTTGTCCGTATTTTTAAAGTCAACCTATGGCAGGGCGGCTGTGTTCCGTCAAAAAGATAACAACTAATTTTGCCAAGTGTTTTCTTTTGTGTTGTGTCTATAAATATAAATGTTTTTGTTAGCCGACTTGTCCATCTATCGAGGTCGTACTCATCCCTGAGTCAGCCGTAAGCTAGCCGGCGACCGATAGTTGGAAACTTGACAGACGGTCGAATCATAACATTCCTTGTCCCCCCACAAAAGTAAATTCTCCTTCAGCATCTCCGGGTTTCCTCCCGTATAGTGTAAGTAGGTTAAAATTTAAAGCCATCTCAATCAGTTTTGTTCCTTTACTGTCTGACATCGTATCTTTTGATTTTCAAGGGATAACACTGTGCAGTGATAACAAAGTTTCTTTTTGAGCAAGAGTTTGATGTTGTCCTATCCTTGCATTAAGGTCCCCAACGAGCATGATGTTTTCTCAATCAGAAACGCACAGCCAATCTTGCAGATCCTCGAAGTCTACGATCTATTTATTGCAGCTTAGATACGCTGGTATGATATTTAGTTGTGGGACATGATCTTAACTACAGTACGGTTATATAACGTTTCAAAGTGGCAGCGGTGGCGACACGCAAAATCTTTTTTTACTGCATATAGACTGCCCCCACTTGCTCGACCGTGTACAGCTGTTCGCGTTGCAGGAATCCAGGGTTGAAAAGTTATCTAAGTAGTTTTAATACATGGTTTCGTTAGTGGTGACAAAAGTTTCAAACAGAAAAATAATATCAAATTCGTTCAAAAAATCAAAAAATTTCTTTTGTATAAGTTTACTTTTAAGGCCTGCAATATTGTAGGCTAATATCTTAAAGCTATTATTAATGTTATTTTGGCTGACGGCATGCTTATTAAATTTTGTTGTGAACCTGATGCTATGGGCTCTTGGGGTTCCATCCTAACTTGCAGAGAAGATAAAAGCGCTGTTAAGGCAGCCTCTCCATTCTGTCCTCCACACATAAGAATATTTTGACGATTGATGAAAAATTGACGATTGATGCTGCAAGTATAAACTTAATAATTTTTGCACCAGTCACAACAATCAGTCAGTGAGAAAAAAAAGATAATGATACTACTTAATTTAATAATTGATTTAATAATGATTTCTATAGCCCTTTTTATTCCGATTCAAGGTGAACCTTAAGAAAAAAAAACACTGCCAGTTGCCAAACACACCTTAAACATGCAAACGCTCAACCTAATGATTAAATATATGTGTTTATTAAGAAGTAATGGTAGAAGGAGGCGTATAAATGGGGATTTTATCTAATATTAAAAAAATTTTATAACTATTTAAGTGCATAAAATATGTTTCTTAAAACTCACGCTTCGTCACGTTCTGCCCTTTCAATACACCAAAGATCGAATGATTAAACATGTTAGCTTTTGGGCTAATTATATCGATATAATATCGGTTAATCGAATGGGATACAACGGTTGCCAAATCGATATATGAACTAAAAAGGTTGCCACTAGGCATTAAATGTCTTAAACGTTAAACATATCGAATAATTAACATTTTAAACGTTTATTCTAAATTATTAGATTCCTTCACAAGATCCCCGCCACCGTGAATCTAGCAGGTCGTTGAGTCACCTAAATCAAACTTCGCCCGCTGGGCGACGAAACACTTTGACATCAGTCTTCACTGTCGCTGTGCGTACTTGTTTATCCTTGCCAGCAATAACGTTAGTCTCTCTGCCCTTCTTCCAGGGCGATCGATGAGCACTCCCATCGCAGATAAGCACCAAATTTCCTATAGCTAGTGGCTTCACATCTTGATACCACTTGGTGTGACGACAAATTTCCGGCAAATATTCGTTGAACCATTTTTTCCAAAAACAGTGCGCATACTGTTGCACTACCAGCCAAGTCTTTCTTGTTGGTTGATAAGATTCTTCTTTAGGGTGTGTTGTCTGACTGGAATTAGAAGTGCCTAACACCGCGTTTAAATAGCGGTCGTACGACCGTTTTTGTTATTTTTTGGCTGAGACTGGTCGTCCGGCCATACAACCAGATGGCCTACGACCGAACGAAATCTGATCGAAATCCAGATCGTATTTGACTGAAAAATGGGGCAGACTTGACTTTTATCGATAGCTATCAAGTACAACAGAACAAGAACAGGTTAAAAGTAATAATTGAAAGTGGATATTTTAAAATTATTATTAATTTTCAAGGATTTTGCAGAGTAAGAGCAATATAACAACACGCTAAAAATGGAAGGATTCGGATAGCCAAAGAGCTCAAAAACTATAAGATTTAAGGGCAATGAAAATAATAAACAAATTGGATTCATTGCGTAGCGAGTCATTAAACGTCCATCTAGAGGAGGCAAATCGCATCGCAATCGCGAAGCTGAAAATATACTTGAGTCCTCACATTAGCGAAACAGAGGATCGGTGCAAGCCACGAGAATATATTGGAGATTCTCGCCAAGCAGTTGCGGAAAAAATACTTTTTAGTATAGTTTTAAGTTTCATAGTTTTATTTTATATTTATGTGATTAAAAATATATTCTAACGCATTTCTGATCTCATTTGAAAAACTTTGAGGCCCTTCTGTGATAATGGTATTGGTGTTGGGCTCCTCTTCGAATTATGTTGGTTTTATAAACCGCTATTACACTAGCGAGTCGTTATAATAATATATAATTATAATATATAGGAATTAATATCGATGGTTTACCAGAGCGAAAAGTACTCCAGAGTATCACCCTTTATTATTGTAGAAATCCGGGGTATCACTTCAATGTGGCAGCCAACGATCGCACCAAAACATTGGAGAAATCCCAGTTGGTCAAACCCCTTTTACGAATTTTTTCAATGATATCCACAACCATCTGCATTTCAATTATCACGTCAATAATGTGAATTTCCTATTTAATTTAAAGAAAACAAAACAGCTAAGTGACTTTTGGGACTTAGTAGGACCGTTCGTTCAAAGTGGGTGGTAATGGTTCATCTGTTGGCAAGTCTAGCGTTATGTGTGTAATCGTCCTGGCATTCACTATGTTCTTCGAATCCCACATCAAAACCATAGAGCACATCCTCCTTTAAACTTTGACTCAAAATAACATATCCCATCGCTCTCTTTACGCTGTGAACAAGTCGTTCCCAGCAGCCACCTGCGTGGGGATACAAAGGGCAATTAAAGAGCCAATCAATTTTCTCGTTCGGTAATTTTGCCGCAATTTCTTTGTCCATTTCACTCAACTGACGTTTCCCCCCGATTCGCGTCTTCAAAATTAGTTCCGTTATACGATCGAATTCTCTTTAGTGTTCCACAACGCGCCATAAAATTTCGAATATCTCTTATACATGTGTCAGCACTCAGATCCTTTGCGATTTCAAGATGAACGTTTCTCGGTAGATCTTCCACGTATAACAGAAAATGGTCCCATATAGTAAATCCTAACGTAAGTAAATGGTCGCACATATGGCGTCAGACTATCAACGGGTAACTGTCCCATTAGTGGCGCACACGGGCGCGCTCTTTTTGTCACACATATTTGACAAAGTTTAGATACCCTGCACACTTACTCACGGCAATGTGGTATCCAATATCGTCTGCAAATTTTAAAGCTTTGATAGGTTTCTGGAACCTAATTGCATAGAGGCTTGTTCGTCCGTATTTATTGATTAACCCACATCGACGTCATTTTCACCCGCACGATTAGCAGTGATTGATTTCGATGATAGCGCCTCGATCAATATATTTGTCTTTTCCATCTGTATTTGGTTCATGTGCAGAATTTCCATTTGAAATGCCTGCATTTGTGACACATTGGCGTGTTGATGCTGCTGCATGATCTCTAACAATTCCTGAGACGTAGGTTCCGCTACAGTAGATCTCGCATTTGTATTCTCTGCCTATGCCATATTTTGCATTAGAAAAGCACTCTGTTCATCTCGTTTTCAGCCACTTCAGTTGGCTCGTTTGCCACTCTTGTTCTTCTTTTACCCATTTTACATAGAACCAAAAACAACAAAACCAAATCTAACGGCACTTACAAGATTTTTCCAGAGCAATTTCACAACTCTGAGAGTTGGCGTCACAACGCATCACCGTATACATACACACACACATGCGGCGACCAGGCATCACTCCAGAGTGAATGATCCTCCGTTTGCCTCCTTGCACAATCCTATGGCAAGTCTTGATTCTTTATCTTCGGGGAACGCCAAGGAGAAGCTAGCCAGTTTCTTCCAGAACAATTTCACAACTTTTAGAATTCGGCGTGACAGCGTATCACCGCATACATACACAAGTACTTATTTACACGCGCCGTAGCCAGAAAAACTTTTGCTTTTTGAATTTGGTCGATTATTTAGATTTTACAGTGGTCTGAAGTTGTATAATTTTTTTAACATTTGAATTTGTGATTTTTTTGGTTTCAAATGTCATTTTTGGGAGCGTATAAAAACCAAACGGATGTTTTGATATGAATTTGGTTGATTTTATTCTAAAGATGGATCAATTAAGATGTAAATGCATTGACACATTTTTATTATTTCAAATAGGAGTTGGAACTCATGTTTTGGGTGGACTCTATTTTTCGGTCAATTTTTTAACATTTATAAGCTCGGAAAAAAAAGGTTCACATCCCGGAGATTCTTCAACAACGATGAGGCAACTGCTGAGATCACAGGAATTCATCTGGATGTCATCAAAAGGTTTAAGATCATTCTCAATGTCTTAAGCTGTGGTGAAAATGTTGATGCAGTGGCTTAGCGTAAGGTTCTACCGCCCGGGGCGGATGTTGAATGCAGATATTTTTGGGCATCTTCTACTTCATACAACACGGGTTGCCAAAGGCCTAAGAAAGATAGGTAACAAAATGACTGCATGGCAAATACCAAAAAGAATAGCAACGTTATAAGGTACCGAAAAAAGTTACTGCACCTACCCCAACTAACGTGGCGTGCATTCATGCCAAGTTTAAGGAATGGTTTGAGCAAGGTGCGAAATCGGCTTTAGGATTTATTTCTTTGATTCAATGCTTTCCTGCCATAACAGCAGCATTGTCATAAGCCTGGCCTCTACAGTTCATTATATCTAAGCCATCAGCTTTAAGCTTCACCAAAATCATGTTTGAAATGCCTTCTGCAGTTTTATCGTAAGTTTCAATAAAATCTATAAATGATTCGACAACTTGGACTTCATGATTTTCAATTACTACATACCTCAAAACTTGGCTTGTTTGGTCTTTGCGTGAAATGTCCGGGGTGCTGTCAAATATCATGGAATAATATTTGGCTTTTAGTATCCGTTCAATGATTTTTTGGCGAACTGCGTTTCCCAAAGTGGTTATTAATTCGTTTTGAATTTGGGGTGACATATATGTGACCGATAGATTGTTGCTCAAATTAGTTCTTACAAGATGTTCACGAAGAACAGGATCATACTTAGCAAGAAAGTGGACCAATTCTAAAAAGTTTCCCTTATTGAAGCTGGTGTCATCTTCTTTGTGTCCACGTATGGGTAAATTTAGCTTTGCAAGAAATCTTATAATGTTAAACATTCTGCCTAGAATTTTTTGGAATCTTTTTGATTCTTTCTCTATAATATCTTTTTCTTTTTAGTCAATAAGCAGTCCATTTTGGTATCCGGTTTCCAGCTCTTTCCATTTAAAATAATTTTGATTGTGAAGAGAACTTGATTCATGGTTTAAAACCTTAGGATTTAGTTTCCACCAAGTGTTAAATCCGTTGGTTGAGCAAAACTTTGACCCATTCGGAGCATTTGGTTGCTCAAATAATCGACAGCAGAAGCAGAATATTGATGCTTAATTGATGAATCAAAGTTGCAATTAATATGCTGAACAATTTCCCGGCCTTGTCGAATCAGAAATAATCGCAAACTTTCATTTATGTGCTCGGGCCATTTTCCAATATCTTTCAAAGTCTCATTTTGGTAAGCATCAGTTTCCGTCGCGAAGTCTTTGTTATTCGCTAGAGAAATAAACTTAGCAGGTTCTGTAAGAGTTTTGTCTTCAGGATCGTTTTCAAGAGCTGGATCCAGATCGACAGTTTTGTGTTCCTGTAAAGATTAACCATTTTCTTGGCTTGGTGCAGTAGTTGGTAAAGTCACGTTTATCGAAGAAGAAGGAGTCACAGATGCGCCACCCTTTACATATTTAATCTGTATAGTAATATAATAGCTCCTTCATATTTTCGTTCGCTCTCTTCCTTAGCTTTTTTCTTATTTCGAAAAAGAGCCCCGCTTTCTTTTACTCGTTTCATGCTAGATGCTAGAATAAAAAAATACAGTATAAACACTTACCGACCAAGCACGGTTTTTATAAGGCACAAAAACACATTACTCACAGACACAACATACAAAAACAAACATTAGAAAACACTACAACACAACAACAAATAAAAACATGTATGAACCTCAAGTACTATTGCAGATTAATTCAGAAGTTAAACCAAATTGAACGACAGATAAACAAATAGCAAATCAAAAGATAATTTTTGATTCGGATTTTCTGGCCGTTGTCAATTCTTAAGCCCTATACGGACCTGCGAAGTAAGTCTATCGTTTAACGAAAGTCTAGTGTAGCCAGATTTATTAAGAAACTAGCATATAACCCGGCGCGCTTCGCTTCGCCACCATCAGTATAGCCGCCAAAATAATGAAAAAAACTTTGGCAATGATACAACCCCCGCCCCCATTTTCCGACCATCAGAAATGAGAAAATTATTTTCCACCTACTTGGCCCGTTAAGCGTACAAACGCTAAAACCACCCCCGTCACCCATTATCCGACCTTGAGGGTGAGGAACCGCAAAGCTAAAAACTTTATCCTATTTAATTGGCCCATAGAGCTTTCAAACCAAATTTAATACATGTCGGCTAAAAACCCACCCCCGCACCCATAATCCGACCTTTGCAGTGAACTTCCCGAAATAAAAAACACGTGTTTCCATTTATTCTGACCCTAGAGCTTACAAAACGAATTTTATTCAGACCAGCTCACAAATAGCCATTGTCACTGAACCGAAATACGCCCACCATTATTCTTGCCTGTGGGCAGAAATTCTACCACCGAGAAATCAAATGTCTAATTATTTTCTATAATGTGTTCACAAACCGATTTTGAAGCCAATCGGATTAAAAATAGGTTTTACCATATGGAATTTTCCGACTTTTCGTGCGGATTTTCCAACATTGGAAAATCTCAAGTCTAATTATTTTGCATACTATCCTTACAAACCGAGTTTGAAGTCAATCGGATGAAAAATAGTGTTTTCCATATAGAATTTTCCGGCCATTTTCCTTGTGGGTGGATTTTCCACCAACAAAAAATCACATGCCTAATTATTTAGCAAACTATCCTTACAAACCGAATTTGAAGCCAATCGAATGAAAAACAGTTTTTTCCATATGGAATTTTCCGGGAATTTCCCGACTTTTCGGGCGCATTTTCCAACATCGGAAAATCTTATGTCTAATTATTTTGCTTACCATCCCCACAAACCGAGTTTGAAGTCAATCGGATGAAAAATAGTTTTTTCCATGAAGAATTTTCCGGCCATTTTCCTTGTGGGTGGATTTTCCACAATCGAAAAATCACATGTCTAATTATTTAGCATACTATCCTTACAAACCGAATTTGAAGCCAATCGAATGAAAAACAGTTTTTTCCATATGGAATTTTCCGGGAATTTCCCGACTTTTCGGGCGCATTTTCCAACATCGGAAAATCTTATGTCTAATTATTTTGCATACTATCCTTACAAACCGAATTTAAAGTCAATCGGATCAAAAATAGTTTTTCATATAGAATTTTCCGGGTATTTTCTTTGTGGGCGGATTTTCCAACATTTGAAAATCTCATGTCCAATTACTTAGCATACTACCCTTACAAAACGAGTTTGAAGCCAAACGGATGAAAAATAGTTTTTTCCATATGGAATTTTCCGGGAATTTCCCGACTTTTCGGGCAGATTTTCCATCATCGGAAAATCTCAAGTCTAATTATTCTGCTTACCATCCTCACAAACCGAGTTTGAAGTCAATCGGATCAAAAATAGTTTTTACCATATGGAACTTTCCGGGAATTTCCCGACTTTTCGGGCGGATTTTCCATCATCGGAAAATCTCAAGTCTAATTATTCTGCTTACCATCCTCACAAACCGAGTTTGAAGTCATTCGGATGAAAAATAGTTTTTTCTATGAAGAATTTTCAGGCCATTTTCCTTGTGGGCGGATTTTCCGAAATCTGGAAAACAGGTGTCCAATTATTTCGCTTACTTTACTTACAAACCAAATTTGAAGTCAATCGGATGAAAACCAAAATTTTCCCCATAGTAGCTTTTCCGGGAGTTTTCCACCCCTTAGGAATGGAATTTTCCAAAACCCCGCCTTAGTGCTCACTTTCAACTCATAAGGAAACTTCTGTGAAAATTTCAGCTTTCTATCTCTTACCGTTCAGGCTCCACGTTGATTGCCAATCAGTCAGTCAGTCAGTCAGTCAGTCAGGACAAACTCTTTTATATATATAGAGATTACGCTAAATGTTGAATTTGATGGTACTTTTCAATAACCAGCGCGTTGGTCACTTCGCGTTACTTCGCAGCTCCCTATACACTGGCTCGAGTGGTTCGCATGATGAACTGTCACGGTTAATGTAATCCGTTAGTGAACGAACAAGTTTACACGAATACAAAATATTACGAAAAATATTAATTAAAGAGTATCATTAATTCATATTTTGTAAAATCTTCCTGCTCCTTAAATTTGCCGCCCCTAAAGAGTGCCGCGCGTGGCGTACCGCCCCCCTTTTCAACATGTTGTCGGCCTCCTCTGATCCTCGTATCTTATCTCTCAGACACATTAGAACACTCGACATATTAACCGAAGAATATTTACCAAAAATATTAGATTTATTATGTATGTACTAATATATCATTATATATTATATATACTATATTGACAACATTTCTAAAGAAAATTAACAATTCCAATGTTAGAACTAATTTTTTTATGAAAATAAATTTTTTTAAGTAATTTCAAATTATATTTTTATTCAATTTAGTTAATTGTAGTTAGTTTTAAAACATTATTTTCAATAAATCGTTAAGAAAAAATTAAAATGTTTTGCCTATTTAAAGAAATATTTTCAGTGTATTCAAATATGAACTTTAGCAGCCGATCCTGAGTTACCCTGTTGACCTACAAAGACATGCTTTAGCTCATTTTAAAGCTACATCAATTCTCTTTAATTGTCCCTTTGAAATTTTTCAAATATCTCTTCCGTTCAAAAGTTATGATTTTTGCAACGCTAAATCGGCGAAACGAGCCACTGTGCACCGTGCCGGCGACCAACCAAAGAACAAGCAAGTCATTCCTCCGTTTGCTTCCTTGCCCAATCCTATGGCAAGTCTTGATTGGTCTTGGAGAAGCGAGATAAAAGATGTTCTAAGTATTTACTAAGTATTCGAAGTATCCGAAGCAGGGTGAGCTTTGCAAAAAAAACTTAAATCTTACGCTTCGGCGCGTTCTGCCCTTTCGATACACCAAAGATCGAATGATCCAACATGTTAACTTTTGGGCTAATTATATCGATAGAATATCGGTTAATCGAATGGGATACAAGGGTTGCCAAGTCGATATATGAAATAATAAGGTTGCCACTAGGCATTAAATGACTTAAACGTTAAACATATCAAATAATTCAATTTTTAAGAGTATATCCCAAATTATTAGATTCCTTCATAACAGCCCTGTTTCTTAAATACGGTTCTGTGTATGTAAATATATGAAAATTTTATGACTGATTTTGTATTCATCATTAGACCTTATCCAGGTCATTCGACCTGGACATGAATCGCTTTTGATGAAAATAAAATTAAATTTTTCATCGGGTTATCAAATAAGCAAGTTGTCGTGAAACCCATTACTATTTTTACATTGTATATTACATTGACCGTATTATCTATCGACTGTGTGTCGTCTGAACCAAACCAAATTACTATATATTGAATTTTTATTTTTTTTATTTATTTATTTTTAATTGAAGGAATTTAAATGCGTTCTTCCTAAATTGAACATTTTTCTTCTAAATTTGTGAAATTTTTTTGATTAATTTTGTTCGTCAAAAGGTGAGAGAGGAAAAACTTCACATTTTTCCCCCACCTAGTTTTAAGCTTTTCCTGCCGTTCTCATGTACAGCGCAAATTACGTGGGTTGCTATTTAAGTTTCTGGCCTAGATCATTTTTAGCCATTTTAGGACCAATTCCCAAAAAAAAGTTTCGTTACTTTTATCGATAAAAGCTCCTTACAACTCTGTCATGTGTGACCACGTTTGATATCGAATTAACTCGTGAAAATCTTCGTTCAATCATTTTTCACAACTTTCGACGTGGATTATCACGACAAGAGTGCAACGATGAACTTAAATCTTTGCATGGCGATGAAGCACCATCCTATAGCACTGTGAAAAATTGGTTTAATGAATTCATTCGCGGGCGACGCTCGCTCGAAGACGAAGGTCGTCCAAAAACAGTTGTTGTGCCAGAAAACATTGATGCCGTGCGTGAACTGATAATGCAAGATCGTCATGTGACATACCGTGAGATAGAGGCATCCTTGGGCATTTCTTCCACCAGCATACATTCGATATTGCATGAACACCTGGGCGTAAAAAGGTTTGTTCTCGTTGGATCCCGCACAATTTGTCAATCGCTCAAAAAAAAGATCGTGTGGATTGGTGCAAAGAAATTTTGAAAAATATAATCGCGGTGTTTCAAAAGACGTTATTAAGATCGCCACAGGTGACGAATCATGGATCTATGCTTATGAGCCCGAAACAAAAAAGCAATCGACCGAGTGGGTCTACGAAGACGAGCCAAATCCAACAAAAGTCGTTCGTGGAAGAAGCACTTCGAAGAAAATGGTCGCCTGTTACTTCGGTAAAACTGGTCATGTGGCGACTGTTCCGCTTGAGCAACATAGGACGGTCAATGCTGAGAGGTACACCACAATTTGTTTGCCTGAAGTCTTCGGAGAAATTCGAAAATCGAACAAGAGAAGAAAGATCATTTTGCACCATGACAATGCGAGCTCTCACACATCAGCTCACACCAGCGCCTTTTTGACCGCCCGAAACGTCGAACTGATGGGTCATCCGCCGTACAGCCCTGACTTGGCACCCAATGACTTCTTTTTATTCCCGCACATCAAGGGAAAATGCGTGTTCAACGATTTTCGTCGCCAGAATTACAGAGAAACAATTCTTTATTTTCGCTGCTCGCTGCTGGAATGAACTACCGCATGACATAAAGAAAATAAGAAACGCAACGCAATTTAAAACAGAATTAATTAAACATATTAAAAGACAAAATACTTTATAAAATAATTATATATTTAAGTTGATACATTCTTAGCCAGTAAGATAGGTTATTAGTATTCAAACATTTCAATGTGCCAAAGTGACTAATGCATCAAATTATAAGAAATCTTGTAGCATTAGGAAAACAAATAATCAAAACAAATACAAGAAAATGCTGTTGAAGAGTTCAAAAACCATGTTTTGGAGGTGTCTCAATCGGAGTGGAAAAAGTGCCTCGACAATTGGTTTGAGCGCATGCAAAAGTGTATAAATCTTGCTGGAGAATACTTTGAAAAACAATAAAACCATTTTTGATCATAAATATTCGCGTTTTTATTATTAGGCCAGAAATATATATAGCAACCTACGCACAAACATTATACACATTTGTGGGTTTTTTCGCGAATCTAGACTACTAGATTAATTCACAAAATATGTATAGGAAATATGAATGGCTACTTGATTTAACATAGCTCCTAGTTAAACAAATGTACAATAACATTCCAGCAGTACTAGATACAATTAATTTCCCCGTGAGAGAATGACATTACAAAAATATACTTAATGGTCTTATACAAATATGACAAAGTAAATGAAATACGAGTCCGTACATTATGAATGCAAAGAAAAATTGTAAGCCATTGAAAAATACATTTCAAAGAAGTTTATTAATCACAATTATGTGCACATACATGTTTAGAGACTTAAACTTCATCAAGCTCAAACTTTGAGCATTTAGCCACCTTAGACTTGAGGGGAATATAATGCAATATGCTTGTAACTAATGTTTCTAGTTTGCGCTCAGGTCCTGAAGGAGAATAACCAAGTAAAGCAAGGCCTTATGCTTTGAATGCAGTTTGGTTTGCTTGTTGATTTAAAACTGTTAACACTTGGCCATTTCCAGGAACACCATGGAAATAGATGCTTATATGTGCTCATAATCTTCTTGCGAATGGTCAGCTCATTGTTATATTTACCGTTTTTTGCAAATTAATGATGGATACACTTTATTGGTACACGATTAACGTGTCTATACACTTATTTAACTTAATTTGGCGCAGACTAAGGGGTTTTATCTTGACTTAGTTGGTCTACCTTTATATCATTGATAGAGTAGTAGTAGTAGCTGTTTATTTATTCTATTTTGCATGAACATCTTAAAAATATAGCTGGCTTATTAGGTTTAATTTCAATTAACAAATTTTAACAACTTTTTTTTTCTTTCCCCTTTTTTTTAACATGGTAAATAGAAGGCTAACATCGCCTCCGCCGATGTTTAAATACCCTTGCAGTTTTTTTTATTCTATATAAGAATTGGTTTTTCTGATTATTTTAGAAAAATTTCATTTCGCTTAGAACCTGTCCCAAGCTTACCAACAGATTGCGCCACTTTCCGTAACCATTTGGCTGACCAAGCCAGAAGCCGATTGTGTTATGTGAGCTATCGTATAGCTTTATCCGATTTTGATCAAAACAAATAATATTTACGATTAACAAGTATAAACACGCTTCCTTTGATAACAAAAAGTTTTTAACACTAAAACTCGATTTTCATCCGTTTGTTCCTATGGCAGCCTTATGCTATTGTCATCCGATTTTGATCAAAACTAATGAATTCGAAGTTGGGTGAGGCTACGACGAAAAACAAAAAAGTTTTTCTCACTAAAACTAGTTTTTTGACCGATCTTTTCTATGGCAGCTATATGAAATAGCGATCCGATCAGGCCGGTTCCGACAAATGTGCAGCCTATGTGTATTTAAACACTTTTGGCAAAGTTTGGTCAAGATAGCTTCAAAACTGAGGGATGAGATAGCATAGAAACAGACAGATGGACCGACGGACAGACGGACGGACAGACGGACAGGGCTAGATCGACTCTGCTATTGATGCTGATCAAGAATATATATAGTTTATGGGGTTGGAGATGCTTCCTTCTATGCGTTACAAACATCAGCACAATTTTAATATACCCTCTGCAAGGGTATAAATATATATCTTTTTTTTTTGGACTGCAGGTAGGACTGAGCAATTGATGTCAGGACAAAGATGCTATCGACAGTTAAATGTCTTCAAATTGGCAATGACATCGTTGACTTTCGTTGTTGAGATGCATCTGTCTAGTTCGGTTGACGCAGTGATCGGCAAAGCATATTGTATTTGTATTTCGGAGTTTAAATTCCACAGTAATTGTTTAAAATGCTGAGTTTATGTAAATGCGTCAACTTTGATATGCCGAATGTTTGGATTTCTATTTATAGACTTTAAGATTGTTCATTACGTTTTTGAATTACGAGCATTGTATATCTCTATTTCCAGATTTAAATAATATTGGTGTTGTTAACTATTACATATGTGCCTTGTATTCCTTATTAGCTTGGTGGTATTTTCCTTTTGTGTCTTGCGCATTGTCCTTCCTATACTGAATTAATCGATGAAAAACCAAGTCTTTCGATCGCATGCACATTGAGTCAAACCTTGCTAGCTTGTTAGGCATAGTTCCCTTTGTCTGCATAGTTTCTGCTGTTTTTACTATCAGCTTTGTAAGATCGTTTGCGGTGTCAATGTTATGCTCGGCGCTGTTGCGAAGACGCTCCACTCCTTTTTCAAGCTCGGTAACGTAGTTAATTTTTTTCTCTGATTCCAGCAAAGTTTTGGCATTAATGTTGATTTAGAGGTTACTGAAGAAAAGAGGTTACTGAAGCAGTAGTCGATTGTAGAGCAAGCATTTCCTCTAACAAAGGTGAACTCTCCATCCTGGTCACTTTTGGTACGGCCGTTTACGAGGGTAATTTGCTTGGACTAGCACATTTCAATTATCTTGCGACCTCTTTTATCAACAACACCGTAATCGAGCAGTTTTCGCTAAATCTGTGGCGAGTTCGTACGATAAGGTTACTTCCTGTTCCGTACCATTGCAGTCTGCAATGATCATGATATTATTGCAGTCGGACGACAAACAGAAGTCATACACAGTCTCATAATCCTGGTCCATCGTTTACAGTTTATGTTAACAGGCAAAAGATAAGTTTTTCCGAAAAATAAATTTTTATAGCGACATTTTTTACCATTCTGCAGGTGCCCATTTTTAGCATTCAGAAGGCCACGTCTTAAGACAGGCATAGACTGTGTGTGCTGCTTGCGCTCATAATTAAGGTCCTGTTCGATAGATACCTGAGTTCCTCCCATATTTTTGTTGTTTTTTATAATGAGCTGCGCATCCCTAACTAACCTAAGTTCTAACAATACTCTTCTAATTCAACTCGCTCCTTTAGATTAAGATGGTGCTTGTAAAGGTCCATAACAGCATCAATAGGAGCTCTCGTAGGTTTTTTATTATCAGGCTTTTTCGCTTGGCACCATTCTCGAAGAAGTATGTTTTCATCCGTGAGGTCCCGAACTTTGGTAGATAGTTCACTCAAGTTGCTTTGAACTGAATCAATTTTGTCTGCTATGTTCTTTAAATCCGACTTAGTCGGCACGCCCTTCAGTTTATTGTCGAACAGCTCTTCGAGCATAGACTTGAGCTGACACAACTATTGCTATAATTTTTGTGTCGACGTATCCTCTCCGGTTGGCGTTCTCAAAAGTTGCATTTTGTCAATTTTATAATTTAAATTTTTTACCGCGCCAAAAATGGGAAATACTTGTGAGTGAATACACGCACTGCTTTCTCCTAGGACAATCTGACAACCCCGTTGTCTGTACTTAAATGTTCCACCCGAGCTTTAAAGCTTGGCTTGCAATCTGCTGCAACACTAGGCTGCGCTTAACGTGTTTCCAAAACTAATCGGATGTAGTGTTAAGAGAACAGCTGATGAGACTACCAGTTGGCCGCACACATGCAGAATCTTAAGTTTGTTCTCACCCAAGTTGTTGTTTTTTTTGCCGGCATTCGTGCCAGAAGATAATTTTCGCTGATTTCCACTCAGGAACTGTCGGTATGACGAGAATTCGCTTCAAAGTGGCCCAACTTGACAGAAAAGCAGGAGCTTACGCTTTTTTATTGATATGTGGTAGTACTAAATATTTCTTCATAGGCGGCCTTAACAAACCATCGCATTCCTTCTATATGAGTATTTTGAAAATGCAATTAAAAGGTTATATGGTTTCCCAAATTCTGAAAATTTTGGAGCATGTAATTTACAATTGCCGTATTAGGCTACAGGGTATTTTTTTAATTAGCGATTTCTTGAGGTTGTTTCATATCAATGAAGAATTCATTTGGGTGAAATTCTATTAATCTAGTACTGCTGGAATGTTATTGTACATTTGTTTAACTATTAACGTAAGAGCTATGTTTGTTGGAGAGGATCAATATATTTTTAATGAATAAGTCAGTTATATGTATGTCATACACTCGTGTCACGACAGCGATAGTTGTCACTGTCAACTGGGTGGCAACTTTAAAACGTAATGTAAATAACGTAGAGCGTAAGCTTTAGTGCAGCCAACTTAATGGATTTTGTAAGCACACACACACACACATACGAAAAGAAGTCGAAGAAACATTAATTGAAATTTCACAAACACAAAAACAGTGAAAAACGAGAAGGCAAAGCTAACTTCGACTGTGCCGAAGTTTTAATACACTTGAAAAACTTTACTCCAACTGATTTAACTGGAAAAACATATATAGGATATAGATATCAGATATTAAAAATTTTTAAATCATTGATAATAAAAATTTGATACCATAAAAAAAAACTTTTCTTAGTAAAACACATTTTCCGACCGATCGTTCCTATGGTCATCCGATTTTGATAATTTTTTTCGAAATTATGTGCAAGCATATAAAACTAATATATACCAAGATTGGGGACGCTAAGATAAAAAACAAAAAAGTTTTTCTCACTAGAAGTAGTTTTTTGACCGACCGTTTATATGACAGCTATATGCTATAGTCATACGATTTTGATAAATTTTTTCAGAATTATGTGGAAACATATAAAACAAATATATACTACGATTGGAGACGCTACGATGAAAATCAAAAAAGTTTTTCTCACAAAGACTTATTTTTCGACCGATCGTTCCTATGGCAGCTATATGCTATAGTGATCCGATTTTGATACATTTTTCCAGAATTATGTGAAAGCATATAAAACTAACATATACCAAGATTAGTGACGCTACGATGGAAAAAAAAAAAGTTTTTCTAACTAGAACTTTTTCTTAGACCGATCGTTCCTATGGCAGCTATATGATACAGTTATCCGATCCGGCCGGTTCCGACATATTAGTTGCGTGCAGTAAAAAGAAGACTCTGTGCAAATTTCAGCTCGATAGCTTTAAAACTGAGAGACTAGTTCGCGTAGAAACAGACAGACGGACAGACGGACGGACAGACGGAATTGAACTCAGCTCGTCGTCCTGATCAAGAATATATATAGTTTATGGGGTCGGAAATGAATATTTCTATGCGTTACAAACTTCTGGGCAAAATTAATATACACTTTTCAAGTGTATAATAATTAAGCAAAAACAGGACAAGGAATCGGGATAAAGTGCCGATCATTGCGGCAACATTAATGTCGACCGTGACAGGACAGGAAAGAAGTTAAGTTCTCGTCCAATCTCATCAGTTCGCTGGCAGTGGTTAATAAAAAATTGTTTTGTGCTGATCATAGGATGCAGCAGAACGAGGGACACTATAGGAAGTTTGGACCAGCAAGAGGTATCTATCCACATCCAGAGACCACAGAAAATGGTGATCAAGCTGCATCAACCCAACCTGCACGAGTGGATCGGATTAAGTTGGCAAATCGGAACTGCAAGGGTCGTTCAGCATTTACTCAGCGAACTTTAGCAACTACTAAATGTACAGCGGATACATATAGTAGCATCGTCAGAAGAATCATCAGCAGAATCGTCAGAAGCATCGAGGCTTTACGGTTTTAACATAACCTAGTGGTTTCTTCCTAACCTTGTCAGCATATGCAAGTCATCAGTCGGCGTTTCTTCACTCTACACTCACACATACACATACACGTATAAAAACCGCAAGTACACACCCTTCAGTTCCAGAATTCACTTCTCGTCAAATTCATCACTTATTCACCGTTCTGCTTTGACGCCGACGTCGGCAGGAGAGAATTCTGTATATGTTTTGTTGTTGCAATTTTGCCTACAGCAACCGAAAAAAAAAATGTGCAGTCGCGGCCGGCAAATTCGACGTCGACTTCGGCAAAGCAAAATTCGATGTGTGTATTTGTTATTATTATTATTATTATTAATGAGAAATTATCGCGAAATTACAAATTTCGCGTAACTTAGAACTAAGCTATAGCAACTATGGCCTTAAGCTTATTATGTAGATTTTTAACTAAGATTTTTTTTTTTTTTTTTTGTGCATATTTACATGTGGAGTGTAGAGCGTATGTGTGTTCTTATATATTAGGGTTATTAATTACACAATTGTAAATAACTTATAACTATATTAGGTGGTAATTTTTTGTAGCTTTAAGGAATTCTATTGTTTGCTGGATATTTCTAAATGATGATATTTCATTAATTGATGGCTTAAGGAATTTGGTTCTATCTTGCTGAAGGAGGGGGCAGTCAATTAATATGTGCGTTAAGGTTAGAACTGTGTTGCAGTTGCTGCAAATTGGTGGTGGGGTTTTATTGAGTATATAGCTGTGTGTTAAATTGGTGTGTCCTAGTCTTATTCTTGCAAATTTAATTGCGTCAGTCCGAGAGATGTTTGTTGTTGATTTTCTATCGTGGCAAATTGTTTTATAGTAGTGTGAAGTTTTGTTGAAAATTATGTCTTTATATATTTGAGTGTTATGTTTGAGGTATTTTAAAATGTCTGATGGGTTGTAGTTGCTTTCAGTAACAAGGGGAAAATTATGTGCGTTTTTTGCTGATTCATCTGCTGTCTCGTTTCCTGCTATTCCGCAGTGTCCGGGGACCCATAGCAGTAACAGTTTATTGCTCTTATATTTATTTAAAATGTTTCTAATGGAACTAGTGTAGAAATTTTGGCTATTGCAGTTGTTTATTGCTTGTAAAGAAGAAAGGGAGTCTGTACAGATCGTAAATTTACCTCGTTGTTTACTGGCGTAGTTGCATGCGGTTAGAATGGCCGATATTTCGGCTGTAAAAATGGAGGAGTATTTTGGGAGCAACTGATATGAGATCGTCTCACTTTCAGTTGTTACACTGTAAGATACCCCGTCAGCCGACTTGGATCCATCAGAGTACAGAAATTTTCTGTTCTTCAGTGAATTTTTGAGTTCATTAAATTTTTGTTGATAGATTATGGGGGAGGTGTTTGCTTTGAGGGAGGTGTGTAGCGAAAGGTTGATATTTGAATTATTATTTAGCCAATGTGGTATCTTTTCGTTTTTACATGTTAATGGAGATATATGGATGTTTAATTTCTTGCATTGTTCTATAGTGTCTTGAAGCGAGGAGAGAAGTTTTGGTGTTCGTTTAGATTTAGTTATTTTTTTAAAGATTTTTTCTATTGGAGATTGTTTAGAATTCAAAATTAGTTTAAAGTTTTTTTGTATTGCGAATGTCATTCTGTATTCTATTGGCAGTATATTTGCTTCGTGTAGCAGGTTATGGATTGGTGTGGTACGAAAGGCGCCAAATGCGAAACTTATCGCTGAATGGTATATTGTTCACAGTTTGCTTAACGATGACTTGGGTGCTTTTCCATAGAGATGTATGCCGTAATCGATTTTGGACATTATTATAGATTTTACTACGTCTATAATTGTGTTAATGTTACAACTGAATTTTTTGTTCGATTAGCATTTTATTATGTTAAGTCTTTTAGAGAGTTGTAAGGTAAGATTTTCAATGTGTTTGTTCCATCTGTAGTTTTTGGCTATAGTGATTCCTAGAATTTTTAGTGAGTCTACATTTTGTAAGGTGAAGCTATTGGATTGAAGTAGGAAGTTACAATTTCGTTTTTTGCAAACATGCAGATTTTTGCACTTGCTAACTGAGAGCGATGCACCGGAATAGTTACACCATTGATTTATGTCATTAAACAGTGGGTCTATGTTCAGGAAGTTCAGTTTTTTGTTTAATTTGTAAACTATTGTGTAGTCATCGGCATAGGCAGTGAAATCAGAGTTTTTGTGTTTGGCTATTACTTTATTTAGTTTATTGAAGGCTATTGCAAATAGTATGACTGATAAGAGGACCTTGCGGTATTCCGTTATCTAAAGGCTTTGAATTTGAATATGCTTTGTTGGCGAGGACTGTTATTTTTCTATTGGTAAGGAAGTTGAAGACGTATTTTGCTATATTTGGTCCAATTTTCCAGTCAGTGAGTTCATCCATGATACTGTGTACGCCAACTCTGTCGAAGGCTTTGGCGAAGTCTAATGAGATTATAGAGCCATGGTTTTTTGTTGATAGGGAGGATGTTGTCTGATAGTCTAACATAGCTAGAGAATCAGACACTGATTTTCCCTTTCTGAATCCCATTTGACGACTATCTAGTAACTTGCCATTTATGGCAAGCCACCATAGCCGTTTCGATATTATTTTGTCGAGTACTTTTGCTATGCAGGGGTTGAGGGAGATGGGACGGTAAGAGTTAATGGAGGTCTTGTCCATATTAGGTTTAGGTATGGGTATCACGCTGCTAACTTTGAATTGTTGTGGAATTTGTGTAGTGAGGATGTTGTTGAAGAGTTTAAGGAGTCTTTGCAGTAAGCTTGCAGATAGGTTTTTGAGCATCGGATAGCTTATGCGATCTCGACCTGGAGTCTTACCTTTTAGTTGGTTAAGAGCAGCTAGTAGTTCGATCATAGTAATGTCTTTTTCGAGATTAAGTGCTATAGGAGATGGGATGTGAGCAATGGTTGGATTGATTTGTGTTGGATAAAAGTTGGGTGGAAATTGCTGTCGAGTGCTGAGTTTGACCAATGGGTGCAAAGTGTGTTGGCTATTTGGTTTTTGTCCAGTATGTTTTGGGTGAGATCATTTGGGTTAGTGATGCAATGAATGTCGTGACGTGTTTTTAAACCGCAAAAGCGGTTAATGTTTGACCATATTTTTGAAATAGAGGAGTTGGGATTTATGTCACAAGTAAAGTTTTGTATGGATGTTCGTTTCCTAATTTTAATTTCGCGTTTAAGTATGGCGTTGGCTTTCTTGTAGATAAGAATGTTTGTGTTGTTAATATTTCTATTCAGATTAAGCCATGCTATGTGTTTTTGGTCTTTTAGTTGTTGAAGGGTTTGGTCCCACCATGGAACGTTTTTCCTCATTTTGAATTCTTGTGACTGGGGAATGGCTTGGTTGGCTCCTTGAACTATTATTTTTGTAATGCTAGCTGTTTCTTTGTTTATATTTGTGCTTGGGGGTCTTTCAGCAGAAAATTTTTCAGTAAGTTACTGAAAAAGGGGCCAGTTTGCTTTGTTCAGGTTAAATTTTGGTCTTGCAATGGGGTTGTTGATGTTGTGTTCGTCTAATAGGTCAATATAAATTGGGTAGTGGTCACTACCGGAAAGGGAGTTGTCTGTATACCATTTGGAGTTAATTTTAAGGATAGGTGAGGCAAGAGAAAGGTCTATGTGTGTGAAAGAATGGTGTGTGGTGAAGTGAGTTGGTGAGCCGGTATTAAGTGTAATTAAGGAAGACTGATTTATGAATTTAAATATTGTGTTGCCTCGAGAGTTGTTGGTTTGTGAGCCCCAACTCATATGCCAACTATTGAAATCTCCTGTTATTAGTAAGGGTGACTGTAGGCTATTATAAATATTTCTAAAGTTTTGCAGTTTAAAATTTTTGTTGGGTGGAATATATGATGAGACAATTGTGAATTTAATTTTGGAGTGAACTGTTACTGCTATTGTGTCGAAGTCGGATGCGTTAAGAGTTACGTTTTGATGTTGTATGGAATTGAGCATTAGGAGCGCCACTCCTCCATATCCGTTTGTAGCAGTGTTCTCGAGGTACAAAGTATAGTTAATCGGTATTGGTATGTTTTGTATAGAGTATAGGTGAGTTTCTTGTAGGGATATTATTTTTGGATTGTGTTTTTTTATAAGGATTTGCAACTGATTATAGTTATTCATATATCCATTTAAATTCCATTGAAGTACTTTTAACATTTTTAGAGTTAAGATTATTATTTTTTTTTTTTTTGTATTGTGGATTTACTTTTTGTAGGTGCAGTTGCATGTAAGATGAGCGTGAACGTGATCCATCACTGCTGATATGTGGTCAGCAGATAAGGGTCACTTATTAAAGGGTTGAGTGTCCGCAACGACTGCGGCTCGCTTGGGGTACGTTGTACAACATACCCCGGGCGAGCCGACGTCGCCACGGACACCTTAGCCTTGGATTAGTAGGAGTTAAATGCTGTCGCTATCACTATTAAGTAGAGAGTTTTTCTTGTTTTTCTTTGGCTTTTCATTTTTTTCTTTAGATTTTAGAGTTTTAGCGAGAGTATTTGTTTGTAAAAATTCTAAGTTTGAGCTCTTCCGATGAGGAAGAGTTCGTTGATTTTAGATTTGAGGTTGATGGGGTTTCGTTCGCTGGGGGAGTGGTGTCCATGGCTGTATCGAGGTCGTCGTATGATGTCACATTTCTTTGCTGGGAGGCTTTGCAGGATATGTTGTTTACGGATTGAGGTGTATTGGACAAACTGCTTGCCAGTTTGGTGGTGTTGGGTATTGGTGGTTGTTCAGCTGCTATCGTAGAGTATGGCGTTGGTTGGTGGGCGTGTCGTGTGTAGTAAATTCTGGTTGCCGTTTTGTGATCGACTTTTTCAAGGGTTTTTATTGATGTTATCCATGGGGCTGTGCTTGTTTTGGTTGTTAATATCATATTTACAGTTTATGCAGAATTTTTCATTAGTGCAAGTTTCGTTTTCGGCAGTGTGTTGTTCGGCGGAACAGTTGATGCATGTTTTGGGAGATTTGCAAGTGGTTGTGGGGTGTCCTAGTCTTAGACAATTGCGACATCTGAGTGGGAGTGGTATGTATGGGCGTACATTTACTCGTTCATAGCCAATCATTATTGTCTCAGGGAGTGTGAGTGATGCAAAAGTTATAGTGATGAGTCCAGTTTCTTTGGGTGTGTTGTTTTCCATTTTAAGTATTTTTCGTATTTCCGTGACGTTTTGTGGTTGGAGTTCCTTAAGGATTTCTTCATCATTAATATTGCGTAACTCATTGGAGTAAATAACTCCCTTGGAGAAGTTTAGAGTTTTGTGCACGCTGACTGATACGGGGAAGTCGCTAAAGGAAGTTAGTTTTAAGAGTTTTTGGGCTTGTAATGTATTTTTTGTTTTGATTAGCAAAGCGCCTGCACTCGTTTTTTTACATGTTTCAACTTCACCGCTGCATGAATAGTCTATTACTTTTTTAATAAGGAAGGGAGACACATTCTCAAATGTTTTATCATCTGCTCTGATTATGTTGATGTATTTGGGTTCACTGTTTATTGATTTGAATAGTCTATTTATATCGGGTGGCATTGTTGTTGTTGTCGGGCTGTTGCCTTACTGTAACTTTTTTGTAACTGTTCTGTTGTCTTTTTGTTTTTGCTTTTTTCTAAATTTGATTGGTGCACTTGTACACTTGATTTTTGTTGTTGTTGTTGTTTTTAACTGATAAGCACTTGTGTCTTATGCTGGCTAGTCACACGTCTTTACTCCTCAAAGCTTAGAGTGGTACTGTGTGTGTATTTGTTGTTGCAGATTTGCCTACTGCAACCCAAAAAAAAAATGTCCAGTTTACTGAAGCCGAATGATGAACTTTGTATACCCTTAAAAAATGTGCGAGCATTGAAACTATAAATTGTGTAAATATTTTTGAATTTTAAAATTAGAGGTTTGAACAGTTAGTTGGTTTCATAGTTCTATAATATCTTTTACCCCCGAAATCCACAATTTATTTATTGGTTATAAATATATTTTACAAATACTTTTAAAAGTCGGATATGACTTGCACTACCTTAGGGTATTAAAAACATTTTGGGCGCCGAAAGAGAATGACACAAAGAAGAAAAGGATTAACGGCGATCGTTGACTGCCGTTGTGTAGTAGTAGTAGTAGTAGTAGTTGTTGTCTTTATTTATCTTTTTTTTTTTTTTTCATCCCTTAATAATAACAATAATTTTCAAAAATAAAAGACATTTAAAAGTATACTAAAGGCCTGGTATATAAACCGTCAGCCTGATCTTCTTTTCATCTTCATGCCAGTACTACACACGGCTGCCAAGCTCGTCGCAAGATACCGCATCGTTCCCTGCACAAAGATGATTTTAGATCCAGAACTTATTATTTAAATATTATATATTTTAAAAATCCTCTGCAACAATTCTGCGCCTGTATCTTAATGCTGCCGCAACGTAGGAGGCAAGCAGGCTCCAATTCGCTCCATTTAGGAGATCCAAGATCTCATTTCTGCCAATAACGAGTTCACCAAAATACAGTTGCCTAATTTCCGTCATAATCGGGCAATCAATAAGAAAGTGGAATATGTCCTCACGCACCCTCATATTGCAAAGCGAACAATTTCCAGACTTGATATGTGGTATGAAGTTAAGTGCCAGTATCTCTCCCCGCGCCATGAAAATGTTTCGAATTTGCTCAATTGTGAAAGAATCAGAGAAGTAGTTGTCTGTACCAAGATCATATGTAAGTTCCCTTCCTAGCACACGAACAGAGCTACTCTGCGCTTCTCTCAAAAACTCATCTCTGTAGCTCTCACCCATCCTGACCAAAATTCGATTTGACCAAGGTGCCCATTCCATACAGTCTTCCAGACGTATGGGTTCGCGTAGTTTGTCCGCAAGGTTTTCCCACTCTTGAAAGTGTTGCAGTTTTTCATTCAGTAAGAACAAGGACACAATCTTTGGTAACCGATGATCTGGCATACGCATCACCTTTTGCATGTACTTGAAATGGATGTCAGCTGTATACAGGTGAAGAGGCGGGAGTCCAGTTTCCAGATATATCATTCGGTTTGGCGTATACTGAGGCAGGCGGAACAATCTTTTAATAAAATATCTTAGCAGTCCTTCTACTTCGTCGAAATGATAAAGCCCCCATACTTGGGCGCCATAGGTCATAATGGACCTTACCGCTGCACTGAAGAGCTTGTATTTGGTACTGGTTGGAACATCCTTCTTGCCAAGCAAAGTCCCCCACGTACAATTGATAGCTACTTTGGAGTCTGCAAGCTTGTTCTTTAGATGGAGATTGAACTTGGCGTTGTGGTTGATGTGCACTCCTAAATATTTGTAGCTTTTAACTACATTTAGCTCAATGCCGTTTAAATTCCACTTTTCATCACGTGCCAGACCTCTCCAGTGTTTTTTGAACACTAGCACTTGAGACTTATCCATATTTATTGTGAGGTTCCATAGCGTACAGTACTTATTCAGCGCATCTATTGTGTCCTGCATATTTTCAGGTGATTCTGATAAGATAACAATATCGTCAGCATATAATAAGGCTTTGATTGCGTACCCGCCTAGTATGATTCCTTCTGGAAGATAATCAATAAGGTCATTTAGGTATAGGGCAAAAAGCAGTGGGCTGAGTAAACAGCCCTGCTTCACTCTTGTTTCAGTGGTAAACCATTCTGACAGTCTTGTTCCATCCCATACTGCTTGTTGGCTGTTTTCGTAGAGACTGTCCAAGATTTTGATGATTTTTGTAGACATTCCGAGGTTGTATAGCTTTAAAATAAGTGATCTTCTGTCTATTGAGTCGAATGCAGCTCGAAAATCAACAAAGAAAGCGTACAGCTTTCTGCCACCAGCATGCTCGAAAGGCTATGTTGTCAAGGTCGAGTAACCTTCCTGAACCCAGCCTGAAACTCCGACAGAAGATTGCCTCGGTTACCCACGAGTTAAGGCGCTCCAGCAATATCGCAGAAAAAACCTTAGCAATTGCATTTTGAAACGATATTCCCCTATAATTTGACGCAGTCTGTGGGTCACCCTTTTTAAAAATAGGGAACAATATGGCTTCTTTAAAAATTGCTGGTACTGTACCGAGTTCAAAAATACTGTTGAAGGTTCTCGTCAGTTCTTCAAGAAAGCGTGGCGAGGCGAAGCGTATGAACTCAGCGGGGATACGATCTACTCCAGGGGCTTTGTTCAGTTTTAATTTAAGGACTATGTTTGTAAGTTCGGTAGTGGTTATGGAAGCATCCAATGTCTCGTTTTCAATACAGGGGAGGGCAAATTGAAGGGATTTTCCAGGTGACTTGGCGTTTAGGAGATCATGAAAATAGGTACCTAGTTCACTCGCAGACACCTCTCCTCCTTTAACAAAACTAGTCCCATTTAGTTTTCTTATGGCTGTCCAATATGATTTAGCGTCTGTTATATTTTCTAGGGATTTGGCCAAAACTTCAAAGTAACGACGGCGGGCAATATGGCATTTCTTCTTATAATCATTATTCGCTTGTTGATAACATTGTAAGGACTCCGTAGAACCTTCATCTCTTGCTAAACGTAGCCAGTGGAAAGAACGAGCTCTTGCAGCTGCGCAGTCTTCATCAAACCACTCCTGTTTGAATGTTTTGCTGTTTTGACTCCTTGGTTGGATCGCGGACTTTTTGATGCAATTCATTAGGTTGTTCAGATCGTAGCAGGAGGTATTGGTTGCTGCGTTACACGACTCTAGATTGTGATCGAGGTTTCGTTTATACGCATTTTCAAGTTTTTCAGACCATCTAAGCTTTGGTAACAAACTAAGTTGCTCTATATTAATATTTTGGGCAGCCGTAAACGTGTGACTAATGACTAGTGGTAAGTGATCGGAATAGATCAAATTATCCACTTTAAAATCCTCTATTAATGTAAGCCATGCTCCTCGCACAAGACAATAATCTATTGCCGATCGCGCCGCTCCTCTTATAAATGTGAACTCTCCAGAAGAGTCACTTTCAGATCGGCCGTTTAGAGCCGTGAAACCATAAGAATAAATCAGCTCGCTCAGCTTTCGGCCATTTCCGTCTATTAAGGTGTCTTTGCTATGCCTTGTCTCAGAGAGTTGTGTTGGTCCCAGCTCCGGGTTGAACCCACAGAGCGGTGTACATCCTGTTCTGGCGTTGCAGTCTCCAACAATCATTAAATTTTCAACGCATTGATCCTTATTGAGTAAATCATAAAGTAAGGCCATATCGGATTCCCATCTGTTGCAGTTTAGATAAACTGGTAAAATGTGCAATTTCTCAGTGCCAGTGTTTATTTCTATCACTACTGATTCGGATTGCTGCGAGAACGATACTAAATTCGAATTCTTTAAATCCTTTTTAAATCCGAGTAGCATACCACCGCTTGCTCTCCCTCTTGTACTGGTGCGGACTGCTGGTACCCACTTCAGCACGTAGTCTTTGAGCTTAGAGTTTACATTCTCCGATTCAGTTACTAGATAGGTTTCATATAGTGCAAAAATATCAAAAGAGGCAATGTATTTGAAAAAGTCGTTAAATATGCATTTTCGAGCCAAGCCTGCTACATTATACGATAGGATTTTGAACTTCATAGATATATAAGTATTTTTATTAATGTTAAGGTTATTAGGGCTAGTATATGAGACATAATTGGGGACGAGATTTTTACTAACATTTAGTTTTTTGACATAAGCTCCTTATTAAGCGCATCATAAGATATAATGGACAGACGTTGTGTTTTGCGCTTGACGCTTGCCCCTCCCCCCTCCCTCACACAATGCGTTTCTTGCATAGAAAAATCTAGAAGTTTAAGCATTTGATTTTTGCTGCCGGCGCGTGAAGTTGTTTTGATTAAAAAATATATTCATTCTATTGCATTGTTTGTGTAAAATAATAATTGATTTCAGGTAAGTAAATTTGTTGTCAGCCCTCAAAGGTAAGTTTGCATATACATTTTTTAAAAATTAAATAATACTAATACTACTTTATTACAGAAGCAGTTCAGCAGAGCGATCCAACCCAGCTGCAGAGCAAGGCAACGTATTGCGCACAATGCAATAATTAAAAACATAATAAATAAATAACAGTATTAAATTATTTTATATGATTTTTAATTTTGTTATTTATTTATTATAACATAAATTATTATTATTATATGTGTATTTATTAGATATTTAATTATTTTGTTTACAATTAAATATAATTTACTGTAATAAAAAAAATATAGCGTATTTTGAAGTTTGAATAGGGCAAAAATAGGAGGTGAATTGTTGATGAAAATAACCGAAAAATCATATGTGAATCATCGGTGAATTCATTGCGAAAGTCATCGCTGATTCAACTATGACTTCTTTGCAAAAGTCACCGATGATACCTTGGTAAGATACCTTTTGCAAAGAAGTCATGAGTGAATCCCCCATGATTTAAGCAATGAATTCACCATTGATTCACAGATGATTCCTTCATGCGTGACCGCCTAGGACATGCCTGTGTTAAATTCATCACTTCTTTTCATAGCAATTCACCGGAGATTCATCGCTACCCATGAGTGATGCATCGGTGAATCATAAGTGAATCATTAGTGGAGCGAAGGGCATCTTCAAACATTCTCTTACACACATACACTCGTACACATCACAATCCCAATTACATACATACATCCTATATGCGTATGCACGCATGCACATATATACATTGCATTTTGTTAAAGGATTACGGTTAGTACATTTGGTTTTCATCTCATCAAACACATTTCGTTCCTCATCACACAAAATTCATCACACATCAGTAACAACATTCGCTCATTCACACATTCACATAAATACTGTTACACGGGGATTGCTCGTAAGCTTTGTTGATTGAAACCGCTTTAATTTATTAATAAAGAGAGTTAGACGAACGGTTCATCATAACGAAGGTCAAGATAACGTCTCTTATACAATCAAATCAAAGGCCTAGTAGTTCGGAACAAAGTTTTTTTGAGTCAACAATGCAGCAGGGAGCTGCTTACCATTCGCGATTGCCAAAGATAAAACTTCCAATCTTCGATGGCAAGTACGCAGAGTATAAAAGAATTAGAAGTTCTTTCGATAATTTGGTACATAACGATGCTGCCATCAATAAAATGGATAAGTTAAATTACTTAGGTAGGTAGTCCAATCATTTCAAATAAGCGAAAAAAAACTACGAGAAGGCTTTAGATCGACGAAAATCAAGATACGATAATGACGTGCTTATCTTTTTGGAGTGCATTACACATCTGTTTGCGCTCCCAGTATTATCGCAACCAGATCCGTCGGAGTTACAGAGGCTAGTCGATAAAGCTTCTGCAATTCGCGGATCTCTTCAGTCACTTGGAACTGCTGAGCAGGTCATGAACAACGTGATGATTTTGTCAAAGGTAGACTCACAGACCAAAACCAAATACAATGAGCAACAGACTTTCGAAAGGTTAACCTCATGGGATGATTGTTGTACCACGTTAAGTCGCAGATGCCAATTTCTGGAAAGTCAACAGAGCAGCAGTCGCCCAGCTGATCATAAAGATCTTAGGCACAAGGCCAAGCAACAAACGAGAACCAAGACGTTTATAACCACTAAAAGCTAGTGCAGCAATTCTGTGAAATTGAAGATTGCAAAACAATTGACAACGTATGAACTGTTGAAGAGCAAACTTGTGAGGAACATTTTTGCAAAACCGTTTCAACACAGGAAAATGGAAGAGTTCAAGTGAGATTACCGTACAAGGTTCCACCAAGCGAGTTAGGAAACTCTTTCGCAGCTGCTCACAAACGATTCATCTCCTTAGAACGAAGACTTAGCAAGAACGAGCAGCTTAAGCTGGCATACATTGATTTCATGGATGAGTATACATCGTTAGGGCACATGTCGTTGGTGTTACATTCCTCATCACTGCGTTTTGCGGCCTGAAAGCTTTTCCACTAAACTTCACGTAGTGTATGACGGTTCTGCGAAATCGACATCAGGAAAATCATTGAATGACTTGCTTATGGTAGAAGCGACAATTCAACAAGATCTTATTACGACATTGCTTTCATTTAGACTGAATAAATTCGCCCTAACTGGAGACATTGCCAAGATGTATCGGCAATTTACAATACACGAAGAGGATCGGAACTTTTAGTTAATTTTGTGGAGATCCGACCCAAAAGACGAATTGGAAACGTACCAGCTAAATACCGTGACGTATGGCACCTCAGCAGCACCACATCTAGCGATTACACCTTACAAAGTTCAGCAGCAATTCAAAGAAGATTAGTGCTACTTCAGAGAATGAAATGTTTATCCAGCTCAATGACCAAGAATTTACGAAAACGCTTGGAATAGCATGGCATCCTAACAGCGATTTCTTTGTTTTCATATAGAAAATAAATGATGCTGAAACAGTAACTCGGAGATCTGCGAGAATTTTTGTTAGGTCTAATTAGCCCAGTAGTCATACGTTGCAAAATCTTTTTGCTGGATCTAACGTTGAAAAATCTACAATGGGACGCGCCAATAGATGGGCAACAACTTGTTACTTGGATGGAACTTGTAGAAGACATACGCGACGTGGCTAAGGTACAAATACCCCGTTTCGTATCCACCCTGCAGAGAAATTGTCAAGTAGTCAGTAAAAAAAACTGTATTACGACTAGTTGTAGTCCGACTAATACTTATCTGGTTGCAAAAAAGTTCGACTTGGGTGAGTTCGACAACAATAATACTTCTTTAACTAGTTGTACTGCAATGGAATTCAACTGGTTGCTAAAAAAGTGGTATTGTATGAGTTGAATGAGATGTCACCTTTTCTTTTTACCTTTGCCTTGCGCCATTCGTACTAATCATTCCTAATATAAAATACACTTAGTGCAGACGAACTAAAAAAAAAAGGTCAAATCATATTGAAGTTTTAGTGAGTCAAGTTCAAGTTAAAATCATGAAATGGGCAAGAAAAGTGTTTGAAATGTTTTCTAAATTGGAACAAACAGGCATTTAAATGAAATTTAATTTTTTACAGATTTAATTTCAAGTTTGCTGCTAAGCAACAACAATTTGGAACCAGAACTAGCGTTTCGCCATGGACTTCCATTAAGTTATTCGGCCTTCCATATTTTATGTTTCTTTCATTTTCCTTTATTTATTTTCTTTAAATCCCTTTATTAAATAATACGCAAAAATATACGGTTTAATGTGGGTTGAAAACAACCCACTATTGGGGTGGGTTGACAACCAGTATAGAATGAGTATTGCGTGGGACTAGTATTAATATGGTTGCAAATGGATGCTGCAGGTGCTGCTGATTTGGAAAGGAAGTGCAACCAGTTGCAAGTTTTTAGGGACTGGTTTTTTACTGGTTGTAAACTAGTCACTTTCCCTGCAGGCCACGTCCACAACGTTTCCGTGCGAAATTCGTGGCTATGCAGATGCTTCAGAACGAGCATACGGGTGTTGCATTTATGTTCGTACCCAAATGGAAGGGAATGTAACAGTAATCCTTCTCGTAGCCAAATCAAAGGTAGCCCCAATTCGAGTCAAGTAGCTTCGCAAGCACGAACTTTACGCCGCGCTTTTACTAAGTCGTACTTGGCGGAAGTTTGCACACAAGCTACAACAATATACGACAACAGTGTATTTCTGGACTGACTCAAGGATTTTATTGCAGCTGCAATGTTTCGTTGCCAACAGGATAGCAGAGCTTCAACAAAACAAGGAGAATATAATGTTGAAGCATGTGCCATCAGCTCAAAACCCTGCAGACATTGTATCGAGAGGTTGTATGTCGACAGAATTACTGACTAATATGTGGTTTAGAGGACCCGAGTTTCTCAAGGAACCAACGGAATCGTGGCCAGAACTGCGTGAGCCTCTTCCGGAGCCAATTGAAGTGTGCAGAAGGGCAACACTTCCTTGCAACATTTAAGATGTGTTAGAGTCTGTGTTAGAGTCTGTCATCAACAAACACTCATCATACATAAGGGCTGTTCGCACCATCGCCTATGTGTATCGTCCAGCGAATCGAAGCAAACCAAATCGACAACTCCAGGTGAAAGAAGCTTTACACATCCCTGCTGAGGAAATCGATCGAACCTTCTCTCTTCGAATTATTGAGCATATCCAGAAACTCTCCTACTCAACTGAAATGCGTGCACTGAAGGGATCCAAATTGTTGCAGCCAAAGATACAATTTCTTACACCATTTCCGCAAGAAGTCAGCGATGGAAATTCAACAGTATGTGTGATGAGAGTGGGGGGACGATTGACTAATTCAGACCTTCCGTTGACGCAAAATTTACTTATCGTCGATGGCATTTCTTCTATGCGTGCGTCGATTTATAGCTCGAAGAGGTGTTCCAGTAAGATTGTACCGTGACAATGGAACAAATTTTGTTGCTGCAAAATTAAAAGATCTTAAGGATTAAATGGTTAGCGATGTGTCATTAAACTTTCTGAATTCCTATAGCACTTATAAAGGTTTCGATTTCTGTTTTATACCCCCCAGAGCACCCCATTTTGGCGGAAATGGGAAGCAGCCTTAAAATCAGCAAAGACTCTGGCTCTCAAGACTATCGCAAACGTAAATTTGACGTTCGAAGAGCTACTAACGGTGTTTATCGTGGTTGAGGCGATTTCAAACTCGAGACCCATTCCAGCATCTGATGATCCGAATGATGCTGAAGCAGTCACACCAGCCCATCTATTAATCGGCTCGAGTCTTGTAGCAGCTCCAGACGAACGGCTGTTTAACCCAGACGACAGCAAGAGAAGAGGCTACCTTGATCGGTCACAAAAGGTTGCATACCTCAAGCAGCAGTTTTGATGTTTCTGGCACCGAGACTACATCCACACTCTTCAGCAGCGAACAAAGTGGTCAAAGACGCATCCAAACTTGGAAGTGGGGCAGCTAGTCATCATACACGAGGACAACTGGCCTCCACAGCAGTGTCTGCTAGCTCGAGTAGTCGCTGTCATTACTGGAAAAGATGGAAAGATGTAAAGACAGCTAAGGGCATCCTACGGCGCCCAGTCCACAAACTAGCTCTCATACCCATGAAAGATGGTTATAGTTAGGTCTTTAACGGGGGGACAATGTCGGAGAAGATCAATATATTTATAATGAATAAGTTATATGTATGTCATCCACTCGTGTCACGCCAGCGATAGTTGTCACTGTCAACTGGGTGGCAACTTTAAAACGTAATGTAAATAACGTTGAACGTAAGCTTTGGTGCAGCCAACTTAATGGATTTTATAAGCACACACACACATACGAAAAGAAGTCGAAGAAACATTAAATAAACTGTCACAAAACACAAGAACATCGAAAAATAATTTAAACAAAAACAGTCCAAGAAATTGGGATAAAGTGCCGATCACTGCGTCAACAATGTTAAATCAAGTAGCCTTTCATATTTCCTATACACATTTTGTGAATTAATCTAGTAGTCCTGACATAAATTTAGTCACGTCGGGGTCACCAAAATGTTTGTGTATGTGTTTCTACAGACAGTACATAAACTGCCTGTAATTGACTTTGTAAGTAAGTGTAGGAAGCTGGGATGCATACAGTACATAAACTGTTTGCAAGTGGTCGTCGCAACTAGAACTTGAACCAGTTGGACTGCGGAGAGGGTTTTCTTCGTTGCGCACTATTAAGGATCTGAAGACACAGCGACAGATTCTTTGCTGGGTGCGATGGAAGAAATGAGTAACAGTTGATTGTTGTACTGAGACTGATTTTATTGATCAAACTTACTGCTATTTATATCAAAAACAATGGGTCAAAATTGCTTATAGTTAATTACTGATTATTGTTACAATTGGTAAAAGTGTTGATTTAGAGAAATTATTGTGTGCAGAAATTTAGGTAATTGTAATGGTAAGCAATTCTACAAGTTGCTTGCCCTGTGAGTGACAATTGCAGTGTCAGCAAGAAATTCTACTGACAATTCGGCTTATTGCATATGCATTATATTTGACTCAGCGGTCAGCGGTGTCGCTAAATGTTCTGACCTGCCTTAATGTTTCCGTTTCGTATATTTGTGTTTAATTATTACATAATTAATAAATGTATTTATTACAATTAAATAGCTGCGACTGAACATTCGGGTTTGCTGATGCGGCTCGATTCATATTTTAAGGCTGCATTGATGTATGTAGTATCGCTTAAAACTCATGGTAATTGTCTATTATATCCCCTTCCTCACGAAAAATTCTGGAAATATTTTTCCTCGATGGAGCGCGAATTATAATGAATTTACTTGAAGACATTAATTGGCGGTCCTTCATGGTTATTTTATGATAGAATATTTAAATTTTAATCCTAAAAACATGTTTCGATCTAATTAGCTTTTGAAAAAGTATTATGTTTTATGGTGAAAATAAGATTTTATGTTGATAAATCAGTTGCATTAAATTTTAAAGTGAGTTCAGTTTACGTGAATTTTAGTTTGGGAATTGTGAATGGCGTGATTGACAAACCCGCACATTACACAATTCTCAAAATAAAATTCATGGAGCGTTTTTTTTGAATTGTGGTTTTCCCAGAAGGCCTAGTCCACATATGCTCAACAATGTGAGATAGTCGCTTTTTCCCTCAACCTCATCATCCTCTTCCATCACTCCTTGTCCTGCATAGTTTTTGAAAGTTTATAATTTGCGCCGTAGGCGAGAAAAATTAAACAAAAATCGCGCGATTTTTCTTTCCTGCGGCGCAAAGCACAAAATTTTTTGACTATGTCTATAGTGCATTAATTACATTAAACAATCTACACAGGACAACATGGAGAAGGAAGCTGAGGAGGACGCTAATGCGCGCGTTTTGCTTTATAGTTTATAACAGCTAAAAAAATTTCAGGCACATTTTTTTTGAAACTGATGCCTAAATTACGCAAACTTTTAAATTCAATTATAAAATAACCATGGCAGACCGCCAATTAATTTCTTCACGTAAATTCATTATGATTCGCGGTCCATCGCGGAAAAATAATTCCCGAATTTTTCATGAGGAAGGTGATATAATAGACATTTACCAAACTCATAAACCTACAAATTTGTGCTTGGTGTGACCTCCATAATTTTCCATTAGCTAAAAATTCTGCAAATTTTCCGCGAGATCTTGAAAACAAGAGCTTATAGAATAAACCCGAGACCAGTTTTGGAATCGGTGCACAAAGCTGGAACATAATTTTACATTGAGAAGGCTGGACCAAAATAGCTGTTGGCCTGTGTTATAAGCACAGCGTTGAGAACAGCTCTGTGCTAGAGAGGATGGCATGCGCACATAGATCGAAGTGTATTAGCTGCGCCTCTGGCCATGCTCAGATATGCTGACGCTGCGTTTCTGTATTGAATGCCCAACGTAAGATCATGTTACTCTTGCACTTGAAATGTACTTGGGACTTGTGTGTACATAAACATTGCAACAAAGTATTACAGTGTGTGTTAGCTAAAATAAAGTACAGTGAGTAATCTGTATGTGTGCATACCACAACTATCATCCAAGTAATAACTCTATTACCAGGCACTAAGATAGTATACTGCGATAACGAAGCATCTTTCAGCACCGAAACGATCACATCGTTACTTAAAATCCAGTACGGCATAGATGTTGTCAATGCTGCCCCTTTGCATAGTAGATCAATCAAACAAATCGAACGCTTTCACAGTACAATAACAGAAGTCGCAAGATGCATCAAAATTGACAAGAAATTTGATGACACAACAGAATCAATCATGCGAGCGACTGTGGAATGCAATAAAACATTGCATTCGGTCACAGGCCAAACACTCACACACGGCCGCTGATGAAGTTAAACAAGCGGTAAAGGTAAAAATTGCGAAAGCGCAGCAAACCAACCTCGACAGATACAAAACAGCCAATCAAAAAAGAGTATTTGAAGTAGGAGAGAAAGTTTACTTAAAGAACAATAATAGGCTAGGCAACAAATTAACAATTATAATTAATTAATTATGCGCAGAAGAAAGTAAACAAGCAGACATGGTACACGCATGGTACACACATGGTACACGGTACACACAAGGATCAGATGTATGGAGTTCATGCTTAAATTGTCATATACCAACACAAAAATCAAGTCGACTACCCCAAGCAGGGTTAAAGAAACACGAATAATGGGAACAAATCTCGGAGATTCTCCAACAACGATGAGGCTACAGCTCAAATAACAGGAATTCATCAAACGGTTTAAGATCATTTTCAATGTCTTAAGCTGAGGAAAATGTTGAAATATGACAATTTGTCTGCGCAGCATGGCTAAAAAATTATGCATATAAAAAATAAAAAAATAAATGCTCTTCCAGTTTTTAAAACTTTGATAACAACTGTTTGCTCCAATAGCAAAGAGTCTGTAATACGAGAAATTTATCCAACGAGGCAACTTTGCGAACCGCAATAAGAACTTGACGCAGCCACTTCACTTTTTCAACTGTCTTTTAATTCTTCTTTTGCTGTTCTACAAATTATAATTCGCCGCGTAAGAGCAAACAGGGCGAAAGATTACGTTGGATTAGCAGATTGATATGAGGAGCTGCGGACCCGTTGGGGATTATTTGATTTGCCATTAGCTCGCTGTGTCCCATCTCACAGCTAGGTGGTGGTCATACACATAACAACTCTTTACAATAAATGATATAAATTTAATATAGGCTGAAAAGACCAAACATCGGCCGCGTTGAAGTGCCGCAGGTCTTCAAGACATTGGTAGTGGTGGTGAATCGCACGTTTGAAGATCCCAGACTTAGTTTCACTGTAGCGACTCGGACCTTGCCGTCCATTCCAGTAATAGTTTCTACCACAACGCCGAGTAGCCACATCTGTGGCGGCAAGTTGTCTTTTCTGATGACGACGATGGCTCCTTCCTTGATGTTAGACGATTCTTTTGTCCACTTAACCCGCTTTCGCAGGCCCAGAAGATAATCGCCAAAATCGCTGTTTTATTGCTGAAACGAGGTGCCAACTCTGCAGGAAGGTAAGGTTGTCATCTGCCCTTCACGGAAGAGCTGCAGGAGGTGTGTTGCGGGAGTGGTTCCCACTAGGAAGTGGGTCGGAGTGATGGCCTCACCATCATTAGGGCTGTTGCTATCGGCCGCGATAGGCCGCGAGCTTAGCACTGCCTCCACTTCTACGAGTACTGTCTGCAGCTCGCCTTCCTTCAACAGCGCGTTTCCAACTGCCTTAATGAGAATGTGCTTTGTCGACTTAACGGCCTGATCGAGCGATGAAAAATGTGGGCCCTTGAACCTGAGCGACATGTTTAACTCCTTGACTGTGCAACCTCGTGACGGCAAGTCAGCAGGGTTGTCTTTAGTTGGTACATGTCTCCATACAGCATCCGCAGAAAGTTCTTGGATGTTTGCAACCCTATTGGCTACGAAGGTTTTTAGCTTCGAAGGGTGTGTTGCAACTCCACTTCGGCGTCGGACCACATAAAAACGTGACTGACTGTAATATCAATTAAAAAGTGTACGTCGCTCTACAATTTGGCTAAAAGGTATGCAGCGCACAGTTCAAGCCTTGGCACCGTTTTAGTTTTTAGCGGCGCTACCCTAGATTTTTCTGTCAGTAAGTGGACGACGACGCCTTCTGGGTTCACGGATCGGACATACAGACAACAACCATATACATCTGAAGACGCATCTGCGAATCCGTGAACTTGGTACGATCCATTCCGATTTGTACCAACATGTCGAGGAATTTTGATAGAGTCTAGCTTCTCGAAACATTCTATGACAGCTTCCCAACGTTTTAAAAGAGGATTTGGAATTTGGTCGTCCCAATCGAGTTTGAGTATTCAAATCTCTGGAATGAGAATTTTTGCAAGTGAAACGGCTGTGTCGGCATCCTGACTATCGCTAAAATCACAATTTGATGCCCATTTGGCAAGAACGAATTCAGCAGACTCCAATATCTGTATAACTTCTTCTCGTAGTGACTAGAGTCAGCACCAGAGACAAAATCGTCAACGTAAAATTCGTTGGCCAGCGATTGGGAGCCTAAGGGATATGACACTGCGTACAGCTCGCTCAGATATTTAAGGCAGCGAATAGCTAAAAATGGAGCGCTTGCAGTGCGATAGGTTATTGTGTTCAAACGATAGATTTGTAATAGTTCGTTACTAAGTTTCCGCCAAACGATCAGCTGAAAATCACGCTGTTTCATTTACCATGACTTGCCGATACATTTTAGAAGTCGGAACTTAAGAAGAATGGCGTACAGGCATGGTTTAATAGTCGGCCCAACTAACAATATTTCATTTAGCGACAACTGCGAGGTAGTTCTACTGGACGCATCAAACACACATCTAAGTTTTGTTGATGCACTATGCTGCCTGAGAACACATTGATACGGGATGAAATAATGCGGGTGTGTGGGTACAGAATTGTCAGTTGCTGTCATATCCCAGCGTTAAATACTCTTTCATGAACGCTATATAAATGGACTGGAGTTCTGGATTGGCGGACATCCAATGACAAGAATCGCTTCTTGGCGGTTTCGTATGAACGACCAAGGCTGCTAGGACTGAACCTAAATGCCAAACTGACACTGAATCGACCTGAAGGCAAACGAACTACAGTATCAACAAAGCAATTTTTACACAACGCTTGTTCGGAAGTGTATAGTTGCGATTTGGACATTTCTGGTACTTGCTCTACTTCCCAGAATTTTCGGATTAACGAGTCCAAAAGGCTAGAATCTTGAACGATGCTCACCATAGAGCATGCTTCGGGCAATTGAGGTTTAGTTGTTTTGCAGCGCCCCGACACTATCCACCCAAACACTGTATTTTGCAAAGTAGGACCAAATTGATATGTTTGATTTGTACTATTTTAAGTAAATCGAAAAAGGTGTCCGCACCAAGCAGCATATCGACACGCTGTGGCTTGTGGAATTGTGGGTCTGCAAGAACAACATCATCCGGAATCTTCCAGTCATCAGTAGTGACGGATTTTTCTGGATGGTAAGAAGATATAGATTTGAGAACGATGAAATTAACTACCACTTCAAATGATTCACACCGTGAACTAACGGTTGTTTGAACCGCGAGTCGAGCTGACAACTGAGATTTGCCAATGCCTAATAAATTGATGTCTTGCCTGTATCTTTTTAATTGTTGATTTTTCGATAGCTCTTCTGTAATGAAGTTAACCTGCGAACCTGAATCTAACAAAACTCTAGCAATATGTCTTTGACCAGCCTGACCACTGATAACAACTTGACTAGATTTGTCTTTCTGAGCGTAGTTAATAGATGAAGCAGGTTGTGGACTAGTGGAATGGTTAATAGCGGGAGTGGCACTATATCTATGAAGAAGAGTGTGATGGGGTCTCGAACAGACTCTACAATTAGCAGACTTACACGCTGATACACTATGTCCTTATCTTAGGCAGTTGATGCACAACGGAAAGCCTTTAGCAAACTTAAATCGAGATTCGATCGAAGCATTAGCGAACGAGGTGCAAAATTGAATGTAATGTTCATTCCACTTGCAAAATACGCACTTGTGATTTGGGCCACAGATAACGAAGTTTTTCCTGTTAGCACCGGATTTACGATACTTTGTGCGACCTAAAGTAGCTTCATCAGCAGCGAGTTGCTGATATCGCTTGTTGAGTGCGTCTTAGCATTCTTTCCATTTCGGAATGGTTTGATTTTTAATCTATTTGCTTTTCCCACCGAGAGCGAGTTTTTGGGTCTATTTTAGACAAAACAACATGAATGATCATAGCATTCGCAATTGTGTTATCATTGCCAAGTGAAAGTAATTTTTTATATTTTTTAAGCTTTTTTTTTGGTATTTATTGAATCTTCTCTAAATGGGACTACCAATAATTTTGCAAATCTTAATCTAAAAACTATTTAAAAGAAAACTATCTCCAATTGAATGTAGTTTTGTGTTCAGCGGCCCTTTAGTACAATCGCTGGGTTGGGAGGTCTTTTCTTCGGAGTCGGGTATGCGTTGCTTGCAGGGTGAGAGATTTGGCATGTTGATTAGGGTGGGCATGGAGCTTCTCGATATATTTGCGTTTTATTTGAGCTAGTGAGGATTCAAAGAATTCGTGATTGTGCTCTTTGGTGGATGTCCACGCTGCTCGCACAGGCATTTCCCCATACGTCCAAACAGGCTTTATGATGGTTTTGTACAGTAAGACTATTTATTCCAGTTTTAATGGGGTACGGGAGTTAATAAGCCAGTGGAGACTATTGGCCTTCAGCTTTATTTGAAGTTTTTTCGAATCTATGTGTTTGCGCCAAGTTAGCCTTCTGTCGAGGTGAATACCAAGATATACAACATCACTTGATTGTGGGATCAAGGTCCCGTTTAGGTATAGTGGGGAACAGGTGGTTCCGTTGAGTGTGAACGTAACATGTTTACACTTTTGCTCGTTAATCCTTATGCGCCAATTGGCCAGCCACTCTTCTACTTCAGCTAGGTGGCTTGCCAAAAGTCTTGTTGCGCTAATTAGACATCGTGATCTGTCTAGAATTGCCGTATCATCCGCAAATGTGGATATTGTAAGTCGGGGGTCTGTTGGGATGTCAGCAGTGTATAATACATAGAGAAAAGGGCCAAGAACGCTACCCTGTGGCACTCCGGCTCCAATGGTGAATGAATGAATCTTCTTCGCTGTTGATGGTTGGGCTCAGTTCGATGTGACTGATAATATATTTTTTGTATTTAAGCCAGTTCGTCTTGTAGGATTTCAGGCGCCGAGGATATTCAATGATCAGAGGGCTCTCCAGAAGGGTAAAAATAATTGGGGAATGGTCTGACGACAAATCTGCAAATGCTTCTGCAGCAACCAAGTTACGTGGAATTTTTCTTGTTATGGCGAAGTCTATAAGGTCGGGAATTTTTTTTGGATCTGCTGGCCAATATGTAGGCCTACCCGGTGATACAAAGTCGAGTTTGTTCGATGCTCGCGTGAGTGCGCTGTATAGTTGCTTTCCTTTGGGGTTAGTTAGTCTAGAGCCCCAGTGGGTATGTTTGGATGTAGCTTGCATGTAGTTTTCCGCAAATCCAGGTAGTTGGTAATGTTTAATGCGGTTTCTGACTAGGATGCCAGTTCCGCTATGAGCTTTACCATCTGGGTGATTTGTGCCGTAAAAGGCATACCCCGATAATTAAAAATTGTATCTTTCCGTAAGATGAGTTTCTGCAAGCAGCATTATGTAGATTTCATTGTCGTGTAGGAACTTTAAAAGCTCCAGTTTGTGGCGAGAAATGCCATTTGCATTCCAGAGAGAAATTTTTAGGAGGAACTCTGTTTTGATTGTAGCGCAGCGAGCATTTGAATGAGAATGCTTTTATTTCTCATTTGTTCTTGCATTGCGTTTTGCGTACATTATATAAAATCTTTCAGAGTTTGCTGCAACGAGAGAAACATTGTTTCTAGTTTACTAAAGATTGATGATTGTTCCGCTTGGTTTTGTACATTTTGCAGAGTCGGCTGTGTTTGTGCTTCGTGTGTAATATTAGTTGTGGGTGCGGATCTATCTGTTCCGAGTTTGAGGGCGCTTGCAAAGGAAACGCCTTGGGTGGTGCTTGTTGGGGCAAATGACGATCTAGCAGCTTTGGTGAAGAAAACACCCGGTGTCGAGTTTGAGAGAGTAAACAGATTTACGTTTCCATACGAACGGGCTGTTTCTATGCGTGTATTAATACTGCTCTTCCGATCTTTGTAGACTTGGCAGCCTCTGTAGTTTGCAGTGTTGTAACCTCCACAGTTACTACATTTTTTTGCGGTCGAATTGCAGGGCACGAAGCAGTTTCGTGAAGCTCTCCGCATGCAACACAAACTGATCGCAAAGCACAGTAGGCTTTAGCGTGCCCAAATTCTTGACAATTGGTGCATTGCACTGGACTTGTGCGGTTGTGCGGCTCCTCTTCGGTAATTCTGCGATGCAACAAAAACTGTAGTTTGTAAATTGGGTGCACCTCATTTTTTTTTGGGAGCTTTGTCTTCCGGGCTAATTTCCACTTTGAATAGTGGTTGAGGTTTCTTGTGCCTGTTCATAAGGTTTATTACGGACTTTACCCTGTTCCCTGTTCAACCAAGGCAAAACCAACTTCCTCTGATGGTACGCTTGATTCAATGCCTTTCATAACGACTTGTAGGCCTTTGCTACTTGTGAGTTGGTAAGTGTAGAAGCTTTTTTTATCTTCTCTTAAGTATTTACCGACTGCGCGATAATTTTCTTCAGTATTAACTTGGAGCTTTGTTTCACGAATATTTCCTTTGCTGACGGATGTTACGTAGAAGTTATTATTGCCTATTATCGGGAAAAGTTTTTTTACCAGGGCTGCACAATTGTAGTCCCTTACTTGTGGAGCCACTTTATTGCTCTCAGCTTCAAGCTGTTGACCAAGAATTTGGAACCTATTTCCAGAGAGGGGATCTTTGTCCATAGGCTTATCGCTTATCTTGTTGATGTTCGGGGTGTTGCCGCTTTTTTTGTTTTGTGAGCTTAATTTTCGTTTGTTTATTTGTTCATACCGATCGATGCCAGTCTGCACATATGAGCGGGTTGTTGGTGTGGTCGTACCTTGGGTATGTGTTAGTGGAAGTGCGTGCTGCGTTGACATTATTGGAAACTGATTCGTGGTAATCGCTGCAGTCTTCATACTTGTTGATTGAGCGGTAGTAAGAGATACCGTACTTGTTGTTGCACTTGATGAAACGGTGTTCAGTGCGGGTTGAGGGGAGAGGGAGGCGCATTGGGCACTCCAAGTCGGAGTGGTAGTAAGGGAGCTTACGCTCGCATTATTAGTTGGTTTCAGCGTGCTGGTGGGCTCGGGAGAAACTATTGCAAAGTAAGCATTGTTGCGCTGGACAGAAAGTCGGCGTTCGTCTTGCTGTTGTTGCAGTTGAACATTGAGGTCTCTCTGACTCATGGTGTTGTTGGTACTTTTACCAGTTGCACTTTTTGTATTTCTTCACGTTGTCATTTAGTTAATTTAATTAAATTAAATTTAAACTATTAGTTATTATTGGACATCATAAGCACAAGTACCTATGTATGCCCACTAGCGTCTTTTGTCGCGGCAGGTAGGTGATTTATTTATTCACTTTTTTTAAAAACACTTTTAGACTGTTTTATAGCGGAGCACAAGAAAACACGTCTGACCTGGTCGGTATATTGCGGACTAAAGTGAAAGTAATGATTCGTAAATTGTTGTTAACGTGTCAATCAATGATCGTAATGATACTGCGAACGGACAATGCATAGCGGGAATATGAAAAAGATGAGACAAGGATTATCGTAAATGCGACTCAAAGCACCTAATGCCTTTGGAAAATTGCTGGTAAGCCTTCACTGTACCTAGTGCCTTCTTTTCCAAACACGACAAAAAGGTGATTGAATTTTTCAACGTTGGAGAAAGTGAGGTCACTGTCAATGAGACTTTTAAACAATCCTTTAAAGTTTTTAAAATCAGCATAACTGCCACAAAATTTTGGCAATTTCATATGAGGCAAGTGTCTGCTGTGCGACATAGATGCAGACATTAAAAATTGTTACTTGTACTGAGGGTTTGAGGGCGACTACCAGATGACATAATGACTGATTTCGCTGAAACGCATAAGTCTTCGAGCTCAGCGCGAAATGCCAAGTCGGGATTTGTGCGTTCCAATTGCTGTTGAAGATCAAATGCTTTATCGATATAATTTTTTAGAATATCCGAGCGACATTCTAACTCATAAGCTTCAATTGGACCAGTTTGCTTTCGAATTGTTTTATTAATGCGCGAAATGTCTGCTTTAATAAGCTCGAGCTGCTCAAGTATAGATACCATATCGATTGCGTCTTCTTGCAATGTGGATTTCCAAACTGTAGAACTAATAGCTTTTGGCAACTCAAATATAAGCATCTTAACACGTAGCTATTGGCTTGCACCTTGGAACGCCTGAGAGCAAATGATTTTATTTAACAGGCCGAAACTTACTGCAAATATGTAAATGGGATGCCCTTTATTCCTTTATTATCACTGATGTGGTAACAGACCGAGATTCTACCAATGAAATGTAGAAATTGACCAAATACAGCTGAGTGGGTTGTACACCCATACGTAAGGAAGCGAAAGGAGATTCTGTTAATTTTAATGCTCTTCAGCAGCAGGCCACAAAGAGAAAACAACGAATTACCGGTTCAAAGAGAGCACGAGAAAAAATACACAGAGTTGCTTTACGATAGCGAACGACGAAAAACAGTTATTTCGGTTGCTAAGCTGCAGTGTGCAGAATAACCAAAGACCAAAATTGCAGCAACGGTTTATGTATTATTTATGTGCGCATACATAGCTGTGCACGCAGTAACGGTTGCCTGCGAAGATCAGGCCAAACGACGAATGAAATTACATACGCACGTGTACCAAACGGCGTATGTATGTGTGCGTGTGTATGTGAACGCACAACTGCAAAAACGAATATATAATATGAAGGAATTCCAACGCAGGTGTTTGTAGCCAGCGATTACTATATTTCTATCCAACAGGAGTATGGACGAAGAGTTGTATCTGTAATGTTTCCAAGTTTAATACATTCGACCAACGCGATGCTGCAATTTCCAATGATAAACGACTTGCTCGCTTCGGTGATGTATGTATTTTATTCAAGATAATCGACAAGGTTATTTAACCACAGCTGCCGAGGTGTGTATACAGCACGTGGTACTGCCAACGAGATGATGTTTTTTTTTTTTAATTCTTTTATTAAATTATTACCTACTTTAACATATAAGCACATTGGCACAAGATACAGACAGTAAACAGAAACATCTTAAACCTGCGGGACGGCCGCAAGGCATTGGCCGTGTTCAGCAGAATGATGGAGCGCTGAGCATGTATCAGAAAAGAATGATAGATCGAAAAGTTTCTGCTGAACTAAGTTCTACATTTGTAGCCAACGCCTTTAGAAGAAAATCAAGGCACGGAACGCAGTATTTTTATACTCTGTACCGAAGGTACACAGAGTATATTGGGTTTGTGCAAATGTATGTAACAGCCAGAAGGAAGCATCTCCGACCCCATAAAGTATATATATTCTTGATCAGCATCAACAGCCGAGTCGATATAGCCATGTCCGTCTGTCCGTCTGTCTGTCCGTCTGTCCGTATGAACGAAGAGATCTCTGAGATGGTAAGAGATAGAGGTTTGAAGTGTATGGAACATATATTTCTTATACTTGCAGGCAGATCAAGTTTAGTTTTGATTTTTGCCACGCCCCCTGCCTCCCCCGCAAATTTAAAAAAACGAAATAACTCCCACAATTTTCAAGATAGATAGTTCGAACATTCTAGACATATATTCTACTACGTATTTTGAATCGACCCGCCATACATCATTTTTCGATCAGATGAACGATATTAGAGCTATATGTAAAAGAAAATAAAAACCAACGCCAACAACAACACCGTTGCCATTGGAAGAACTTACGAGAAAGAGAGAGCGAGAAGGCAATAGCTAACTGGTAATTTCCCAATTGGACCTTGCTATGAGTGGAGCGATATAATTGAGATGGCCTGCGGTCAGAAATCACGCGTGATTCCCGCGTGACTAATATAGATACGTTTTTGTTAATAGGAAATTATATACAAATTTTATAATTTTACGGGTTTGTACTAGGTACTAGCCCCCATACATCGTTTTTCAACCAGATGAACGATGGTTGAAAGAGTTGCCACCCTCAGATTTTGAAAAAACCTCACACTTTAAAGTTATTAGTTTCGTACAAACAGGTACAGAGTATATTACAGTCGGGCTTGACCGACTTTCTTACTTGTTTTTTAATGGCGTCGCAGACACGCTAACTTTCTGTGCCACCCTGGAAATTGCATAGAAGATAGCAAAGTTAGGTTTAATTATATTTTATTGTTTTTTTATCATTATTTACAGCAGATTGAAAGCTCATATTTGTAAAACAAGCCTAATGTTATCGATACCAAGCCTATCGATATACAATAACAGCTGCTGGTATCAGTATCACTTCAAAGGAGCGTACTATTTCTTTGATACATGCTCCGCTATCATGATACCTCAAATTGGCTATCATGACATCGGATCAGTCGCGGTCAAAAGAAAGATCAATTAAATTTTATGATTGATCAGGGAGCAAGTTCTTCTGCTGAACGCGGTCATTGCTTCGCAGGCTGGATGGCTCGCCTACTCCCTGGATCTACGCTGCGCATCTTGTCTTCGAAGTTCGGCCATAATAGAGGCTGCGAAGTCACAAGCTGCCCCATTTTGCTCAAGAGTGAACATCACTAGTTGAGAGAAGTCGTGTGTAAATCAGATCAGTGAAAATTGCGTTAATTTCCGAAAAAACCGAATAGACAAATCCACCAAAGTGGTAAAACCGTGTACAAGCATATGCCTAAACAAATGGATTAATCAAGTGACACAGGGAAGCCTGTTTTGTTTATTGTATTGTCTAATTGTTTTGGGGGCTCCGCTGGCCAAACAAAGGCAAAATAAAACAATTTACAACAACAATATAAGTGCATTTACCGGTGATCCGCATATTCGCCGAGAGTGAGTGTGTGTGTGAGTGTGCTTACTGTTGAGTCGGCAAAGCAGTGCATACTCCTTACACTTGTAAAAGCGCTGGATGAACATATAGTGCATTTGCCAACAGTACTATAGAGGCCCTGGTGGTCGAGTGAGTAGAGTGTCTGACTCAACTACGAGAGGTCGGAGGTTCAAACCCCCGAAGAGGTATTTAAAACAAATTGTTTTTTTTTTTTTTTTTTTTTTTTTATACATAAATAAAAATTGGATATCACCAAGAAATCTGTGATCTGCACAGTGCGTAAGAAAAGCAGCACCCAGGTTGTTGGGGAGATAAGGAGCAGAAAGTCAAGGAATCGACCAATTGCCAACCTCCCCGCTTCTGCGGTGCCCAAATAACGAGGCTCTGGTGACCGAAACGGAGCGGTATATATTCCAGCGGTTAAACGCCAAAGGAAACTCTTGGCCAACGAGGGACTCCCCATACAGCCTAGGGTAGTAAGAATCCTGGAGACTGAAGACCCGGGTGCCTTCGTGCGGCGCTCCGCGTTGGCGAGATCCCCGCCGCAACGATGGAGCACGCCGAAAGGTCAATGGGCCAAAGCACCCCAAACCGAGCAACTGAACCAAAGTGCTGAGCAGGGTCTGATCGCTGATTCCTTGAAAGGTGCTGTTGAAGGTATCGGCGCCACTCTGGATGGCCTTAGTACGCTTTTTAGTGGTCAAAAGGTCATTAACCAACTAATGAGAGAAGAGCTCAACAAAGCTATCAGTCTCCATAAAGTAGCAGCCATGTTTTGCAATATGGCAATTGAGTCCACTAGTGCCGAATCGCAAACTACACCGTCTATAAGTGTTCCGACCAGGGTGTCTGCGCTTTCAGTGATGACGGGGGGTCCTATAGGTACTCCAAAACGCCTTAGAGACTCGCCAGCGAGCAAAAAGTCGTCCCCAAAGAGAGCTAAAGGCCCAAAACGTAGCTCTCAGCAGCAGCAACAGCCGCAAAAGGCTGATAAGGCCAACACGATTCCAACGGAGTTGGAAAATAACAATGGATCCACCGATGGAATGGAGCCGAAAAGTAGCTGGACAAAGATCCAAAACAAAAGGAAAAAGAAGAAGCAAGTACTGACATCGAAGCCAGATGCGGTCGTGGTCAAAACAACCGAAAATTGCACCTTTGCTGATGTTTTAAAAATTGTAAAATCCGATCCCTCGGACCGCCGGAGGAGACTTGATTTTCCGCCTTGAAAAAGAAGCACAGTCGAACACCGCTAAGCTCCAGAAGGCAATTGAGCAGGCAATGAGCGGCAAGGCTGTAGTCAAGAGCCTTAGGGATAAAGAAGGGCTGGAGATCCGAGATATCGATGAGGTCACAACAAAAGAAGAAATCTGTGAAGCCATAAACATGGCACTGGAGAACCAGCAGATACTAGTCGAAAACATAACTTCGCTCCGTGTGGCCTATGGCGGCACACAGATAGCAGCGGTATCCTTGACCAAGGACCAGGCAACACAATTGATGAAGGTGGGCAAAGTTTGAATCGGCTGGGTTCAGTGCCGGGTTAGAGTAAGACCACAGTTGAGAAAATGCTTCAAGTGCCTAGACTTTGTGCATACTGCAAAAGCGAGAGCAACTGCAATGGTGGCTGCTTCAAATGTGGCGACATTGAGCATCAAGCTAAACATTGCACAAAAGAGCCAAATTGCATCTTGTGCATTAGGAGAGGCCGAAAGGCCACCATGCACTACACGGGCAGCAATAGATGCCCCGATTATCAAGAGACCCTTTGCAAACTGTCAAGATAAATTTTTTGCAGTTAAACCTAAACCACTGTATAGCGGCCCAATCCCTCCTAGAACAAACTACCAAGGAGCATAACATTCAATAAGCGAGCCACATCACAGACAGACCGATTGTACAAGGACATGGGCATCTGACACAACTGGAAAAGCGGCTCTATAGATATGCGGGAATTCAGCATTTTGTTTGGACGAGGTAAAATGTTTTACTGGATTTGTGCGGGCAAAGTTTGGAAACCTGTGGATCTACAGCTGTTACCTAGCTCAGAGCCTGCACATCGACGAGTTTGTCATGGCACTAACAGCTCTTTCAGATGATGCCAGAAGCCGTACCAGAGTCAATATCGCTGGTGACTTTAACGCCTGGGCTCAGAGCCTGCACATCGACGAGTTTGTCATGGCACTAACAGCTCTTTCAGATGATGCCAGAAGCCGTACCAGAGTCAATATCGCTGGTGACTTTAACGCCTGGGCCGACGAATAGGGCTGCCCCTCGACAATCCCTAGAGAACGTTCACTGCTGGAGATATTTGGATCCCTTGATATAGAGCTACTAAACGTAGGTTTCCAACATTCCTTCAGCAAAGCTGATCGTGGCTAAATCACTGACCTTACTTAATCGAGTGTCTGCAGGAGTTCCACAAGGCTCCGTGCTGGGACCTGTTCTATGAAACGCCATGTACAATGGGGTCCTTCGACTACCTTTTTCTCTGGGCGTCCATTTAGTGGGCTTTGCAAACAATGTTGCACTTGTAGCTGTAGGCAAAGTGCTTCGCAGAACCGAGGAGGTGTGCAATTATGGCATTGAGAGCATTCAACCTTAACAACCCAACAGTGGTAGTCTGCAGCAGAAGTTAGGCATAGAAAAGTGGCAAAACGGCTGGGATCAGTCCGCTAAGAGTCGCTTAACCCATATACTTATCCCGAAGCTACTACCATGGCTTTCGCTGAAACATGTTGAGGTAAATTTCCACCTAACTCAGCTTCTCACGAGACATGGGTGCTTTAAAAGCTACCAAAAAAGAGACGGACATCGGGGAGTGTACGTGGTGCGAGGTTTCAGTGGGGAAGGTTCCACACGGAAAGGATGGAATTTAGTCCCATGCTCCAGTCAAAGCAAAAATGGGAGTTAGCTTGTGACTTCGCAGCCTCTATTATGGCCGAGCGTCGAATACAATATGCGCAGCGTAGATCTAGGGAGTAGGCGGGCCATCCAGCCTGCAAAGCAATGCCTTGCGGCCATCCCGCAGGTTTAAGATCCCTGTAGTTCTGCTGGGGTCAAGTGACTACTCTGCCTAACGAATCCATGCATCGCTTTTCGTTAGTCACGTCGTTAACGGCAGGTAATGCAGCGGGTGATGCAGCGAGTGTGCGGCAGCCCGGACAAATTCGGCGTTGCTGTTGTGGCGTGTGCACAATATTTGTTTTGCCTTTTAATTTTCATCAAAAAGGGCCACAAAAACGATTTAGGTATAAAAGTGATTTAAAAAATAATATAAATGGTTTAAAACACCACAAATAAAAAAAAAAATTTTTATCTTAGTTTGCTAGCGGATTCGAACCCACGACCTCTGTATTTCTGGGCAACGGTCTTAACCCCTGAGCCATCATCGCCCGACTACTTTCATTGCTGCACGCATTTATGTAACATTTGGCTGCGCCTCACGCGTGAGGGTCGATAGCCGAATGCGCTAAGATGCTGTCGTTCGCATTCAAACTTCCCAAAGTTGTGAGTTCAAATACCAGACAAGTCAAAAAAAAAAAATAAATATGCACCGGTCAGATCGCTAACGGCTGGTGGTTAGCCTTATACCGCTCGGTGAATTTGGCGGACATGTCCATACAAAATTCGTTAGCAAATTACATGGCGGGTGGTTAGGTCGGTATCCGGTCCTCATTACGAAGAGTTAGCGGAATCACTAGGTTTGCACCAGTGCAGCCGAACTACAGGGATGTTTCTGTTTACTCTCTGTATTTTGTGCCAATGTGCTTATATGTTTATTGTAGGTAATAATTTAATAAAGAAATTTAAAAAAAAAACCATAACTATTCCAAGTAGTTCTCTATTGGTTCGTACGCATGTTCCATGCATTACTTCTAATGCTATTTGATGGAAATTGGTTTTAAACTGAAAGGTGTCATCTGTGGTGTTTCAATGCATTCATAAGACTTTATCACTGGCTCCTGGGCGTCCATGCTGATAATACTTTGTCCACCTATAGTACCGTTCATGATTTCCCACAATCTATCTATTCGAAACAAAATTCCGAAGTTCGAAACCACCACTCCGATGAATTTGGAGGATTTTCTGACATATTGATATGGCTTTCCTTTTGCTGTTGAAACTTATAACCAAATCATCTACGTAATGGTGTTTAAGAATGGCTTCCACAGTCTTTGGCATTTCTTTCCTGTATTTTTCTGCATTTCTATTTTTGATGTATTCTACACATAATGGGGAACACACTGCTCCGAATATCAGTGATGTCATCGCGAACTGATAAATGGGTTGGAAGTATCTCCGTCACGTCACAGAAATCGTTGTGCATGTTTGATCCTCAGGTCGGATTTTTATCTGTGAAAACATCTCTTTAATGTCAGCTGCTACTCCGATTATGCCTGCGATGAGCGGGTTAGTTTGCTCCGGACCTTTAAGTAATGAAGAATTCAGTGCCACTCCATCTGCTGTTGCAGCAGCATCAAAAAAAAATCGCAATTTATCCGGTTTATGTATAGTCTGTACTGAGAAATGAGGAAGGTACTTAATTTTCTGGGAAGTCTCATCAATTTCGTCTGAAGTCAGTTTTCGGGCATATCCCTTATCTAAATATTGATTTATCTTTCTTATGTATTTTTCAGCGTATTCATTGTTGCGACTCATTTTCTTCTCAACTCCTAACAGTCGATTTTCTGCCATACTGTAACTTTTCGGTAACAATACATTTTCTCGCCAGAGCAGCCCTATTTCAAAGTGGTCTGTCGACTGAATGGTGGTTTCTGACAAGATTTTTGTAGCTCGTACATCGTCATCAGATTCTACTACTGGCAAATTATTAGAATCAGACTGTTCAGTTAAAAAATACTCTTTTACTTAGTCATGTAGACCATCTGTCTTAACCGTCCATTACAGCAAACTTAGTACATTTGTCCATAGTTGGACCATAAGCCAACCATACCAGCTTTGTCCGAATTGCAATTGGTTGTGTAATACCATCTCCAATTACAGTTTTAGTCATTCCCAAATGATGATTGTCTAGACCAGCGATGGGCAAGCCCTTGCTCCCAACTGCTCCCATTGCTCCGAATTATTTTTTGGCAATTGCCGCCAACTTGGCGGAGTTGCAATTGCGACGTTCGCAAAAGAATAAAAAATAACAAAATGCATGTAATTTATGACGCCAGGTCTCGAAAACAGACGGAAACAACAACAAAATATATGCAGTGTGTGTGCGATTGAGACTTGAGCAGCAGACGGCTTCTGGAGTCGAGGCTCGTTTTTTATTTATCTTGTTGTTGGAATGCTCCCAAACAGAAATATCACGCCCACCGCTGGGCTAGACCAATTAATAAACTTGGTTTGGCATTCTTATACTCAGTAATAGGCAGATTTGCCATAAGCTTATGTTGACTCTTAATAAAGCATTGAGCTGGTAAATTCAAATTTCGAACTGTTTGTGTTCCTTTCAGGCTATACCGAACTGTATTCTTACTATCAGCTATTTCAAAACAGACCTTTCTTTATATTTCTGTAACAACCTTTTTATCATACCATTTCAAGTTTAAAAGTTGCTGATTAGTAGTCAATACTGATTTTATACTCTGTTGCTTGTATTGGTTCTCAGATATAGGTAGTCGACTTATCACTCTTGCAAATTTACTTAACCATAATCCAATCTATTTGAGCATTAAATGGCAACTTGCCTACAATTGCATCAAGAAGTGTTGGATTTTCCAGGTGTTGATTGCAAACCGGCTGACGACAAAAAGGCTACGACACAACTAACTTTTGTAGACAAGTACCTGATCGAGTCGGTTGAACGAAATTTTTGGGAATTCTTGTATTTTCCTTATTTGTAATCGAACAAGTTGCTCTGGGCGTCCAAATCGAAACAAATATCAGCATGGCCTCTACTGCCTCTTTTGTTTCTCCACTCAAACATTGTTGCAAACGTATCAAAATTTTCTTTTGTTATACCTAAACTCCCTGTTAGTATCATTGTAGTTGGCGATGAACAACGGCCATTGCTCTGCTGCTCCAAAAAACATTGGTATATAACGAATTAGCTTTATTGTTTTTTAATGACTTATATATAACTTATAATTTAAATCAAAAGGAGTTGTCTGGTTGTCGCTCTAAGATAAACTGACTGGCTTTAGATATATTGATCAGCATCACCATCTTATCGATATATCTAACTCATTCTTACAGTGTTGCAAAGATCTTAATCGAACGATTACATATCGATGGCAGTTATATTTAAATTTAAATAATTTACAGCTATAGTATCATTAACATTACTTATCCAATGCTTAACTCTTGCAGGTTCAAAAACACTACGAAAAGGTAGCTATGTTAGCTGGCAATCATCAATATCCATTATCTCGTATCGGTAAGGTCCACGATATTTTGGTGCAAACTTCTTATTAATTCCGCCAGGTATCTACGTTACGAATGGCTACATAATCACATACTTTGAACACTATAGGAGCTCTACAATTGCTCATTCCTTGCCTGTGAACATAAAATATTATCACCCGCCTTCTTACGCATGGCTTTTAAATCTCTAGACGCTATGTTCAATTTATTCTCTAGGTACTCTGATAGTTCATCTACAATGGGTCCTTTCTGAGTCACTCCGAATAATAGCATGCTAGGGGTCTCTTGAGTACTACTATGGACGGAGTTGTAGATAGCATACTCTACCTTGGTCATCAATTTATACCAATCCGCTTGTCTCAAGGGCTCCGATATTTTTCCTAACATAGTGGTGAGGACACGATTCACGCGTTCCACTTGGCCGTTAGCCTGAGGTGCTGCCGTAGCCGCTTTGATATGCTCAATGTCCCTCTCCTGCAGTAAGGTTGTGAACTCTAAGGAAGTAAAGCAAGTGGCACGGTCAGAAGTTATTCTCTTAGGGCGACTGTAGAATTCAAAATATTTACTCAACGCGTCTTTAGCTTCACTGGTACTAGTACTGTTTACAGGAAAGAGTTTGACGAATTTCGTAAAGGCATCAATTACCACAAGAAGGTGTTTTCTTTTCGAATTTATACTTGGAAAAGGTCCTAAGTTATCTATATGGAGTGTATGAAACGGGACACATGCCTTTGGAATACTATGGAGCGTTCGGTTATGAATAGTTTTTGGTACCGAATGTAGTATGCATGGCAAACAGTCTTTTATGAATCTCTCAACTTTGCTTCTCATAACAGGAAACCAATAAGTTTTTCTCAAGTCATTGACGCATTTCTCAGCAGCTAAGTGACATAATTTCTCATGGCACAACCTAATCAATTGTTCTTCCATACTCACTGGTGCATATAAACATAAGGTCTCATCTCTATTCTTCTTGTAAACAATACCGTCTGCTAACTCAAAGTCAATCACATTTCCCTTCTCTTGTAATTCACGAATCTTACCTAATTCTAAAAATCTGCATCTTCAGGTGTTGCGCCTACAATGCCAACTAACGGCAATGATTTCAAAAAGGTGTGCTTCACAATTTCAAAATCTCTATCATCTTCTCCTTCAGACTCTATAGAATACTCTCCCCGGGCCATTTTACCACCGTCCATACCATAATGGACATCATTCCCACTATAATGATCTGCATGTGCTATACCATTTCTCATCTCAGTCTCTATATCACTGTTATCTCTACTTTCATCTCGCAGGGATTCTATATTTCTAGATGTATGGTTCTCTTGCCATTCTACAATCATCTCTCCAGTTTCAATATTCAGGTTCTCTACTGGTTCCATTCTATAGTTCTCTACATCCACACCTCTACAATTTAACAAGATGCCAGCTCTACATGCCAACTCTATGCTTCCCTCTATGCTTCCCGCTATGCTCCACTCTATGGTTATCTATACTCTCCGCTCTATGGTTCTCTACAGGTTCAGCTCTATGGTTCTCAACAGACTCAGCTCTATGGTTTTCTATACGATCATCTCTACGTCAAGTGTTTCCAACAATTGTGTCTGTCTACTCAAAGCATCTACATGTGACATATTAATACCAGGTCTATCCTCTAAAGAAGTTTCCAATTCCAAGGACCACCGTGCTATTTTAGGATTAAAAGCTTTAATAGCTTAAACTTCATGATGTTTTCTTAGTAGGCGAGAGATTTATATGTATTTCTTTAGGATTCGTTTAAAAGGTCTGAAAGATTTCCTTTAAATTCCACGCCTACTAAGAAAACTTCATGAAGTTTGCTTCATGGTGTAAATCCCGACTTAGTGTCTGCACTAAGGAATTACAATCAGTAACTACTTTAAAGGTTTTGTGCTCTAAGTATACTCGAAAACGGCGCAATGCATTTATAATAGCAAGAGTTTCCAACTCGAAACTGTGGTAACGTGATTCAGCTGCAGTTGTTTTTCCAGAGTAAAACGATACCGGATGCATCTTTCTATCATCCTGTCTTTGCAATAATATAGCTCCGTACCCATGTGAACTTGCATCAGTATGCAGTTCAGTTTCTCTATCCGGGTTAAAAATGGCCAAAACTGGAGGAGTTGCTGAGGCAGACTTTAAGGAATCAAAAGCAAGCAATTGCTCTTCATTTAATGGAAATGGACCGCCCTGATTCAACAATTCAGTTAGGGGTCTTGCTATACGGGCAAACGATAGTACAAACCGCAGAAAATAGGAGAAAAATCCCAGGCATGAGTGAGGTGACAAATTGAAAGCCTACCGGAAAGCCTTTTAATGCTTCTAAATGAGAATCACTAGGTGCTATTCCATATTGGTCCACTTTATAACATAAGAATTCGGAATTTCGTTTTAAAAATACACATTTCTTTATGTTGATCTCTAAGTTATGTTCACTTATACGACAGCTTCATCAAAATATCTAGGTGTTCCTCTACGGTCTTCGTCGCAACTACAATATCGTCCATATATACCACAATGCTCTTATTTTTTATAAAGTCAGCAAGTATCTCTGAAATAAACCTCTGGAATATTGCGGAACCTTTTTTTAAGTCCAAAGGGCATTCTCAAATATTTATATTGAGGGGTCACAAATGAAGTGTATTGAACACTCTTCTCGTCCACTACTATCTGATGGAAACCGCTTTTAAAATTAATAATGGAATAACAACATTTACCTTCCAAATACTCCAGGCAATCCTCTATAAGGGGTAATGGGAAATTATCTTTAACAATTCGCTTATTTATACCACGGTAATCAACACACATACAAATTTCGCCCAAATTTCGCCCAACTTTTTGTTCACAAGGACCACTGGGGATGCATAAGGAGACTTACTAGGACGAATAATATTTTTTTTAACAAATCTTCAATCATTTTTGCTACTTTCTCTCTCTCAAAGTATGATAAACTTCTCGGGGCACAATGATAAGGGGTTGTATCAGTTAACCGGAAAGTCATTTGATATTTAGGTGTTACTCTATAATCGCCTTCTTTGCTCACATAGTGCAATCTCAACAACTTACGGCACTGCTTTGCTAGTGTTAGACCAAAATCAAATCCTACGTTTATCTCATCATTCGTGTTCGCTTCTTTGCACGCCAGGAAGACGGCAAAATTTTCAGACATTTTCAAATACTCAACAAGATTTCCATTTGGCACCTGAGGGTCTATATCGCACTGTTCGTTATTCTCGATTATCTTATGACCAGTCGTATTCTCTGGACTTGTACTTATAAATATTACTTAAATTATGATTAATTACTGGATTACTGGTGAACAGAGATGCACAACTAGAGCTGATGGTTTTAATATGCCTTAAATTCGACGGTTAATTTTGAGCGAATCTGGCCCTAACAATACTGGTAACGGCAATATATCCACCACTTAGAGCCAAATAATATAGGTTTTCGACATAACATTTATAAGGCACTTTATTTTGGCCCATACGGGAATAGGTTGTCCACCCAGTCCATGATATTTACTTCCTTCTGAATTCAACTTAATGTTTGGACGTTGATGTACAATGCGCAGTACGTTCAAGTGGCCCAAGCGACACCAAGCCGAAGCTTGTTACGCGCGAACCCCAGGCAAAATAGCAGCCCACCTCCCGCCCAACCGACCGGGGGGCGCTGCCACAAACGTGTGACATTAAAGCAAACTACGGGCTAAATACGTTAATATAGAGGTTTTTATAGATAAAATAGAATCTTCTAAACTAAAGTAAATGTCTAGAACTTACGAACAATCTATCTTAAAAATTTTGGGAGAAATGAGGTGTTTTCCAAACTGCGGGGTTGGCAACTCTATTATAGTTCATCTGATCGCGAAATGATGTATGGCGGATCGATAAGTAATGATGATGAAAGTAAAAGTCTAGAAGGGGAGGAAGGGGGCGTGGCAAACATTTGAAACAAACTTGATCTGCGTGCAGACAATACAAGTCTACACTGAAAAAATTGTGGCTCTAGCTCCTATAGTCTCTGAGATCTAGGTGTTTATACAGACGGACGGACAGACGGTCATGTCTATATCGACTCGGCTATTGATGCTGATCAAGAATATATATACTTTATGGGGTCGGAGATGCTTCCTTCTGCCTGTTACATACATTTGCACGAACTTAGTATACCCTTTTTACTCTTCGAGTAACGGGTATAAAAACTATTTTCTGCGAAACCGGTACCTCTTACCCCGAATGAGGCTGTAGCATTTTTGCTCGAAAATTCTCTAACGAAAAGTCAATACAACAATATTTGGGAGTTAAGTAAAAGTCAGTTTTGTGATTTGTATCCCACTTATAACAAAGTGAGAGAAGCAAAATATAAATGCAGGCCTACGGGAATCACTTTTACAGACATTGCAGCTGAAGTCTCTGTTCAAAACCGGTTGGATCATACTGTTTTTCTCATTATCCTTTTGCAGGAAGAAGTATTCAAGCAGTATCCAAATATTAAAAATGTTAAGCTAATCGCAAGTTATGGATTCGACGGGACGACTGGCACAAAGTAAATATAAACAAAAATTTAATGATAGAGAACCACTTGCTATGGATCAATCCTTATTCGCCACTACCGTGATACCACTAAAATTAATTGATGATTAGTCTATTAGGTTTTGTGGGCCACTTAAGCTGGAGTTTGTAAAGGAAAGCAAGGAACATATTTCAACAGAAAAAACAAGTTTGGATGCACAAATACAAAATTTGTCCCCTTACTCATGTACTGCTATTAGTGAGAAAAATATTACCGTTACTTATGATCTTTATATGACCTTAATAGACGGGAAATTTTTAAGTGTTTTAACCGGAACCAAATCTTGCCAATTGTGTCCTATTTGTGGCGCCAACCCAAAAAATTGTATGGAAACTACCAATATTTGTTCTCCTGTATTTAAGGCAAAACCTGAAAGCTTACAATATGGCTTAAGTCCACTACATGCGATCCGTTTTTTCGAGGTTGTACTTAAAATCTCTTACAGAATCGGAATCGAAAAATGGTAAATAAGAGATACACAAAAAAGGCAGAGATAATGGTTAATGTGGAAGGATATGGGCCTACATGTGGATAAACCAAAACAGAATGGTAACGGAAACTCAAACGATGGCAACACTGCGAGGAGAGCATTTTCGAATGTAAAGTTATTCGCGGAAATCTTAGGGTTTGATTTATCTGTTTTAGAAAACTTTCATATAATTTTAATATCAATTTCATGCGAACTTCCCATTAGTTCTCATAAACTCCAGCAATTTTGTCAGAATACTGTCTCCTCATACTTGTCCAAATACCCATGGTATCCGATGTCAGCAACTTTACATAAAATTCTAATACACGGTTTCCAAATAATTGATTCGTCTGCAATACCAATAGGTTGTCTTGGGGAAAACGCTTCAGAAGCACGAAACAAATATTATAAACGCGACAGACGAGCACATGCTCGACAGAACTCTAGAGTCTAGACTCAACATTTTCCCAGACATTGACAGCGACTCTGATGGTGATGTCGAGTACGAAAATTCGATTGCATTTGAATTAGATGTAGAGATAGATGAATATTAAATATAATTAAAGCATAGTTCTATAAAATAGAAAATAAGTGCACTTTAGAATGTACTATGAAATAATCTTATTATTTTCTTAATCAATTAATGTAAGTTTAGAAGTAGTGGTATGATATGAATATTTATATAAGTAATGTTTATAATATATGTTGATTATTTAGATAACTTTTTAATAAATACAAATTAAAAAGTTATCTAAATAATCAACATATTCCCATTCTCAATGTGGGTAAAAAAAATCCAAAAACATGATTTTGCAATTTAGCCTTATATGGGCGGTAAGAGTGGGCGTGGTCGGATTGTTGTGAAACTTTGTCTAATTATTATACACTCGATGCCTATCAAATGCGCCAAGTTATAATTGTGTAACTTCATTTTTCGAATTTATGCCAAAAATTTTGCAATCTGGCCCAGTGTGCCCTGGAAGCTGTACCATAAGTGGCGGCAAGGGTTGACTTCTATCCACGATACATTGATTACAGTTTCTTCGTACATGTTTTGATATATTTTTGATATCTGGGCTCCAATGCCTTTGTCGAATTTCGTTGATTAAATCAGCACTGTTCTGATGATGCAACTTACGATGAAAATGTTGCGAGACCAAGAAGGAAGGAAGGAAGAAGCACGTGATCCTTCGGCAGTAAAAGCGGTCGCCTCATCGATACGACATAAGAAGCAATCCATCCTTTTCCATATACGGCGATAATTTGTATATAGAACTTTCTTTTGCATAGCATGTTCTCCTTATCTTCCAACTCCATTGGTAATAAAGTTAAATTCTGTGGAGGCGTCTTCTCTAATGTATAACCCTGCAACGACACGTGTAAGCCTCAAAAAGGAAGAAAACTTTGCAATATCAATAAAGGGCTGGGGTTTCAATAAAAGACATCCACCTCCATTGTTCTACGCCAGTTTTAGCTAATATTTCAGTAACACGATGAGCTACATATGGCTTAAGTTTCCGCTATTTCGACTGAATCCATTGTAAAATCGTCTTTGAATCGCTTCAAAATACCGTTTTACTCAGTTCCATAATTATATACCTTTTGAACAGCTTGTACAATCGCACACCTAATACGCTGTTTACACCAGCCGCATCATTTAATTTTTTCCGTTAAACGGAAGGTTCGTAATTGTTTCCTATAAGAAACCTGTGGATTGAAGAAGAGTCGCATGATAAATGATGCGGAAAGAGTGACCATATATTGACGAGTATCGAGTTTTGTTTCACGGCATCGATTGCGAACAGCTGATTTTGACATCGAATTTCGGTAAACAACAAAAACATAATTGGACCGCTTAATTTAAAAAAATCATGAATCGCAGGAGCAAGCTCCATTGGCATTTGGGTGAACGTATTGCCGTTGCCAAATACACAACGTGACACATTTAACATATTATCGCTCATAATTGTCTCTATTTCAATAATTTACATTTGTTCTCTTCTTCTTACTACTTCGGGGTGTTTACGTTTGGCATGGCGAACAGCTGTTTGAATGATGCGGCTGCGGTCTAAACGCCTGCATCATTTTTTCGCATCTTCGACAATGATGCGCCCTGTGTAACTCCGGTATAACACTGCGGCCTGCAGTTCTAGACGGGGTACCGACAATAACTTAGTAGGTTCCATACGTGTTTTTCGCCTGACAAAGGCCATATCAGTACCATCATAATATGATATACGAATGTAGGCGACTGTGGCATATGCAGTTTGACTCGCGTCCACAAAAAAGTATAACTTTATGCAGTTACTGGAGTTCAAATTGTTCGAAAAGCAACGTGATGTTTGAAAATCTTTTATCTCTTGTTGGGCCATTCACCAGTAATTCCATTCTTACTGAAACTCATGCTTCAGGACTTCGTCCCATTCCATCAGGTGGTTCCATGTTTTTTGAGTCAGAATTTTTGCATATATATGCAGCCATAACTAGATAATATAAACTAAAGATCCATTTTTTGCAGCCTTAGTGTTAGTGTGTTAGTGTTCTAGAAGGAGCATAACATCCACGTGGCAATACTGAGCGAGCCATCTCACAGACAGACCGATTGTACAAGGACATGGGCATCTGACACAACTGGAAAATATGCGGGAATTCAGCATTTTTTTTGGACGACGTAAAATGTTTTACTGGATTTGTGCGGGCAAAGTTTGGAAACCTGTGGCGGTCGAGCAGACGTGAGGCCAATGAGGGAGAAGGAGTATCGAGTCGAAACTTTCAATCCCCAAAAGTTTGCAGATGCTGTCATATCTTTTACACCAAATGGATCCGCAGAAGATAGAGCCCAACAGACTGCCTCATTAATAGAAAGGGCCTGTGATGCTAGCATGGCTAGGCGCAAACCTTACAGACGGCACGAACCAACCTATTGGTGGAACGAGCGTATTGCCGACGCCCGACGTGTGTGCCTTCACGCCAGGAGGCTTTACCAACGTGCACGTGATAGGCCACAATTTGCAATAAGACAGGTAGAGTACCAGTCAGCTAGAAAGGTGCTGAAAGACGAAATAAGAGCGAGTAAGCGTGAGTGCTTCCTCCAGCTGTGCGACTCTGCTGACCATGACCCTTGGGGGCAGGCGTACAAAACAGTCGTTAAACGATTATACGCCAATAAGCAGGCCACACCAAGTGCCCCGGGCGAGCTAAAAAATATTGCAGAAAATCTCTTTCCATGCCGATTCGCTGAATTACCCATGCACGCATGTGACTTTGATCCAAATACCATAGAGGTGATCACGGAATCGGAAATACTGAAGGCTGCCATGAACCTCCAGCCTATTAAGGCACCCGGCCCGGATGGCGTACCGAACCGTGCATTAAAACTTGCCATCACACTGCACCCAGCAGGGGTTGTGAATACATTTAACCAGTGCCTGCGAGAAGGCGTCTTCCCATCCATTTGGAAAAAACAGCTTCTTGTACTCCTCCCTAAGCCAAGAGGACAATCAAGCGATCCACCGTCATATAGACCCATCTGCTTTCTCGATTCGATCGGTAAGGTACTGGAGAAGCTCCTGAGTCAATGACTAGATGTGGCCATTAGTGGAGCAGGGGGGCTATCGCCAAACCAGTACGGGTTAAGGAAGGCGAAATCTACAGTGGATGCAATTGATAAGGTGGTCGCAATAGCACGCAGTGCTATTAAGGGCTCAAGCTGGAAAAGAGGATCTAAGGAGTACTGCATTGTAGACGTAAAAAACGCTTTCAACAGCGCTGATTGGAACCGAATTCTAAGAGCACTAGGCGAATTTGGCGTCCCGCAATACCTCCAGGCCATAATTCGCTCATACTTCAATGGAAGAGTCTTAACGGCAGAGGGCAATAAAAAAAAAACACATGTAGTGTCTGCAGGAGTTCCACAAGGCTCCGTGCTGGGACCTGTCCTATGGAACGCCATGTACGATGGGGTCCTTCGACTTCCTCTTCCTCCAGGCGTCCATTTAGTGGGCTTTGCAGACGATGTGGCACTTGTTGCTGTAGGCAAAGTGCTTCGCAGAACCGAGGAGGCTTGCAATTCTGGCATTGAGAGCATTCACCGGTGGCTTAGTGCGGATGGTCTAGAGCTTGCGTTGCAAAAGACGGAGGCTGTGCTAATAAGCAGCCGTAAAAAGGTAGAAACAGCTTTGATCAGAGTCAATGGCACAACGATCCAATCAAAAAGAGCGATTAAATACCTTGGAGTAATGCTAGACACCAGGCTATGCTTTCGGGAACACTTGGCCTACGTCGGTGAGAAGGCTGCTAAATCAAGCAACGCGCTTGCTCGAATACGAGAGGCCCAAAAGAGGGGCGAAGTCGTCTCTTGGCAAGCGTTAATACTTGCACTATCCTTTATGCAGCACCAATCTGGTATCGATCCATGGCGTTTTCAAGCTACACCAAAGGTATATGCGACGCTTATCGCCTAAGTGCGCTCAGGGTCACTTGTGCGTATCGCACGGTGTCTGAAGATGCTGCTCTGGTCATTGCCGGGATGATTCCACTTAGCGAGTTGGCCACAGAAGCAAATCAGAGATATAGGGCCTCGCGGTTGAGTTCCCCTAGACAACCCAACAGTGATATATATCAGCAGGAAGCAAGGCAGCGGAGTATCGAAAACTGGCAAAACCGCTGGGATCAATCCGCAAAGGGTCGCTGGACCCATATCCTTATCCCGAAGCTACTACCATGGCTATTGCGGAAACATGGTGAGGTCAATTTCCACCTAACTCAGCTTCTCACGGGACATGGGTGCTTTAGGAGCTACCTAAAAAGAGTCGGTCATGATGAAATCGAGGAGTGTACGTTGTGCGAGGAAGGCCCTGTGGAGCACGCCAGGCACGTCCTGTTTCAGTGTGGAAGGTTCCACACGGAAAGGATGGAACTATCCAGAGTGATGGGTGGCGATATTGCGGAGGATAATTTAGTCCCATTCATGCTTCAGTCAACGAGATGATGTATGTACATGTATACAGTTAAAGGCTGCCGAGGTTTGCAAATGTAGTATATAGAAACTGCCAACGAGATGATGTACATAGGTACAGCTATACAGCTGCCGAGGTGTGCAAATGCAGCGTAATACTGCCGACGAGATGATGTACATACATATGAACAGCTATAAAGCTGCGTGGCAGTACCTTGGGTATGTGTTAGTGGAAGTGCGTGCTGCGTTGACATTATTGGAAACTTATTCGTGGTAATCGCTGCAGTCTTCATACTTGTTGTTGTGCTGGTAGATGTTGATTGAGCGGTAGTAAGAGATACCGAACTTGTTGTTGCACTTGATGAAACGATGATCAGTTTGGGAAGAGGGAGGCGCATTCGGCACTCCAAGTCGGAGTGGTAGTAAGGGAGCTTACGCTCGCATTATTAGTTGGTTTCAGCGTGCTGGTGGGCTCGGGGGAAACTATTGCAAAGTAAGCATTGTTGCGCTGGACAGAAAGTCGGCGTTCGTCTTGCTGTTGTTGCAGTTGAACATTGAGGTCTCTCTGACTCATGGTGTTGTTGGTACTTTTACCAGTTGCACTTTTTGTATTTCTACACGTTGTCATTTAGTTAATTTAATTAAATTAAATTTAAACTATTAGTTATTATTTGACATCATAAGCACAAGTGCCTATGTATGCCCACTAGCGTCTTTTGTCGCGGCAGGTAGGTGATTTATTTATTCACTTTTTTTAAAAACACTTTTAGACTGTTTTATAGCGGAGCACAAGAAAACACGTCTGACCTGGTCGGTATATTGCGGACTAAAGTGAAAGTACTGATTCGTAAATTGTTGTTAACGTGCTGCGAACGGACAATGCATAGCGGGAATATCAAAAAAGATGAGACAAGGATTATCGTAAATGCGACTCAAAGCACCTAATGCCTTTGGATAGTTGCTGTCAGTGATCTGGTAAGCCTTCACTGTACCTACTGCCTTCTTTTCCAAACACCACAAAAAGGTGATTGAATTTTTCAACGTTGGAGAAAGTGAGGTCACTGTCAATGAGACTTTTAAACAATCCTATAAAGTTTTTAAAATCAGCATAACTGCCACCAAATTTTGGCAATTTCATATGAGGCAAGTGTCTGCTGTGCGACATAGATGCAGACATTTAAAATTGAGGGCTGAGGCGACTACCAGATGACATAATGACTGATTTCGCTGAAACGCATAAGTCTTCGAGCTCAGCGCGAAATGCCAAGTCGGGATTTGTGCGTTCCAATTGCTGTTGAAGATCAAATGCTTTATCGATATAATTGTTTAGAATATCCGAGCGACATTCTAACTCATAAGCTTCAATTGGACCAGTTTGCTTTCGAATTGTTTTATGAATGCGCGGTCGACAAAAATCCTCTAACTGAACCCTCCCCGAGGGTGTCGGCCGGGCAATGGGCACTGTATGTACCTTAGAGAAGAATGGGTAGTACCTAGTGTCAATTGCACGTTCTACACCTTAGGTCATGCAGTACCTAGCTAAGGTTCTGGTACAGTATTCTCCGATGGAAACATCGAAGATACTGAGACTGGACCATGGTTAGAGGTGCCTGGCGGAAGGCATAAAACGCTATGGGTTGGACCCCAGAAACAATATGTTCAACATGGAAGTCCTAAAGGATCAAACAGGGGCTGGGATGTCAGCCCAAACGTCGGTGGAAAGCGTGACTGCTACCACCGGCGGGCACGGTGGGGAGAAATCCCCTCTACGTGTCGCCAGCGGTCACACAACAAACTCTGTCGAGGTTGGAGCAGGCCTAGACAGTGCAAAACCTACTGCCACGGATACGACAACCAAAGTGTGGCGCGGTACCGCAGTAGAAATAGACTCGGACTGCGAATCACATGGAGGTTCAATAACGACAGAGGCCGAAGAAAAGATGCTGTTCTCCCCAACTCAGGAAGGTGCCAGTACCTCGCGCAAGGTAGGACCCAAACGAACCAAGGAGGGCATGCGAGCAAAGGCCCAATACAAGGCAGCTCTTAAAATAAAAGCGCGGCTCGGCAACAGCGACAGCTTATCCCCAGAGGACAAAAGCAAGTTGACATGGGCCGAGCAAAAGATTGAAGAAGGTCGCAAGCACTTTGCGGAGAGGAAGTCCATGCAGGCTAACTCCGATAAATTTGCAAACAAGGTGGAGGAGAGTCTGGCCATCAAATGTCAGCGATCAGCTGAGCTGGCCAAGACGGCGAAGGTCGAAGAAAGCCTGACGACTAAACGTCAGCGCTCGACTGAGCAGGTAAAGGTAGGTTCGGCAGAAGCTCCGGCCAGAAAAAGGCTGCGCTCACGACCGCATGACCAGACTCACCCCCACCCCAAGAAACACTTAGAGGAGTCAGCAAGCGACGTGGCAAAACGGCACCTGACCGTAGCCCTCGTGGACAAGAGCGACCCCAACGGTAAAATGACGCCCGAGCAGTGGAAGAAGGTCGAAGGAGAGCTGTTCGAGGCAATTTACAAGAGGATGGACGACGCCGTAGCCCAACCCGCTGTTGCTTTCGACGGGGCAGGTTGGCTATTCGGAGTCAAAATCCTCAAGTGCAAGGACGATCTTACCCTCAAGTGGGTCACGAGAACGGTGGCTGATATGGGGAACCTGTGGGAGAACGCCCAGCTGGAGGTTGTAGACAGGACTTGTATCCCGTCCGTCCCGAAGGCGAAGGTGCTCTTCCCACGGGTTGTACCACCGGAGCGAGCATTAAAACTCCTCCAATATCAAAACCCAGAAGTGCCAACCGGAGACTGGAAGATTCTCCATATTGCTAGGCCCGAAAAGAACGGGCAGCAGATGGTCATCCAGATCAATAAGGAGGCTGACGACATTCTGTACCCAAGATTCGGGACGATGGCATGGGGAGTGGGGAACGTGCACCTACGCCTCAAAAAACGCCACCCCGAGGATAAAAAGGAGCACACGCTAGAGGCTGGAGAGGTGGAAAAGGACTTAGGCATTGACGCAATGGTCGAAAAAGCCACCAGCCTCGAAATAAACGATGCAGTAAGGGAGAAGGATGGTGACCCGACGATGGAAGTCGACCCATCCAGACCAACGGAGGCTGTGGACGGACAAGCTGTTAAAGGTCCTCCAAATAAATCTGCATAAGAGCAAACTTGCGTCGGCGGAGCTGCTTCTAACCCTCGAAGAAGAGTCCGCCGACGTAGCTTTAGTTCAGGAGCCTTGGATTGCGGCGGGTAACAAGGTTTCGGGACTAAAGTCACAAAATTATGACGTTTTTTACCCCACCGCGGTAAGTAGAGCAAGGACAGCCATTCTGGTTAGAAAAGGTATCAATGCTTATCTTATGACTAATTACAGCACAGACAACCTCACTGTGGTGGCCGTGGAAGGTGGCAAGGATGAGCCTATTCTGATGGCATCCTGCTACATGGCACACGAGCGAGAGGCACCACCAGCCGAACTCGAAAAACTAACGGCGGTGGTGAGCTCGAAGAAGCAAACTCTCGTGACAGGTACGGACGCAAATGCACACCATACAGTCTGGGGCAGCCCAGATATCAACGACAGGGGTGAGTCTCTTTTAAACTTTATCTTACAAGTAGATCTAAATATAGAAAACGTTGGAGAAGAACCCACATTCGTGGGACCAACATCTACCAATGTCCTAGACCTAACACTGACCTTAGGGAATAACACGCGGGTATCTGAATGGAGGGTCCTAGAAAAACCCTCCTTCTCAGACCACAAGTACATTCGATTTAAGGTGCAGTTTGAATACAACCAAACGCGCAGTGTGTATAGGAACCCTCGGAACACTGACTGGAGAAAGTTCCTTACAACAGCTCAACGGAAAATAACCACGCCAATGGACATCTGCTCGGTGGATGACATTGAGAAGTCCGTAAGGACACTCACGTCCCACTTAACAGAAGCGTTCAAAGCCTCATGCAGACCTACAGTCAGCAAACGGAGAACCAGACCCCCTTGGTGGACTCCTGCACTGAAGGAGCAGAGGAAAGACGTCCAAGAATGTTTCAAGCTCGCCAGGCAAGCGGATGAAACGATCATCTGGGACGAATATAAAATAAGACTTCGCATCTTCAAAAAAGAGGTGCGCAAAGCGAAACAACACTCGTGGAGAACCTTCTGCTCCAACATCGAGAAGGTCTCAGAAACGGCAAGACTCAGGAAACTGCTTTCAAAGCAGCCCCCTATGCAGAGTCAATTAAAAACCGATGAAGGAAAATGGACGGAGAGTAGCCAGGAAGCCACATGCGCCCTTCTCGACGCACACTTCCCCGGCTGCACAATGGCAACGGAGCCAGATTCGATCCTTAACATGCATGCACAAAAAATAAACATCCCAACCAACATAGTCACCCCAGAGAAAATCCAATGGGCAATAGACTCGTTTGCGAGCTTTAAGTCCCCTGGACTGGACGGCATATTTCCGGCCATGCTGAAGACGACCAAACAACTAATCGTCCCATGGCTTCAAACCATTTACACGGCATGTCTGATGTGGGGATATATACCTGTAGCCTGGAGAACAGCACGTGTTGTTTTTCTGCCCAAAGCAGGAAAATGCAGTTACGTGCAACCAAAAGACTACAGGCCTATCAGCCTAACAATACTGGACATCCACATAAGGGAAGGCATGAACCTGAACCTGGAACCAAATCAACACGCATACACCAAAGGTAAGTCGGTGGAAACAGCGCTACACTCGCTAGTAGCCACCATCGAGAAAGCACTTCACCAACACGAGTTTGCACTCGGCGCATTTCTCGACATATCAGGTGCTTTCAACAACGTCACCACTGAAGCGATAATGCGAAGCTTAAGAGCCACAGCAACACACAAGGCATTGGACTACTGGATACACAACCTGCTGAGCTGCCGAAAAGTCCAAGCTGAGTGGGGTACCGCGACCATAACCAAGGAGGCACACGGAGGCACGCCTCAGGGCGGAGTACTCTCACCCCTCCTATGGGACCTCGTGGTCAACGAACTATTAATTAAATTTCGCAGGAAAGCACCCAAGATAACCGCATATGCAGACGACATAAGCATAATTATCACGGGAAAATGTCCATCGACCCTCAGCTCAATCATGGACTCCACACTCAAAGAAATACTAGTGGGCCACGGAAGCCGGACTTAGTATCAATGCGGAGAAGACGGACCTCATTCTCTTCACTAAGAGATACAAGGTTCCGCGATGGACTCCACCCAAGATTAACGGGACGACACTCACACCAAAGAAGAACGTCAAATATCTTGGAGTAGTAATTGACAGCAAACTGTCCTGGAGACTCAACGTAGAGGAAAGGGTGAAAAAGGCAACCGCTGCACTATATGCATCCCAGAAGATGCTGAGCAGCACATGGGGCCTCTCACCAAAACTGATGCACTGGGTCTTCATTTCAGTCGTAAGACCGATACTACTCCACGGTATACTGGTATGGTGGCTGGCCACGGAGAAATCCAAGTACCTGAAACTAATGGAGAGGACCCAGCGGCAGGCCATGGTCTGCATAACGGGGGCGCTGAGGTCCACCCCAACCAAAGCTCTGGAACTCATCCTAGATGTCAACCCCCTGGACATCCAAGCACGCCTGCTTGCACAAAAGACTGCACAACGTCTATGTGCGACAGGCACCATGGCACTACAAAGCTATGGGCACAGCATGATTGGTAGAGAGATCAACAGTAGCACAGACTACATGATCCCCAGTACCAGCTTCACAAGCACACCAACATCATTGGGACCAGAAGACTGGCGTACAGGACTGGCCCAAGAAGCAACACACATTTTCACTGACGGCTCAAAGATGGATCTAGGAGTCGGAGCTGCAATATACTGCGAAGAGCCGGAAATAAAGCTCAGCTATAAACTGCCAAACCACTGCACCATATTTCAGGCGGAAGTCTTCGCAATAAAGAAAGCAGCAGAGATGGCAGAACTACTCGCTCCAAGCGACAGAAAAGTAAATATATACGTAGATAGTCAAGCGGCAATCAAGGCCATGCATAGGCACGCCATCAACTCCAAAAATGTCCTGTCTGGTAGGGAAGCACTAGATTCTCTCAGCACCTCTAGAAGGGTGCAGATCTACTGGATTCCAAGCCACCAGGGCATTGACGGAAATGAGACGGCAGACAGCCTGGCAAAAGCCGGAGTTGCACTTAGCCAAGAAGCGACAATACACCTACCTATCTCACTTCAGACGCGACACAGCAAAATGGAAGAGATAGCTTCAAACGAGGCAGCGGAAAAGTGGAGAAACACAACCGGCTGCAGAATCTCCAAAATCATGTGCAAGAAAAAAGACAAGCACCGTACGCACTATTTACTACAGCTCCAAAGAAGAGACTGCAGACTCCTAATTGGCATACTAACCGGCCACTGCCTAACAGCCTCTCACGCGAAGAAGCTAGGCATAACGACAGAGGACACATGCAGGAAATGTAGGGAGCCTGGAGCAACGGAGACTCTAGAACACCTAATCTGCAAATGTCCAGCAGTAGCAAGGCAAAGATTGCAACACCTCCATGCACCCTGGATTGCCTCACTGGAAGAAGTAGCCAGGAGACCCCTAACAAACATACTGGCATTCGCCAGGACGTCAAGGATCCTTGCGGACTACTAAAAAGTCGAAACCCGGTCTCGCTAAGGACTAAACAGTCTATGTGTGGTCCCCCTGCGTGGCCAGCCGGAACTACCTAACCTAACCTATGAATGCGCGAAATGTCTGCTTTAATACGCTCGAGCTGCTCAAGTATAGATACCATTAGATACCGTTAGAGCAAACAGTGCGAAAGATTACATTGGATTAACAGATTGATATGAGGAGCTGTTATGTGCGGACCCGTTGGGGATTATTTGATTTGCCACTAGCGCGCTGTGTCCCATCTCACAGCTAGGTGGTGGTTATACACATAACAACTTTTTACAATAAATGATATAAATTTAATATAGGCTGAAAAGACCAAACAACAACCATTGATAACAATCACGTTTTTCTTACAAGAACTAGTTTTTAGACCGATCGTTCCTATGGCAGCTATATGCTATATTCATCCGATTTTAATAAATTTTTCCACAATTGTGTGGGAGCATATAAAACAAAACTATTGCACGATTGGTGACGCAACGATGAAAAACAAAAAACTTTTTCTCACTAGAACTATTTTTTTGACCGACCGTTTCTATGGCAGCTATATGCTATAGCCATCCGATTTTTATAAATTTTATCGGAATTGTGTGGAAGCATATAAAATTAATATATACCACTATTGGTTATGCTAGGATGGAAAACAAACAAGTTTTTTTCACTAGAACTAGTTTTTTGACCAATCGTTCCTATGGCAGCTATATAATATGTAGGTTGCTATATATATTTCTGGCCTAATAATGAAAACGCGAATATTTATGATCAAAAATGGTTTTATGGTTTTTCAAAGTATTCTCCATCAAGATTTATAAACTTTTGCATGCGCTCAATTGTCGAAGCACTTTTTCCACTCCGATTGAGACACCTCCAAAACATGGTTTTTGAACTCTTCAACAGCTTCGTTGACCACGCATTTTTCCCTTGATGTGCGGGAATAAAAAGAAGTCATTGGGTGCCAAGTCAGGGCTGTACGGCGGATGACCCATCAGTTCGACGTTTCGGGCGGTCAAAAAGGCGCTGGTGTGAGCTGATGTGTGAGAGCTCGCATTGTCATGGTGCAAAATGATCTTTCTTCTCTTGTTCGATTTTCGAATTTCTCCGAAGACTTTAGGCAAACAAATTGTGGTGTACCTCTCAGCATTGACCGTCCTATGTTGCTCAAGCGGAACAGTCGCCACATGACCAGTTTTACCGAAGTAACAGGCGACCATTTTCTTCGAAGTGCTTCTTCCACGAACGACTTTTGTTGGATTTGGCTCGTCTTCGTAGACCCACTCGGTCGATTGCTTTTTTGTTTCGGGCTCATAAGCATAGATCCATGATTCGTCACCTGTGGCGATCTTAATAACGTCTTTTGAAACACCGCGATTATATTTTTCAAAATTTCTTTGCACCAATCCACACGATCTTTTTTTTGAGCGATTGACAAATTGTGCGGGATCCAACGAGAACAAACCTTTTTACGCCCAGGTGTTCATGCAATATCGAATGTATGCTGGTGGAAGAAATGCCCAAGGATGCCTCTATCTCACGGTATGTCACATGACGATCTTGCATTATCAGTTCACGCACGGCATCAATGTTTTCTGGCACAACAACTGTTTTTGGACGACCTTCGTCTTCGAGCGAGCGTCGCCCGCGAATGAATTCATTAAACCAATTTTTCACAGTGCTATAGGATGGTGCTTCATTGCCATGCAAAGATTTAAGTTCATCGTTGCACTCTTGTCGTGATAATCCACGTCGAAAGTTGTGAAAAATGATTGAACGAAGATTTTCACGAGTTAATTCCATTTTTCTGCCAAGGTAAGTTTTTGATTAATCGTTAATCGATATCAAACGTGGTCACATATGAAAGAGTTGTATGGAGCTTTATTCGATAAAAGTCCAAACTTGTTTTGGCCAGAAACTTAAATAGCTCATCAAGAATATATACTTTAGGGGGTCGGAAATGCTTCATTCTATGCGTTACAAACATCGTGACAATTTTAATATATCCTCTGCAAGGGTATACAAAAATGCAAATATGAAAAATATGCCAAGACAAAAAATATTTTATGTGCAAAATATCCGGAGAAAAAACTAACTCCTACTGTCCATAAAATATTGGATCATGGTGAGCAGCTAATACAACGACCACTTTCAATATTTTGTCGGTCTTCTCTGATCTCCGTATCTCATCTCTCAGACACATCATAAAACTTGAGGAACTAACCGACGAATATTCACCAGAATTATTAGATCACTTAAGTACTAATGATATGAATACCTATTGACATTTTAAAAGAAAATTAACCATTCCACCAAATGGAATTAGTTATTTTATTATAGATCGTTTTACAACTCTATTTTTTATAAATCTTTCAAAAAAAATTAAAATGTTTTGCATAATTCATAAAAATTTGTTCAGTGTAATCAACTGTAAAGTTTAGCAGCCGATCCTAAGTCGCCCATTTTACAGCTACATAAATTCTCTATCATCCACCTTTTAAAATTTTTCAAATATCTCTTTCAGTTCAAAAGTTATGATTTTTGAAACGCTAAATCGGCCAAATAAAAAAATTAATTGCACCGCCAAGTGTTTCTTGGTATGTTTTGTCCGCTTGGTTAGCACCTAATCCAGGCTTCCGTCAACAGCTGACTTTAGAATATTGCAGCGGATCCGGTGATAAAGGCAACATCAGAGGCAGATCAGGAGGCTAAAATGGAGGTGATTATTTTTTATGGCATTTGTAGTGACCCTATTCATCTTTTTGTGCAATTTTTCAGAATTTTAGCAATCACATTTTTTCATAAAGCAACCAATGTTGGAATGGTGTGTTGCTAGTATGCAAGTGCCATTTTAACGAGAAACCGACGTAGACTTGAAAAACTGTGTATGAGGCGTTATTCCCTTCGGGCTCTAGTTTCACATTTTTATCCTGTTAATGTGACTTCGGTAGACCGAAGTTAAGCTTCAATTTTTTATTTTTTTAATGTTGTAACAGAATGGAATTTGTTGCTTTATTTTGTATACTAGCTTTAAGAACCATGGAGAATTAAAATGAAATTTAAGAACAATTTAAGCAATTAAAGAATGATAATTTTTTTTCCCAAAATAAATTGCAAAATGAAAGCTTTTTGCTTTGTTAAAGCATTATCTTTACATACAGTATGTGCTAATCATTCAATTAAAAATTTTAGCGAGTGCCGAGTTCATCCAACATCTTTTATTTATTTATTGTTTTTATGTTGTATATAAGTAAGCATTACATACATACACATAAAATTTCTTTAAGTTTATTAAACATGTTAATAAAAATTAAATTATTCTTCATAGTTTGGGGCCGCACTCTTAGTTTTTGAGTAATCCCTCACTGGCGAGTAAAACTGAAATTAAATATTATATAAATGGCATTAATAACTGAACGAAATGGACAATTTGAAGATAAAATAAAATATATTTGAAGTTTGTAATGTATAAAAGAAAGATCTCGGTCGGCACATATCACAATCACATTTCGGCATTGCGAATAGCAACAGACACCAAGTTTATTTTTAAACTCTGTACCTAAGGTACAAAGAGTATATTGAGTTCGTGCAAATGTATTTAATACTTCCTTACACTCGTATAGCCGCACCCAATTTTTCAGAGAACGAGTACTCAGAAACGGGGTAGCAACAAACATTAGCACCAAAGGGAACTGTGCTTTTCGATGTCAAACGAGAGCGAAAGTAGAAGTCGGCCCTGCTCGACATCGATATACCCGTTATTCAGGGAATGGTTTATCTCTCTCTATATATAAAAGAGGTTTGCCTTCACTGACTGACTGATTCACTGATTGGCAATCTACGTAGAGCCTAAACGGTAAGAGATAGAAAGCTGAAATTTGCACAGAAGTTTCCATATGGGTTAAAAGTGGGCACTAGGGCGAAGTTTTGGAAAATTCCACCCCTAAGGGGTGGAAAAGCTACTATGGGAAAAATTTTGATTTTCATCCGATTGACTTTAAATTTTGTTTGTAAGTAAAGTAAGCGAAATAATTGGACACCTGTTTCCCAGATTTCGGAAAATCCGCCCACAAGGAAAATGGCCGGAAAATTCTTCATGGAAAAAACTATTTTGGTATATGGTACGCACAATAATTAGACTTGAGATTTTTCAATATTGAAAAATCCGCCCGAAAAGTCTGGAAATTCCCGGAAAATTCTTTATTGAAAAAAACATTTTTTCTCCGATTTACTTTAAACTCGGTTTGTAAGGATAGTATGCAAAATAATTAAGCATGTGATTTTTTGTTGGTGGAAACTCCACCCACAAGCAAAATACCGGAAAATTCAAATGGAAAAAACAATTTTTTATCCGATTGACTTTAAACTCGGTTTGTGAGGAAATAATGAAAAAAAATTAGGCATGAGATTTTTCGATGTTGGAAAATCCGCCAATCGGGAAATGCCCGGAAAATTCAATATGCAAAAAACAACTTTTCATCCAAATGGCTTCAAACTCGATTTGTAAGGATAGTACGTCATATAATTAGTCATATGATTTTTAGATTGTGAAAAAATTCACCCACAAGGAAAATGCCTGGAAAATTCTTTATTGAAAAATCTATATTTTCATCCGATTTACTTCAAACTCAGTTTGTAATTATAGAGTACAAAATAATTGGACATGCGATATTCCCGTGTTGGAAAATCGGCACGAAAGGTCGGGAAATGCCCGGAAAATTCTATATGAAATAAACCATTTTCATCCGATCGCCTTCAAACTCGGTTTGTGAACACATATAGTTTTTAGCTTTGCGCAAACTCACCCTGAAGGTCGGATAATGGGTTGCGGGAGTCAATGGGCTAAATAGGTGGAAAATACTTTTCTCATTTTTGAAGGTCGGAAAATGGGTGGCAAGGGTGGTTTCATTGCCAAACGTTTTTTCCTAGCAGATCTATTGAAAATATGGTTTGTAAGTATGGTATGGACCAAATATTGTAGATGAAAAATAATGTTCTAATTTTTTAAAACTAACTCAACAAGGGGAAAAATTGTGAGTGAATTCAATTTGCAAGCTGTGCCGAAGAAACATATAAATATTAAAAAATAAATCCGATTTTGATATCATTTTGGCGGCTATACTGATGGTGGCGAAGCGAAGCGCGCCGGGATATATGCTAGTTTAAGAATATATTATTAAATCACAAAATGCCCAGCGTAATTATTTGATTCGCTTAGAACTCGACTATAGTTCATTTAATCGTGAAATGGTTTATGTAGTCTGCAATGTACTCTTTTCGGAGAGGGTTCCTTCTGTCTGTTACATGCATTTGCACGAACTTAGTATACCCTTTTTACTCTACGAGTAACGGGTATAAAAAGGTTAAATTATTACCCTTGCCTTCGCACCGACAACTTTTGGAAGAATCAAGATGGTTATGGGCGAAAAAAAAACCGTTTAATTCCAGGTACCGGTATCGAAACCGGAACCAATATCAAAATTCGTTTGGTTAACCGGTATAATAGAAACTGAAAAAAACGGAACGCTAATATCGGTACTGTTTCAGTTTCTTATTATTTATTTATAAATAAAAATAGCAATATATACATTATAACCATAATAAAAACTTTTTTTTAAGATATACAAGATAAATATAGGAAAAAAATTCTAATAAACTTTTCTTTGGTAAATATAAGCCCTCTAATTAAATGGAAAGAACTTCTAAGTCTTAGAATAATCCTCGTTTAAATATAGAAATATAAATTTTAGAAATAAAGTTCCTAAATTTTACCCAAATTTCGCCACAAAAAGATTTTGCTATAATATTTCGAAAAATCTAATGTAAGACAGAAGCTAAAGGCTCATTTACATTTGAGCCGGTATCACTTGTCGGTAGGCAACGGTATGTAAATAAAATGTATTTATACTGGAGCTATATTGCTAAGCACAGAATACCGGCAGAAATCAGCTGGATTTTGTTTACTTTTCATTTATACAACCAAAATTAAATAAAATTGCGCCAATTTATAGATTTGCTTTGAAAATATACGACAGTGTTGAAGCCATTAACCATGAATGCACCATCTGGTGGTGTAACAACTCTATCCACCGCAATGCAAGAGACCTATGAGGAGTTCAAGAGCCAGTTCTTTTGTTTGGGGGTTAAAGCCGTACACCTTCTCAGAGGTAGCGTAACAATGAATATGAAAAAATTCGAAATAATATTAAGTAGGTGGCCAACAGTGTTATCTCAATGCATAAATTCAGCCATTTTCGTTTTCCGCCATTATAATTAAGGGCTGGATTATCAAATATTTTTCGGATCTGTCAGCTTTCTATCGAAAAACATTACTGTAGCCCTGCCGTTATTTCCGGCAGCCAGATTCAAACAAAACTGTCACTTTTTTGTATAGTAAAGGCACAATTTATCGGCTGCCTTAAGGCAATTTTCGACAGCCTTTAGGCTCAGTGTAAATGAACTATAAGACAGATTTTATGTTTCAATCTGTTTTTGTTTTTTTAGAGCTGAATATTTTACCAGCGTTTTATGAGCTATATTGAACCCGAGTCTTATAGTATGGGTTCAAATCTAATCAAATCGCTAAAGATCTCTATTACGGCAGACTTTAGAGCGGATTATTTCGAACTATTATAAAGAAATAATTGTCAGCTTTGTCGAGTGTACCACTAGAAGTGTGTACGTGTGTAAGTGCGTTTGACGAAATTGTTCGCCCAAAAATAAAAAAGGATATAAATCGTTTTTTATTCTTATAACAAAATTGTTTAGTTCTTTTACATCCATTAACTTTTTGGATATCTTGAAATAATTTAAATTTTTATACACTTGAAAAGTGTATATTAATGTATATTAATTTTGCCCAGAAGTTTGTAACGCATAGAAATATTCATTTCCGACCCCATAAACTATATATATTCTTGATCAGGACGACGAGCAGAGTTCATTTCCGCTTGTCCGTCCGTCCGTCTGTCTGTCTGTCCGTCTGTCCGTCTGTCTGTCTGTCTGTTTCTACGCAAACTAGTCCCTCAGTTTTAAAGCTATCGAGCTGAAATTTTGCACAGAATCTTCTTTTTACTGCACGCAACTAATATGTCGGAACCGGCCGGATCGGATGACTATATCATATAGCTGTCATAGGAACGATCGGTCGAAAAATAAGTCTTTGTGAGAAAAACTTTTTTGATTTCCATCGTAGCGTCACCAATCGTAGTATATATTAGTTTTATATGTTTCCCCACAATTCGGAATAAATTGATCAAAATCGGATGACTATAGCATATAGCTGCCATAGAAACGGACGGTCAAAAAACTACTTCTAGTGAGAAAAACTTTTTTGTTTTCCATCGTAGCGTCTCCAATCTTAATATATATTAGTTTTTTATGCTTTGACACAATTCGGAAAAAATTTATCAAAATCGGACGACTATAGCATATAGCTGCCATATAAACGGTCGGTCAAAAAAATACTTCTAGTGAGAAAAACTTTTTTTTTCTATCGTAGCGTCTCCAATCTTGGTATATATTAGTTTTATATTCTTTCACATAATTTCGAAAAAATTTATCAAAATCGGAGGACTATAGCATATAGCTGCCATTGGACCGATCGGACGGAAAATGTGTTTTACTAAGAAAAGTTTTTTTTTATGGTATCAAATTTTTATTATCAATGATTAAAAAATTGTAAATATTTGATATCTATATCCTATATATATTTTACCGGTTAAATCAGTTGGAGTAATCTTTTTCAAGTGTATTAGAACTTCGGCACAGTCGAAGTTAGCTTTGCCTTCTCGTTGAATATTAAACGAGAGTGTAAGTTGAAGTTGGCTCTGCTCGACTTCGATATATATTCGTTACTTAGGGAATCTATTATTAAATCACAGAATGCCCTGCGTTATTATTTGATTTGCTTAGAACTACACGATAGTTCGTCTGTCCAAACGGTTCTAACGGTTGTAGGGTTGTATATGTATCTCTGGTATCTTAAGTTATATGTATCCCTGGTATCTTAAGTTATATGCATCCCTGGTATAATAAGTTATATGCATCCCTGGAAGATATCGATACTCATGAGAACCCTGTAATCGATACGAGGAGGAGTGTTATCGATATCGACTGGTCTCTCTCTTTGTTATAAGCCGTCGATGTGGAAGGAAGCAAATTTAAAAGCTAATAAAACTAAATCTGACTGAGGTTACAACATCAGAAGTGGGATAAGCAATTCTGTGGCCTACTAAATCGTAAATTTTCTCGTTGTTCTGCTGTGCTATATATTGTGCCGCTTAACTTGCAATTTCCCCGAATATATTTTACTGACGCCAAATTGCTATGGAGAACGAAGCTCAAAGAATGGAGAAGAAAAAGTTAGTGGAATGGTTTACTGCCAGAAACATTGACTTTCCGACCAATGGGACCTTAAGACAGCTGACCAAAATTGCCTCGCAACACACTTATGCTACGCCACATACATCTGACAACGAAGAAGAAGCAGAAGACGGCGACCAAACCATGATTGAGATATATTCTGAAGTGCACATGGCGAAGGATGAAGACATCATAGAAGGCCTCGTTAATGTGAATCCGGAAACCATTGCGAAAATAGTCAACGTTGAATTGCCTAGAGCGGTCCAAAGTGAGGATCAATGTAATTGGTCAAATGTAATTGGTTCCGCCCCGCAGCAGTTAAATAGCTTGCAAGAAGAAGAAGAATTTTTGGACGCAGCAATTAGAGTGGCCCAGATAAAACAAGTGCTGGCTGATATACTGCGAAGAGAAACAAAATCCGAAGGAGGAGTTAAGGACGTTGTGCATACAATTCCACCATACGATGCTGCTGCGACAAGTGATGCAAATAAATGGATACATGGATTTGAGAGTGTGTGTAATGCTATTGATGGAAGTGACATCTTCAAATATCGTTGTGTTCGCTTATTGATGAAACCAGCTACAGATGCCGACCTGTTTTTGCGCATTGATAAATCGAAGAGTTACAAGGAGTTCAAGGCAAATTTTTTCAAAACCTTTGGTCGTGATTACTCGATGGCCGAAGTGATCATGCTATTGCGTGACACCCGATATGTACCCGGAAAGACAACAATATTGGGATACATCCTTCAAATGCAGGAGATAGCTTCACGGGCTAGCATCGACAAACTTCAGACAGTACAATTTATCATTGATGGGTTTTCGTGACCAGACTCCCAGTATTGCAATTTTGTACTCAGCGAAAACATTGGACCAGCTAAAAGAATTGTCGCGCAGATATGGTGACTTGCGCAACAAGGCTCAATCTTCAGCAACTCAGAAAAGCGGAAAATTATCTATGCGTGGGCAAGAGAACTCACTCGAAGACAAAATGGCAATACGTTGCTTTAACTGCTCTGAACGAGGACACTTTGCTTCATCATGCTCACAACCAAAGCGTGAGAAAGGTTCGAGCTTCCGATGTGGCTCATTTCAGCATGTGATAAAGGATTGCCCGCAGCCAGCTGTCCGAAATCCGAAACTGGTTGGTTTGACAGGCAATACCATGTCGGATCCTATTGAAAATACTGACTTAACCGTCCCCATCATAAATAAGGTAGGAGTACATTTTTGCACTGATGATGGCCAAAATTCTAATTTAAAATTTCTTTCTGCCATGATTGATACGGGAAGCGCAATTAGTTTAATGCAACGATCAGCATTGCCTTATGAAATTCAAAATACTGTTTTGAAACCAACAGGATATTGTGGTGTCAACGGCTCAAAATTGTTCGCTTTGGGAAAATTTTATGTTAAAATTGAATTTCACAATATTATGAAAAATAACTTATTTTATGTTATCCCAGATAATTGTTTATCAACTGAAATACTTCTCGGTAGCGACTTTTTAAGTGCATATGAATTGGCATTAGTTTTTGTTAAAGAAATTAAGAATTTTAAAAATAAATCAGATATGAATATTGCAACCTCAAATATTGAAGACAGTAAATTGAAACAACCAATAAACATTGAAACAGTTAACAGTAAAGTATTTTATGAGCCCTCGGGTATAGAAACGGTTATTGTGAGTGAATCATTGAAAAATAGCAAGACACAAACATTATTGAACTTGATGGAAAAGAATCTGACCTTGTGGGGGATAAACCATTCATATACAATATTGACTATTCTGAGACTGTCGACTATAATATCTACCACAAGCTTAGTGATGAACAGAAGGAAATGATCCTAAGAATGATTGAAACCAATTATTTGGATTTACCCAACATTCCATTCGATCATAAATATGAGATGAAAATTAAGCTTAAGTCAGAAATCCCTGTGTATACAGCCCCAAGGAAACTTTCTTATCAGGAGAAAAAGGAGGTAGATAATATTGTTGAAGATCTTTTAAAAAAGGGTTTTATAAGACCGAGTGATTCGCCATATACCTCGGCAGTTGTACTTGTTAAAAAGAAAACGGGAGATAAACGAATGTGCCCAGACTACAGGGGATTAAATAAAAACACTGTTCGAGATGGATACCCATTGCCACTTATTAATGACTGCTTAGAGCGATTAGAAGGTAACCATTTTTTTTCAATACTTGACTTAAAAAATAGTTTTCATCAAGTAAAAGTAGCTGAAGAGTAAATACAATATACATCTTTTGTTACTCCCAATGGCCAATATGAGTACACGAGAATGCCATTCGGGCTTACAAATGCGCCAGCAGTTTTCCAGAGATTTATCAATTTTGTATTGCAACCATTGATTCGAGAGGGCAATATTGTAGTTTATATGGACGACATTGCGATTGGCTCAAAAACAATTGAAGAGCACTTCGAATTGTTAGGTAGAGTGCTAAGACGTCTTGCAGAAAATCGATTGGAAATCAAGCTGAATAAATGCTATATTTGTTACGAAAGTATTGAATTTCTTGGATATACAGTCAGTGGTAATGGAATATGTCCAAATAATGAACACATATCAACTATTAAGCATCTTCCAGTACCAAAGAATCATATTGAAATGCAAAAGTGTTTGGGTTTTTTCTAAAATTGCAAAGCCACTACAAGAACTGACAAAATCGGATACTAAGTTCAATTTAAGTACTAAGTGTGTGGAGATTTTTGAATACCTTCGTCATAAATTAGTATCATCTCCAATATTGGCCCTGTATAACCCAAACCGTGAAACAGAGCTGCACGGCGATGCGAGCGCAGATGGTTTTGGTGGCATTTTGATGCAAAAGCAAGACGATAAGAAATTTCACCCGGTTTGTTATTTTTCACAATCAACAAGTGCAGCAGAAAAACGGTATCATAGTTTCGAATTAGAAACTTTAGCCATTATATATTCGTTGAGAAAATTTAGAATCTATTTAGAAGGGATTCCGTTCAGAATTATAACTGATTGTAATTCGCTCACACTGACCTTAAACCGAAAAAGTGTAAACGCCAGAATCGCAAGGTGGGCCTTTTGATCTTGAAAATTATAACTGTGTTATAGAACACTAAAGTGGCAAGTATATGAAACATGTTGATACGCTAAGCAGATATCATTCGGGAATTCAGGATCTTCAGTATGAACCATTGTTATCAATCCAAGATAATAAGAATAAAGATCAAATAATTGCATTGATTGACAGTGATGATGTCAGTTTTCAACTCCAAATAACACAAAACAGAGATCAAGACATAATCCAATTGAAAGATCAGTTAGAAATTGGTTAAGCACTTCATTTTAGAAGATGAAGTGGTTTATAGACAGGGAGAAAGAGATTCGCTTTTGCTATACGTACCCTCTGAAATGGAAAACAACTTGATTCGATCAGTGCATGAAAAATTTGGTCATTTTGGAACTGAGAAGTGTGTTAAAGAAATAAAAAGGCATTATTGGTTTCCTAATATGACCACAAAAGTAGATGGCTTTATACAAAATTGCTTAAAATGTATTATGTTTAGTGTCCCTTCACATGCAAACAATCGAACATTACACAGTATACCTAAGCGACCAATACCATTTGATACAATACACATTGACCATTTCGGTCCCCTTCCATCCGTGATATCAAATAAAAAGTTCATATTGGTGGTCGTTGATGGATTCACAAAATTCGTTAAACTGTATTCAACTAACACCACCAGCACCAAGGAGGTCAATGCATGCTTAACCAAGTTTATTGAAAATTACAGTCGACCCCGCAGAATTGTTAGTGACAGAGGATCTTGTTTTACCTCTCTAGAATTAAGTGAATTCTTGTTGAAAAATAACATATCACATGATAAGGTAGCGACTGCTTCGCCCCAAGCAAATGGGCAAGTTGAACGTGTCAACAGAATTATTAAGACAATGCTTGCAAAAATAAGTGAACCCGTGCGTCATTCAGATTAGTGTTAACTACTCATAAAGGTGGAATATGCAATAAATAACTCGATTCACTCTACGACTGGCGAAATGCCAACTAAATTGTTGTTCGGAGTCCAGCAAAGAGGTTGTAATATTGATGCTTTAACTAAATATCTGGATGAGAAATCTAACTTAAACGTTGTGTGCGATTTGAAATCTATTAGGCAGAAAGCTTAGATAAAATAGATTATAACCAGCAAAAAGCGACCGAAAGTTATGAAAAAAATCACAGAGAACATTTAAAATTTTCTCAAGGAGACTATGTCGTTATGCGAAACGTTGATACCACAATTGGCACAAATAAGAAATTCGTCCCAAAATATAAAGGCCCGTATTGTATAAAAAAGGTATTACCTAACGATCGCTATGTCATTAGCGATATTGAAAATTGTCAAATAAGCCAGATTCCTTATGAGGGACTTATTGAGGCATATCGATTACCTAAATGGGTAGATTGGCGTGATCAGTGCGAAAATGCTCCGACATAGTTGTAAAATGCATGTAAATATATTGTATATATAGGTTTAATAATTTTGTAAATGATTGTAAATACTTTAAGATCGAGGACGATCTTGCGGTCAGGATGGCCGAGTTGTAGGGTTGTATATGTATCCCTGGTATCTTAAGTTATATTTATCCCTGGTATCTTAAGTTATATGTATCCCTGGTATAATAAGTTATATGCATCCCTGGTATAATAAGTTATATGCATCCCTGGAAGATATCGATACTCATGAGAACCCTGTAATCGATACGAGGAGGAGTGCTATCGATATCGACTGGTCTCTCTCTCTCTGTAATAAGCCGTCGATGTGGAAGGAATCAAATTTAAAAGCTAATAAAATAAATCACTGTTACCGGTTTCAAAATTGGGGGGATATGGTTTTTCCAAATTGCGGGGTGGAATTCAAATAGTCCATCTGCGGATGTATGACGGGATAGTAATGTCGAAAGGTCGAAAAACATCTTTAAAATTGTGGGAGATATGAGGTCTTTCTATACACTTGAAAAGTGTATATAAATTTTGCCCTGAAGTTTGTAACGCATAGAAATATTCATTTCCGACCCCATAAACTATATACATATATTCTTGATCAGGACGACAAGCTGAGTTAAATTCCGCCTGTCCGTCTGACTGTCTGTTTCTACGCGAACTAGTCCCTCAGATTAAAAGCTATCGAGCTGAAATTTTGCAGAGAGTCTTCTTTTTGCTGCACGCGACTAATATGTCGGAACCGGCCGGATCGGATGACTATATCATATAGCTGCCATAGGAACGAGCGATCTAAGAACTAGTTCTAGTGAGAAAAACTTTTTGGTTTTCCATCGTAGCGTCACTAAACTTGGTATATGTTAGTTTAAAATGCTTTCACATAATACAGAAAACATTTATTAAAATCTGATGTCTATATTATATAACTCCCATAGAAACAGTCGGTCAAAAAACTACATCTAGTGAACAAAATTTTTTTGTTTTCTGTCGTATCGTCCCCAATCTTGGTATATATTAGTTTTATATGCTTGAACATAATTTTGAAGAAATTTATCATAATCGGATGACTACAGCATATAGCTGCCATAGGACCGATCGATCGGAAAATGTGTTTTAATAAGAAAAGTTTTTTTTATGGTATCAAATTTTTATTTTATCAATGATTTAAAAATTTTAAATATCTCATTTCTATACCCTATACATATTTTACCGGTGAAATCAGTTGGAGTAACGATTTTCAAGTGTATTAAAACTTCGGCACAGTCGAAGTTAGCTTTGGCTTCTCGTTCAAATTGCGGGGGTGGCAACTCTACTATCGTTCATCTGATCAGGAAATAATGTATGGCGGATCGATAAGTAATGATGATTTTAATCAGGGCTGCAAACCGGTCCGGAACCGAACCCTTCAGAAACGATTCGGTTCAGGTTCTGGTGATGCCTGAACCGAACCGGGAACCGAACCCCATTGAAAATAAACACGAGAACCCGAACCTAACCAAGATTTCTAAATGATGGGGTTCGGTTCTAAAAAAAATTGCAAGCACAGAATTTATTTTTGCACTTTGATGATAAAAAATATTTCATAATTATGAACAAAAATGTATCCATTCATATGCTCATGTAACGACGGCGATACTCTTCCCGCCCGCAACAAAAGACTGGACATAATAACACAACCTCAAGCAAGGGAATTCAATTTGCATCCGAAACCGTATTTCTGGGTATTATTTTGTTCGTATAGAAATGCAACGGTACGGTGAATACAATTTCTTCATTTTTTTACCCAAGTCACAATTTAAATACTTTTAGCATTTCACTCTCACAGTATGCAACAGTGTGATTTGGTGACTACAAGTCACTGTGACTTAAGCACGGATACGCCGATAAAGGTCATCTCTTATTTATAAGCCAAAAGTGGCCGTGTTTTTTGCAGGTTTTATGGCCACAAAAAGCACATCAGTGTTTTAAACAGAGCTCGCAAATAACATTTGATCGTATTTCCCTTTGCGGTCTACGCACTATCAAAACAACAAAAAACATACACGCTTGCTCTCTCTCTGAGCAGAACACTTTGTTTGACTTTGTTTTTGTCTTCAGTTGATTGTTTTCAGTTGAGCTATTCTTGTTACGCCCTTTCAATAACAATTTTTAGAGAGCGAATCGATTGAGTGCTCGCGCACGTTGAGAGTCAGTAGGTGAGCAAATCAATGAAATGATCAACGTAAACGGTCATTAATTCTTTAATTTGCCTTGTTGACAAAATACTTATACTTATACAACATGACTGACTGGTGACCGTCGCACAATTCAAACCATAGGAAGCTGAGTTTTTCACAGTAGTTTAATCTTATTCTGAATGTAAGTACTAAGGCCGGAAAATGTGGTAAATTCGCTGAAAACTGCTCTATGAAACTTTTTTGATTATCATCATTAAAAAAAATCGTAATAAAAATTCAACAATGTCTGGATACCACTTTTCTTCTTTTTTTTTTTTTTTTTTTCGGAAAATTAACCCACTTCACCCCCCTGGGTGGATTTTTCATAATTTGAAAACCTGTTGCCTATATTTGATTCTTTATTGGGTTACTAGTCAACGAAATTAATATTTATTAGATTTATTTTGTACTCGGTCCATTTTTCGCAACTAAATCAATAATTAACCGAACGCATTTAACTGAACAGACGCCTCACTCGCATACACGCTTACAAGCGCAAAAGACTTTTTTATTCATTGGTCGCAGCAAAACGGTCAAGTAATAAGCAGAGCAATAGAGGAACAGAAAAGGGGTTGTTGGTTGAACGCAGACCGATCTATTCAACAGACGAGTACTATAATAGCCGAAATCAGATAAGCAATTATGGGGGTCTTCTACCTTTGAACAGGGTTTTATGAGTGCTTTTTAAAAATTCTGGAGAGAAAACCATAAGAACTTTTTCAATTTAGTTTTTTGTTTTGTTTAATTAATAAAGTATATAAGAAAAAAATAGAAGGCTAACATCGGCTACGCCGATGTTTTAAATACCCTTGCAGTTTTTGAAAGGCGCTACCATTGATAACAAAAAAGTTTTTCTCACTAGAATTAGTTTTTAGACCGATCGTTCCTATGGCAGCTATATGCTATAGTCATCCGATTTCGATAAATTTTTCCAGAATTATGTGCCAGTATATGAAACTAATATATACCACGATTGGTGATGCTACGATGGAAAACAAAAAGTTTTTCTTTCTGGAACTAGTTTTTGCACCGACCGTTTATATGGCAGCTATATGCTATAGTCACCCGATTTTGATAAATTTTTCATGAATTGTGTGGAAGCATATAAAACTTATATATACCACGATTGGTGACGCTACGATGGAAAACAAAAAAGTTTTTCGCACTAGAACTAGTTTTGGTACGACCGTTTATATGGCAGCTATATGCTATAGTCATCCGATTTTTATAAATTTTTCCAGAATTGCGTGGAAGCATATAAAACTAATATATACCACGATTGGTGACGCTACGATGGAAAACAAAAAGTTTTTCTCATTAGAACAAGTTTTTGGACCGATCGTTCCTATGGCAGCTATATGCTATAGTCATCCGATTTCGATAAATTTTTCCAGAATTGTGTGGAAGTATATGAAACTAATAATACCACGATTGGTGATGCTACGATGGAAAACAAAAAATTTTTCTTCTGGAACTAGTTTTTGCACCGACCGTTTATATGGCAGCTATATGCTATAGTCATCCGATTTTGATAAATTTTCCAGAATTGTGTAGAAGCGTATAGAACTAAATATCCACGATTGGTGCAGCTAAGATGGAAAATAAAAGGTTTTTCCTACAAAAACTAGTTTTTGGACCGATCGTTCCTATGGCAGCTATATGATATAGTCATCCGATCCGGCCGGTTCCGACAAATGTGCAGCGTATTTGTATTTAAAGACTTTTTGCAAAGTTTGGTCAAGATAGCTTTAAAACTGAGGGAGGAGATAGCATAGAAACAGACGGACAGACGGACGGACAGACGGAAATGAACTCAGCTCGTCATGCTGATCAAGAATATATATACTTTATGTGGTCGGAAATGCTTCCTTCACTGCGTTACAAACATCGTGACAATTTTAATATACCCTCTGCAAGGGTATAAAAAATAGAAGACTAACATCGGCTACGCCGATGTTTTAAATACCCTTGCAGTTTTTGAAAGGCGCTACCATTGATAACAATAAAGTTTTTCTCACTAGAATTAGTTTTTAGACCGATCGTTCCTATGGCAGCTATATCCCAGCAAGCAAAGTTAGGAGCGCTCAAAACTATGTGTCTGAAAAGAGCCGAGCTTCAGAGCGTTTTTGGAGTAAACACATAAATTGGAGCGTTTTCGGAGCACACTCAGTGTTTTCTAAGCCCGGGCACATAAAAAGCTCTTATGTCTGAGCATATTCGGAATTATTGTAAGCAATAAGCGAGTAAAAACGGCGCTTAAAAAAATAAGAACCTTTTATGATTCAAGTGCCTAAAAAATCAACTTTTATGTGCCTTTTCTGAGGGTTTTCAATGCTTTATTGGGCGGGTGAAAGCACTTATATCTGAGTCAGAAAAGAGTCAGATTGAACTCAGAAAACATCCACATTAAGTGTGACCGTTTTCATAGAAAAAAACGATCTTTCCGGACTCTTTTTTGGACACTATATGACTGTGAATGCTCATAAAAAAGTGTCAGAAAACGCTCAAATTGCTTGCTGGGATGCTATAGTCATCCGATTTCAATCAATTTTTCCAGAATTGTGTGGAAGTATATGAAACTAATATAAACCAAGATTGGTGATGCTTCGATGGAAAACAAAAAAGTTTTTCTCACAAGAACAAGTTTTTGAACCGACCGTTTATATGGCAGCTATATGCTATAGTCATCCGATTTTGATAAATTTTTCCAGAATTGTGTAGAAACATATAAAACTTATATGTACCACGATTGGTGACGCTACGATGGAAAACAAAAAAATGTTTCTCATTAGAACTAGTTTTTGGACCGATCCTTCCTGTGGCAGCTATATGATATAGTCGTCCAATCCGGCCGATTCCGACAAATGTGCAGCGTATTTGTATTTAAAGACTTTTTGCAAAGTTTGGTCAAGATTGCTTCAAAACTGAGGGAGGAGATAGCATAGAAACAGACAGACGGACGGACAGACGGACAATCGGAAATGAACTCAGCTCGTCATGCTGATCAAGAATATATATACTTTATGTGGTCGGAAATGCTTCCTTCACTGCGTTACAAACATCGTGACAATTTTAATATACCCTCTGTATAAAAAACGAGAAGGCAAAGCTAACTTCGACTGTGCCGAAGTTTGAATACACTTGAAAAACTTTACTCCAACTGATTTAACTGCAAAAATATAAATTGGATATAGATATCAGATATTTAAAATTTTTAAATCATTGCTAATAAAAATTTGATACCATAAAAAAAAAACTTTTCTTAGTAAAACACATTTTCCGACCGATCGGTCCTATGACAGCTATATGCTATAGTCATCCGATTTTGATCATTTTTTCGAAATTATGTCAAAGCATATAAAACTAATATATACCAAGATTGGGGACGCTACGATAAAAATCTAAAAAGTTTTTCTCACTAGAAGTAGTTTTTTGACCGACCGTTTATATGGCAGCTATATGCTATAGTCATCCGATTTTGATAAATTTTATCAGAATTGTGTGGAAACATATAAAACAAATATAAACTATGTTTAGAGACGCTACGATGGAAATAAAAAAAGTTTTTCTCACAAAGACTTATTTTTCGACCGATTGTTCCTATGGCAGCTATATGCTATAGTGATCCGATTTTGATACATTTTTCCAGAATTATGTGGAAGCATATAAAACTAACATATACCAAGATTAGTTATGCTACGATGGAAAACAAAAAAGTTTTTCTAACTAGAACTAGTTCTTAGACCGATCGTTCCTATGGCAGCTATATGATATAGTCATCCGATCCGGCCGGTTCCGACATATTAGTTGCGTGCAGTAAAAAGAAGACTCTGTGCAAAATTTCAGCTCGATAGCTTTAAAACTGAGAGACTAGTTCGCGTAGAAACAGACAGACGGACAGACAGAGGGACAAGCGGAAATGAACTCAGTTCGTCGTCCTGATCAAGAATATATAGTGTTTATGGGGTCGGAAATGAATAATTCTATGCGTTACAAACTTCTGGGCAAAATTAATATACAATTTTCAAGTGTATAAAAATTGAATTTACTGTTATCATGTCTTCTATCCAAAACAAAATAAAAGGTTCAAAAAAATAAACTCTTAAGTCGGGTTTTAGCGGTCTTTTATGGTTTTTTGTCTTTTTTCTCTAAGAGCGCCAGACGATATTTTCATTAAATATACTTTGTTTTTTTGGTAAGGGATATCCGTCGAATTCTTTTTTGAATAGGCGTATAGAAAAATCGCAATCTATGCACAATTCTAAGAACATTTGCCCAAGAAACCATTGATCTAAAACAGCCTTAGTCACAAAGAGCGAGGCAAAAAAGTGAGAGTGTATTGGTGTGCGAATATAATGCGACGCAAAGCGGCTCGAACCTACCTTGTTGAAGGCTAGGCGAGCACTGATTGGCTTTGCTTGATTTTTACTCTCTTTGCGAAGGGCTCGACATGTGTTCGGCTCGTGTCTGTGTGAATTTGCCGAATGTGTTCGGCCGCCTGCGTCTTGGACGACAACGTCTGATCTAAAATAAAAACTTAGCCGCCGCATATCAACGTTTAAAAAAGTTAAAATTGGCTGTTACAGCCCCCATCGGGGCCACGCCGAGCTTATCTCAATCTCTTGGCTCGTGTGTCTTTAAATTTTCGCTCAAGAGAAAGGAACCTACAGTTTAACGCCCAATCCTAACGGCAAAGTTTTTGAGAAGCTTTTTCATGGCTACATACTCCACAACTGGCGCCAACAGCTTTAAAAGTGACATTGTGCGTAAAAGTTTTTAAAGAAAAACTTTTTCAATAAGATGTTCCGAGGCAGGATTGAACCCACAGCCTCTCGCACAGTAGGCACACACGCTACCCACTGAGCCACACAAGGCCACTGTGTGGTTTAGGTTCATAAATAACACAGGTCACCAAAATAACCGACAGTGTGTTGTGCAGCCTTGCTGGTATATAAATATGATCAAATTATCTGCAGAGATTCCAAAACTGGCTTCGGTTTTGCTCCATCGGTTCTTGGTCCCAAGATATGGGCGGAAAATCTAATTTAATGCTCTTTTAACTTATTAGTAGCCCTACTTGGCACATATCACTGGAATATAATTATAGCCGATAGGGTCAGAATTGGACTTAAAAATCAGACTATTCACGATTTATAGTAATTTTTTTAAATAAATAATTCACTTTAATCATGTGCGGTTTTTATACCCGTTACTCGTAGAGTAAAAAGGGTAAACTAGTCGTGCAAATGTATATAACAGGCAGAAGGAAGCATCTCTGACTCCATAAACTATATATATTCTTGATCAGCATCAATAGCCGAGTCGATATAGACATGTCCGTCTGTCCTTCCGTCTGTATGAACACCTAGATCTCAAAGGCTATAAGAGCTAGAGCTACCATTTTTTCTGTGCAGGCTTGTATTGTCGGCACGCAGATCAAGTTAGATTTGCCACAGCCCCTCCCGCCCCGCAATATGAAAAAAACCTCATATCTCCCATAATTTTGAAAATAGATTTTTCGAACCTTCTAGACATAAATTGGGAGATATGAGGTTAATTATCATTATCTATCGATCCACTATACTTCATTTTCCGACCAGATGAACGATAGGAGAGTTGCCACCCACGCAATTTGGTAAATACCTCATATCTCCCACAATTTTGAAGATTGATTATTCGAACCCTCTAGACATATATTATAATAATCATTACTTATCGATCCGCCATACATCATTTCCCGAGCAGATGAGTTATATTAGAGTTGCCGCTCCCGCAATTTGGAAAGAACCTCATATCTCCCACAAGGGCATGTTGTGATATTCTTAAATAAACCTTACCCAGAGTAACGGGTATATCGAAGTCGAGCAGGGCCGACTTCAACTTAAGCTCTCGTTAATGAACCTAAAGGTTGAACTGCGGCGGCTAAGTTTAAATTTTAGACCAATGGTTTCTTGGGCAAATGTTCTTAAAATTGTCCATATATTGCGATTTTGCTATACGCCCATTTCCTTTTTTTGTCCCATACAAATCGACCCGCCCTAGTATACATATTTTAGAAAAATTTTCAGAATGATACAATCAATTAATTTCTAAATTATTCTAGAATAATTTATATATTTCATGAAAATATCGGTTGGCCCTCTTTAAAAAAAAGAAATGCAAAACCATTCAATTTCGGTAAAATCATACTTCAGAAAGACTTTTTTAACCTTTTATTTTTTCTCGGATAGAAAACAGAAAATAGTAGAATCACAATTTGGGTCGCTTAAGTCGGATGCACCGTTACGATGCTATCATTTTTTTGTAAGTTTTATGTTCTTTGACGTTTAACTCGCAAACTGTTAGTGGTGGGGAGCTCAAAAATTATGATTATATTTTCGATGTGTATAACTTTAAACCGAGATTAGCGATTTTATTTTTAAACACAAGAAAATTTTGGTGGCTGAGTTCACATGGAATGACCCACATATCTTTAATATGTATATAATTTTTTATGGGAAATATGTTGAAATTTTTTGTAATATTTGTCAAAATATGCACTTATCCGCCAAAGGGACGATTTCTCATCTACTACATAACACTATCTGTCACATAATCTTTCAAATAACAGAGTAAAATGTATGTTTAATAGACACATTGCACCTATTTAGAAGATGAGAAATCGGCCCTTAATGCAGTTGGGCTATTATATTATATTATGTAATAATATAATACGTTTTTAAAGAACCTTTTTGTGATTTGAGCAAGTCATTTTGTATTTTTTTCTGCCTCTTCAACACATTCACCCTGGCCTACTAGGACTAAATTCTCTGTAAAAATTTCAAAAAACTGCTGCCTATTTGCCTATTAGATTAAGTTTTTGACATATGCCATATACTTACCTTATATTGCTTGTCTTTGTACTCTTGCCATGGCTCTGGATTGGATGAGCGATTCCATGTAACGTCTGGATTTCTTGTAGCAAGACGAGCCATGTAATAAACGGCACCGACAGCTCCGGCCGCGACGCAAACGTATAAGGGGATTAGCTATTGACGGCAACGATTATGTAACACTGAAAATCATTTGGACAGACCTGTACTTACCGCCGGATTTTTCTTAAGACTTTGCAAACCAAGTCCTTGCATTTTGATTCGTAGCTAACAGAATGCAAAACTATTTAAATTGAAATTATACTGTCAAATGTATAACAATTCGAATTACCTAAGAATTTTCTTTTTCAGTAATCGGAACTAGTGTGACCATAAGATAGAAATAATAAAATACCAATTGCCTCTCTTTTACCACACCTTAGCCCTAAGGACTAGATCTTTTTATTTAATACGCGCTTACATTGCGGTCGTACGACCGTTTTTGGTATTTTTTGGCTGAGACTGGTCGTCCGCCCATACAAAAAAAGGCAGTTGGCTTTGAATTTGGGACGGTCTCAGAGGCTAAGACCGAACGAAATCAGTGCTGTCAGATCGAATTTTACTCAAAAATGTGGCAGCCTTGTGCAATTTTTATCGATAGCTATCGAAATGTGCTCGTGTGTGTGTGATAATATAAACAAAACAAGAACAACAGAACAAGAACTGGTTAAAAGTAAGTAATAATAGTGGACATTTTTGAATTATTATTAATTTTTATTGTTTTTGCAGTGTAAGAGCAATTTAAAAACGCTAAAAATGGACGGATTTGGGAAAATTTATACTAATGGATATGTGATCAAAGCAGATAAAGGAGCTCGGCCACCGCAGGAACATCCATATCCATGGGCAAAGAGCTCAAAAACTATGTGCTGGATTTTATGGGAATGAGGAGTCAGCTGAAACAAGCTTGTGTCCACACAGAAGCTAAACCGGATTTTTAAGCCGGATCTTTGCAAACCAGGAAAATATGTATATTCTCCCCAAGCAGTTGGAGGATGCATACTTTTTTGTATAGTTTTAAGGTTCATAGTTTTATTTTTTAATTATGCAATTTTTTATTTTATAAAATTAATTACAATACATTATAATAAAATAAAAATATTATAATTAATTATAAAGAAAGAGCGCTAGCGTCTAGGCCTTCGGCTCAATTATGTAATTAAAGTTAGTTGCTAGAGCATTTCTGATCTCGCTTGGAACACTGAGGCCCTTCTTTGATAAAGGTATTGGTGTTGGGCTGTTCCTCGAATTATGTTGGTTTCATTAACCGCCTGCTTCAACTGGGCAAATCGTTCATTTGCGAAACGTTACATTAACCAGGAGCGCCAACATTGATGTATAGGAATTCGTATCGATGGTTCACCAGACCTTTTAGACATTCTTTCAATTATATTCACAACCATCTGCAACTAAATAACATATTTTACAAATTTTGGTGGCAAGTGCTACAAATTTACACCAAAATTCAAATTTACTTTAAAGTTAACAAACAACAGCTGAGTGACGTTTGGGACTTAGTAGGACCGTACGTTCAATGTAAACACCAAAAAGGTCGTAGCCCCAGAAAAGGTCGTACGACCGCGGTGTAAATTCGATTTAATTGTTATAGTTAAATTGAAAACTTTTTTGGTTAATGCCGGTGTGGATGAAAATAATAATTTTCATGCCTAAATGTTTAATGTCGATGTGGACGAAAATTATATTTTTCATGCCCAAATATAATTCTTGGTAATTTTTTAATTTTCGCGTATCTTTATATGCTGTTTTCGCATATTGAATATTTTCGCTAAACGGAAGGTCAGGAATTGTTTCCCAAAAGAATCCTGTGGATAGAAAAAGAGCCGCATGTTTAATGATGCGGAAAGAGTGACCGTATATAGCATCGATTGCCAACAGCTGATTTTGACATCGAATTTCGATAAACAACTACAATATAATTGAAACGCGTAATTAAAAAAATAAATGATCCGCAATAGCAAGTTCCGTTTCCATTTTGGTGAACGCAGTGCCGTTGCCAAATATACCACATTTTACATATTATTGCTCATAATTGTCTATATTTTAATATATTACATATGATCTCTACTTCTTACTAATTCGGTTTGTTTACGTTTGGCGTGGCAAACAGCTGTTTCAATGATGTATTACTCCACCGCACAGTGGCCGTTTACTTAGAACATTTAGCATAAATGACATACATATATGTATAAGAAAATAGCACAATTTCGAACAGATATATATTTTTTATTTTATATTAGATTCAAAAAAGTTATCTTTCTAGATTTTAGGAAATTGTAAGCGTATAACGAAAACATGGACTATTATTGAATTATTAAGGGGTCTTCTACCCTTCAACAGTGTTAGATGAGTGTTTTAAAAAAAAATTCTGGAGAGAAAACCTTAAAAGATTTTTCAATTTGGTTTCTTGATTTATGTTATTTATTAATTAAATGAAAAAGTAAAAAAAAAAAATGTTGGATTTTAAGGGCTGTTCAAAAAGTTATCGGCCGGCCAATTAAGGTCTCAAAAAAAAGGTGTAGAGGTGTAGCCATGATTCCGGACTCCAGGTTATCGGAACTGAAAACGGTAAATGAGGTTATGATCAGAATTGATGTAATTCTGGCCCGTACCTCAATCATATTTTGCAATATTTTTCTTAAAAATTGGCGGCCATTTAAACAAAAAATTTAGATTTTTCAAGTTTTTTTTTTGTAGTTTAGTGTAAAAAAAATAGTAAAAAATGTTTTTTCTCTTGATTGAGGTACGGGACAGAATTGGATTAATTATGCGTCGATTGCAACATGGCTAGTCAAAATCGGTTCTGTAGAACTGACGCAATCATGGCTACAAGGTCAAAAACGTGGTTTCGAGAAAAAAGCGCTTAAAGTTTTGAGCAACGTATAAAATACTCCTCATAGCAAAAACCTTACTTCACTTAAATGGCTATATTTGCTAAACTATTTTGAATTTTTGAAAATGGTTTGAAGAGGATGAAAGGGAAATGTCCAAGCTATATAATAATAATGCAAAACAAAAAAATCGAAGGTAGAAGACCCCCTTAAGGTGCAATTTTGCTTAAACAGCACAAATGTGGATAATTACATATAAGGTTAATTTGGTAAAAACTCTTGAATAAAAATTAATACTTCATATAACTGCAATACATATATGTACAATATATACAGTACCTAGGTTCAATGTTAGACGATAGTCTATTAAATAACTTAACATCTAAGGTAATGTCAAGACCTAAAACTAAGGTTAAAAGATTTACATTTAAAGGACTCAAAATAACATACAATTTTAAGTAATTCTTACCTTAATCCAAGTAAATATAAATCCTTAAAATCAGGGATCGCAAATAAGAGTTATGGAGTTTAAAAAAATCAAAGTGGACAAATTGTCTTAGATGAATGTGAAAACACAACAGGTGCTGTTTTTCAGTGCACAAACCAACAAAATATTAAAAATTTATATTTAATTTATTTAAATAAACTGGCAAATAACTCTTATTTTTTAACCTAAAAAAATTAATTACAACATAATTATTAAATTTCAATTTTAATATATAAATTGCAAAATAATAGCAGGGATTCCTGAAAGTGATTTGCTTTTGATTTCGTCGAACAGCTGTTCACAGCGTGCCCAGAAAACGTACGAATTTTAAGGTCATACTATTAGATTTAACGAAATCAGCTCCGGGGCTGATTTGATTTAATTTTTCAGTGAACGTTCACCTTGCAGATGGATATGCGGTCACACTATTCATTTGTTTACGTTTAAATGTCATTTTAATATGGAGGACATCGTAAGTTTTTTGTGTTTTTGTCATTTATTTTAAATGTATTAAACAATTATTTCACTAAGGATTTCCCAAAGCATCCTTTCGGCGTAAGCGGGTCAGCGCGTTCAAATGGACGGAATCAAGTGCTGTTGAGTTCTTGTAACTGGTCCTTGACCAAATTAAAGACACGCTTGTGTCGCTAGAGGTAATGTTAATTTACTTATAACTGTTACTAAATATACATATATAATAAAACTTTCATTGTAGAAACCAACAGCACAAAACTTTTATGCTCGGATCATTAAAAAATCGGACTCGTTTGAGGAACTAAATCACATAGCCCTTAAAAACAAAATGCGGTTCTTTAAAACCCAGTATATAAATGCTGTGCACTGGCGGAACAACACGGGAGCCAGCTAGATAGCCGAAGGATCGCTCTGTAGCCGGTATGGAAAACAGCAACAAGAAGAACAAACTTAATATTATTTTTTTCATTTTCAGATCACATTGGAACACGAGAAGAAACTAAAAGAACTGGAAATTGAGAAGGAGATAAAACTTCTTGAAATGCAACTAAAATATAAAAATAATCAAACATCCATGATCCTGCTTCTCTTAGGCTGTTGTCATTCATTATCATGATTTTTAGTTCTTTCAAACTGCTAAACCGCTCCTTTAGCAATGCAAAGCAGTGCTCTATGCGGATACGATAGCTGCTAAATATGCGATTATAACCTTTCCTGGAGTTTGCTGAGAGCTCATTAGAGCTGGACCGAAATGGTGTTAACACTCGAGATGATAACTTATACGCACTGTCTCCTGCTATCCACTGTAAATCATCAAAATATGATTCGCTTTTAGTATGCAACGGGCAGTTGTAAAATATCCTGCTGTCGTGAACACTTCCTGGCCATCCAACAACTAAATGACGTATGCCACATGTGGCTTGGATCTTCAAGCTGTATTGTTGCTTCCTAGAGAAATAAGCTTCTGGATCTTGCTGTGGTCTCTTAGCCAGCTTGATCTCCGTGCCATCGACATAACCTATGCATTCAGGAACAATACAATCATTAGTTGAGCATCAACAGCGATTTGCAGGCTGCTCCGTAAGCCATGTAAGCCAGTGAAAACATCATCGTTTTGTATGAGATGTAAAATAACGTTGAAACTATTCCAGTTAACCCTCATAAATTGCTTGAACCGAGCTTCATCTAGATTTGGCAAAACCTGAGCAATAAATTGTGTACTTTTTGGGACAGAATGCTTTATGTTTGGAATGCCATATCGTTAGACTTCGTTTTGGTTGCAGTACCAAATCAATTCTCCTACAATTTCATTTTGTCTTTTTCTGGAACGTTCTGCAACATAGTAATAGCATTAAAAACAATAAACAAAGTATGCCGGTAGTGCTGTGGGGCTTAGCATAATATTTATTTGAAAGACTTTTATATCAAAAGTAAGACTTAATTAAAACTTAGATGTTGTAGACAAATGCAAGCGACGCCGACTGAACTGTGTTTTTGTTCTGCCATTCAGATGGAATGAAGTGGCCGATCACACCGCGCAACTTAGTAAACGAAGGCCCGTATACACCACAGGGCTCCGCCGCTAGATAGAAGCCTATTGAAATCGTGAGGGAAATCGGACGGTTCGTCCCGATTTGGTGGTGGTCGTACAAGATGGCTTCGGTGACGTTGTAGGATCCGGTAGAGGTGTATCCACAGTTTTCGGATGAGCGACTGTGGTTGGCTTTGTGTGGGCGATGTCCAAGAAAGCTGTTTTCAATCGGTCGATTGAGATGTTGACGTCGCGATTAGGTAGCCGAATTTTGAAATATTTACTTGTTCTTTCCAGAACCTCAAATGGACCCTCATAAGGAGGTTCCAAAGGCGCGCGTACGCGGTCCACGCGAACATAAACGTGCGTAGCATGATTGAGTTCTGGCTGTAGAAATGTTTGCTTTTGACCATGGCACGATGTATTGCTTTGACTGAGAGACAGCATTCTATTTCGCAGCAGCTTTATGAACTCGGTTTCGTTGGGATGATGTTGTCTGGGAGTGACAAATTCACCAGGAATGCGGAGTTGTGAGCCAAAAAGCATCTCAGCTGGGCTAGCTCCTAGGTCCTCTTTCATAGTGACACGTAAGCCAAGCAGAACTAAGGGCAGGACGTCGCACCAATCGTTAGTCATGTGACATTTAATGGCGGCCTTAAGAGTCCTGTGCCAGCGCTCTACTAACCCATTAGCCTGTGGGTGATAGGCAGTCGTGCGTAGATGTTTGATGCCTAGAATGCGCATTAAGCCAGAAAATATAGCTGATTCGAACTGCCTTCCAAGATCGCTGGTGACGTGCAATGGGACACCAAATGACGAGATCCATCCATTTATAAGCGCTGTAGCAACTGTTTCTGCTGAAATATCAGGAATCGGAATTGCAGTGGGCCATCTGGAAAATCTGTCGATGCACGTAAGGCAGTAGCGATTGCCTCTTGAGACTGGCAATGGACCAATAATGTCAATGTTGATGTGATCGAAGCGCTGATCAATTGGTCCGTAGCTCCCCATCGTAGATTTGTTGTGGCGTTGAACTTTGCAGCGTTGGCATTGCGTGCAAGTGCGAACAAAGTTGCCAATGTCCTTTGCCATTGAAGGCCAAACAAATCGATCCGAGACCAGCCTTTGTGTAGCTCTACGGCCTGGATGTGCAAGGTTATAAAGTTTTTCAATGATCTGTTTGCGTAATTGCCTGGGAATGAATGGTCGAACTGTACTATCGTTGATATCGCAATAGAGAGATGATGACGCGTTTAGTAAAGAAACTTTTTTCAAGTGTAGCGAACTTTCCTCATTTTTGAGCAGATTCTGCAGTTCTGGATCGGATTCCTGGGCAGAAGCGATAGCTTCGAAATCAATTTCCGTAACGGTGTTGATTCGGGAAAGTAGATCCGCTACTTCGTTGTCTTTGCCAGACACATGTCGTAGATCAGTGGTGAACTGGCTGATGAAATACAGATGTCTTCCTCTACGGGGTGGTGTTTTTTCCAATTTTTGTGAGAAAGCGTAGATCAGTGGTTTATGATCCGTAAAAACAGTAAATTGTCTGCCTTCCAGTAGGAATTGGAAATGTTGTATTGCTAGATAAATCGCTAGCAACTCGCGGTCATAGGTTCCATACCTTGTTTGCGCTGGATTCAGTTTCTTGGAGAAAAATCCTAAAGGTTGAAGTTTGCCATCGACAAGTTGGTGTGCAACAGCACCAACAGCGTTGTCTGAGGCGTCTGTGCTTAACGAAAGTGTTGAATTCGGCGATAAAAAAGTAAGCAAAGTTGCGTTGGCAAGTTCATCTTTGCAGACTTGAAATGCAAGCAACGTGTCATCCGTCTAATTCACAGGAGTCCGATCGTTTTTCTTGTTGCCCTTGATGAGTGATTGAAGTTTGATTTGACTTTCCGCAGCGTTTGCGATGAATGGACGGTAGTAGTTGATCATGCCGAGAAATTTCTTCAATTGACTTGCTATTTCGGGTTGCGGGAAATTTCGGATTGCAGAAACGCGTGCTTCTAAAGGTAAAAGTCCTTTTGCGTCGATTTTGTGACCAAGGAATTGTACTTCCGTTTTTGCGAGTTGGCATTTGCTTGCATTGATGGTCAAATTGTTGTCACGAAGTCGCTCAAAAACTGTTCGTAAATGTTGCTTATGCTCCTCCATATTTGTCGAGGCGACAAATATGTCATCGATGTAAACAAATACGAAGTCCAGGTCACGGAAAATATTATGCACGAATCTTTGAAAAGTTTGCGAGGCGTTGCGCAAACCGAAGGTCATGTAACAGAATTCAAACAATCCGAACGGGGTAGTAATTGCCGTTTTGGGAATGTCTTCTGGCTCGATTGATACATGATGATATGCTCGTTGCAAGTCTATGACCGAAAATATGTTTTTGTTATACAATATGTTTGTGACGTCATGTATTAATGGTAGCGGGTAACGATCGGGCACGGTTTTTGCATTAAGCGCTCTGAAATCGCCACAAGGTCTCCATTCGCCGTTTGCCTTACGAACCATGTGTAACGGACTGGCCCAATTGCTGCTGGAGGGACGACAAATCCCGCGCTCTACCATGTAAGTGAATTCTTTCTTAGCGGCATTGAGCTTGTCTCCAGTGAGTCTGCGTGGGCGGGCAAAAACTGCGGATCCGGTGGTCTCGATAACGTGCGTTACGTTAGAAGGAGATGGTTGTGTGTTGTGGTTGTGCATGGACAGGTTCTTGAATTCTTCGAGTAGATTGGCAACTTCATTATTTAGGATATGCGAAACTATTGTAGCGTCACAAGTCCTTGGTGCGGCTCCGAGTACATGAAGTGATGTTTTTGTGTCGATCAAAGTGCGGCGTTTAGCGTCCACCAACAGGTCGTAGTGGCTTAAAAAATCTGAGCCAATGATCGGAGTAGACACGTCTGCCAGTATAAATGTCCAGACAAAGTCGCGTCGAAGTCCAAGTGAAAGCTTGAGGCGCCTTTCACCAAACGTTCTGATGGGCGTGCCGTTAGCTGCGAATAGACTGGAAGAGTTTGTTTTACTGGATTTATCTTTTGGTAGGGCTGGTAGAACTGATACGTCAGCACCTGTGTCAATGAGGAATTTGTGTTGAGTGCCCTTGTCAAAAATTGTTATGCGTGCCACGTGGCATTTATCTTCTGGTTCGGCGGGCGGCGAAGCAGAAGAGCTTTTTAGTTTTTTGAGTCGGATTTGAATGAGCAGGGCGGCTTGCACTTTTTAGCCTTGTTGCCAAACTTGGCTTGGTACCAGCAAGTAGACGGAGAAGAGTTGCGACTATTATTTCCTGATGAACGGTTTTGCGAACGGGAACGAGTGCGAATTAATTCCTCCAAATTGTCCAGTCTAGAAGCTAATTCTAGGATGGAATTTGATGGCGGTGCAGTGGCAGTGGTCATATTGATGCGACCAATCTCTCCAACTTCGAGAACTTTGTCAGCTAGTTTCGCTAAGCCTTGTAAGTCATCGTTTGACGCTTGGAATATGGCGCGTGCGTGTGTAGGAAGGCGCTGTATCCACAGAGATTTCAAAAAATCTTCACTGATGCTATCATTAGCTAGACCACGGAGCTCATTGAGTAGTTGAGATGGGCGTCGGTCACCCAAGTCGATTTCAGAAAGAAGCTTTTGAATTTTTCGTTGCTCGCTTTCGCAGGAACGCTCGATTATGCAGCGCTTAAGATTGCCATACATATCGTTTGCAGGTGGATTGAGCACAGCGTCGGTGATTTGAGCAATAACGTTCGATTCCATTGAGGCCACAACTGTATGGAATTTTGTCTGGTCGGCAGAAATCCCAGCGATGCAGAATTGCGATTCAATTTGGGCAAACCAGATTTCGGGACGCTCGGCCCAAAAAGGTGGAACTTTGACTGCCACACGGTTGACTACTGGTCCTTGATCCATGGTGAGTGATTGGGGAGGAGTTGAGTAACCTGTAGCAGCGTTTTCAACCACGGTGTTGTCCAATGGATTTTCCAAGTCGTTCGGCATGTTGAAAAAATTTCGTACAGTTGTGAAATTCTTTGTGCGCGAGTATGCGTGTAGTGCGTGTGTTTTTTTTTTTTTTTTTTGAGGGTGGTTGAAAGCATTGGAAGCCTCCTCGGTACCGGGAACTGGCAGCCGAAGTGTGGGACTTGCGTAAGCTCACCCACTAAACATTCCACCCTCTTCCCGATTCCCGGCGGCACCACCGTTAGGTATTACTTCGCCGGGGGGATTGCCCACACAGTGGGTACAGAAAGGGCTGTCTTCATGCTTAAATCTATGCAAATAGGATCTAAAGCACCCATGTCCCGTCAAAAGTTGCGTCAGGTAATAGTCGATATGACCATGTCTTCTGTCCAGCCATCTTCTTAAGTCTGGAATCAGGCTAAAGGTCCAGCGTCCGTTTGTGGTATTTGTCCACCGGTTCTGCCAGGTCAGTAGTGTTTGCCTGCGCAACTCGGCTCTATAGTCTGTCAATGGACCCGCAATTGATTGCCTCCTGATCTCTGCTGCTTCCTCGGCGATTAGGTCTAGTGGAATGATGCCAGCTATGACCAATGCTGCGTCGTGGGACACAGTGCGGAATGCGCAACTCACACGAAGGGCACATAGGCGCCTAACCGTGTTGGCACAGCGGGTGTAGGTACTGTGTGTTGTCGCCTGGGCCCATATTGGCGCTGCATATAGTAAGGTAGAACTTACTACACTCGCGAGTAATTGCCGCCTCGGTTGCTGTAATGCTGCTGTAATGCTTGCCCTGTTGCTCGCATGTATGAGGTGCTGTTTAAAGCTGAGCCTATGGTCAATGGTGACCCCTAGGTACCTCAGGTGTGGTCGGGATGTTATGGCAGAGTCTCCTACACGGATATTCGCTGTCTCTACCATCTTCCTACTGCTGATGAGTATCGCTTCAGTTTTGTGAGCTGCCAGTGCTAATCCTGCTGTATTTAGCCATTGGCTAACTATGGCCACCGCTAAATTGCAGGTCTGCTCAATGTGGCTGAGGTGTTTGCCCACAACAACTACGGCGATATCATCCGCGAAACCAATAATGCTCACGCCCTGCGGAAGTTGCAGCTTCAGTACGCCATCATACATTGTGTTCCATAACAATGGCCCTAGTACGGATCCTTGTGGGACACCTCCAGTTACGGCGTATGACACAGAGCCGAGGTCGGTATTATAGAGCAGCACTCGATCTCTAAAGTAGTCCTCCACTATTTTGCTGAGGTATGCTGGAACTCCTGCATCCTCAAGGGCATTAAGTATGCAGCTCCATCTAGCCGTGTTAAACGCATTTTTTATGACTGGCTGTTTCGCACAGTTTGCTTACTGCATCTATGGTTGACCGTCTCCTCCGAAAGCCAAATTGCATAGGTGACAGGTAGTTCTCCACAGCAGCTTCGATCCTTGTGTGAATGATGCGCTCTAGGATCTTTCCAGTGGTGTCTAGCATGCAGAGCGGCCTATATGACGATGGCTCGTCCACTGGCTTGTCTCCCTTCGGGATAAGCACCAATCTTTGGGTCTTCCATCTTCTCGGGAAAGTTCCTTCCTTGAGGCATGCATTATATAGCGTGACAAAGGCATCTGGGTTTCCTTGTACGACTCTTTTAACAATTTTATTGGGTACCCCATCAGGCCCTGGGGCTGTGCCATCCTTTACCCGTTTGGCTGCAGCTAGCACCTCTTCCACTGTTACCACACTTGCTTGGGTTGGCGAATGCTGTGCGCTTCGTCGCTGGATCAGCTCTTGTTGCGGAAAGAGCGTCTTCACAATATTTTCCATTTGCGCAGGACAGGATGGTGGCGGTTGGCCAAACGCTTTCAGCTTCTTTGTGACGAGCTTGTACGCAAAACCAAATGGATTTTCGTCCAAGTCATCACAAATTTTATCAAAGCTTTTCCGCTTGCTATCCTTGATGAGTCGTTTAAGAACCCGTCTTTTTTCCCTGAATATCTGCTGCAGCATATCGAACTCTGGTGTGCCCCGTGATCGCTGGTGCCTCCGCCTAGCCTGGTTGCATGCTGCCCTTGCTGCCTCTATGTCTGTAGACCACCAATAAGTAGGACTGCGACGATAGGGTGATTTTGATTTTCTGGCCATAGAGGCATTGCAGATGACCTCAATATGGTTTGCCATTTGGTCCGCCATGTTTGTTGCTGATCCTTGCAGTGGCAGCTCCTCCAGCAGCATCGTTACCATTGCCTCATCCATGGTATCTATTTTATATAGGCTAGTGGGGGCTAAGAAGTTCGTCCTGTCAGTACAACCATGGCTAACTGTACATATAATTGCTCTGTGGTCGCTGGCGGTATAAATACTGCTAACTTCCCAGTTCAAACCACTTATGAGGCTTGTGCTTGCAAACGTAAGGTCTATTATCGACCCCCTTCCAGCTTTTTCGAAAGTATGCTCCTGCCCAGTGTTAAGCAGCACTATGTCAAGATTTGCAAAAGTTTCGAGAAGCGCTTGTCCTCTTGCATTCGTTGTTGGACATCCCCACTCTGTTGACCAAGCATTAAAGTCTCCTGCGACTATTACGGGATGCCTTCCGCGGATATCATCAGCAAGTTGCTCCATGATCCGTGTGGCTTCATGCAGTGTCAGGCTTGGAGGTAGGTAGCAGCTATATATGAACAACCCATTTACAATTGCCCTTGCGAATCCTTCGGCGCTTTTTGGGTTCCTTATCTGCCTCTTTGGCAGTCCACAGCTCCAAATCGCGGATTTTTTCACTCTATCTGCTATCCATTCTCCAGAATTCCGGTTCCTGTATTGCTCGCTAATGATTGCTGCATCAATATTATGCTCTCTAATGGTTTGCGCCAACAATTGCTGGGCCACCGCACAATGGTTGAGGTTTAGTTGTAGCAATTTCATCTACCTTTAATTTTTCGGACTGCCCTTTGATAGAATGGACACTTCTGGCTCGATGTTGGGTGCCTGGTATCCTTTATTTTGTGCCGAGTGCACAGCATGCACACAGGTTCAGCTTCGCAGGCATTGGCTGTGTGGTTTTCTCCTCCGCAGTTGTAGCAGCACTTCATGCAGTTGTGCTTGCTTTTGCAGTTGACCGAAATGTGGCCATACTCCAGGCACCGGAAGCACCTTTTAGGTACGAACTTTGGTCGTATTCTGCAACTTACCCATCCTATACGGATTTTCCCATTCTCCATCAGTTTGGATGCCACCTCCGGTATCAGCTTTAGTGTTGCCGTCTGCGTTTGCCTGTAGGCTGGCCTTAGGCTGATTGCGGTTGCCGGTATGCTCAGTTCCATCTGGTGGTAGATGGCAGCAGCAACCTCGTCCGCATCTGAGACTTCATCGATGTCTCGTATCTCTACAAGAGTGGTCTCTGTAAGAGCCTCTACTTCAGCCGCAGACCCAAGGACTTTTTTAACTGCGCTTTGTAGCTCCGCCGTTTTGGGGTCCGATACCTTGTCCAAAACAAGTAGCAGTGCACCTGTTGCTGTGCGCCTCACCCCTTGTACGCTCTGTCCAAGGTCCTTAAGGTTCGGCTCCGTCCTCACTCGTCTGAGGATATCGGCGTACGTCGTTGAGTCCCCATTGGATTTGATGACTATGGCGTCATTTTTTGGGGGTTTTGGTTTCCTGGATCTATGTTTTACCGTAGTCCATTCTTCCCGTCTCTTTCCGTTGGCCACAGGTTTCGGCTTGGTAACATTTTGAGCTTTCTGCGTACTCTCGCTCTCGATTGTTAGAGGTTTCGTTGCCATAGTCAGGTCCTTGCCTACAGCAGTCGGCATGCCTGTTGTTGGTGCTCTATGCATCGGCTTTTTTAGGCGTCTGCTTAGATGATGGCGATATGGCTTCTTGGACTTGATTCCTAGGCCTCTTTGTCTTTCCATCCGCCGCCTTAGGTTGAGGAACTGGTCGCACGTCCATCTGTTTGCGTGTGTGTCTGAGTGTGACTGCAGCTGGCAATTTATTGCATCAGAATATGATTTACACTAAGTTAAAGTTTAAATCCGTCGTGTTCTTTATGTAAGGGTCACCAGTTATGCCGGTAGTGCTGTGGGGCTTAGCATAATATTTATTTGAAAAACTTTTATATCAAAAGTAAGACTTAATTAAAACTTAGATGTTGTAGACAAATGCAAGCGATGCCGACTGAACTGTTTTTTTGGTTCTGCCATTCAGATGGAATGAAGTGGCCGATCAACTTAGTAAACGAAGGCCCGTATACACCACAAAAGTAAATGATCAACGTACCTTTGTTCAAGTGAGAGTATTCCAAGTTTACATATTCAACCAACAAATTCTGCTTTAAGTGCTTAAATAAAATAGTCTTAAAGCTCTTTCTCGGCATTTTTAATTTCTATATATCAAGATTGGGGACGCTGCGATAAAAAAAAAAAGGTTTTTCTCACTAGAAGTAGTTTTTTGACTGACAGTTTATATGACAGCTATATGCTATAGTCATCCGATTTTGATAAATTTTTTCAGAATTATGTGGAAGCATATAAAACTAATATATAAGTTAATACCACAGATGTCAATCCCGGTCATCAGCCCTAAACCAAAATATAAATTCAAATTAATTCCGCTTTGCGACACAAGCTTAAAGAAATGCTGACTTAGCGTCTGGCTAATTTCCTGCACACGCCAAGTGCAGCTGCAACTCTTGCCCAACATCGACGTCATCAAATTTCTGCACAAGCAAAGTGCAGCTACAGTTCTAGGAAGCTTGCCCAACTTTGCCGCCGTCAACATCGCTGCCGCCGCTGACCGCTGCAGCCGACGTCGCCGCCACAACCCACAGCTTAGGTAGGGCCAAATTGTAATAAGTTAATTTAGTCACAAAATATTCTACAATAAACCAAGGTCTCAAGGCCTCCAACGAAATTCGTTAATTTTTTTATTCTTTAAAACGGAAAAGGAATTTAACTGGCGCCCGAGCAGGGACCCACCAACGGTACGACAGAGCAAAACGTTTTCTAAGTACGCGACGCGACGATAGAGCAAAACAGTTTCTAAGACGCGATTTGGTCGGTTTCAAAAATACAAATAGACATTCGGTGTGACTCGAGGAAATTAATTTTTCCTCCCGGTGTTAAACAAATCAAAGGTAGTACTAGAACTTAATTGTTCAACTATCCATCGGTGGACCACAATTCTGTCAGGTCCGCCGCGTACCCAGGTGGTCAGGATCCCCAGGATAATAACCCAAAAAGGATGAAATCCGGACCGCCAGGAAGGGTGGCCATATCAACTATACTGTAAGTTAGTGCTTAAGTGAACGCATAAAAAAGAAATGCAAACAAAAATATTGAAATAAGAATACAAGCAAACCAATTGCCAAAAATAAAACTTTAACAAAAAATATATTTATGCAGAATAGAAACAACAAACAAGTAAAATCGGCAAAAGAATAATAAGGAATTAGTCTCCAAAGTTTAAAGAAAAAAAAAATAATAACTTACGAATTAAAATATTTTAAAAAGAAGAATAATTTGAAAGAAATATTTTTAAAACAAGAATAATTTGGAGCACAAAGCAAACTAATATTTTTGAAAAACTTGAAAAAATAAAAAAACAAAAAATAAACATTTTTGAAAGAGGGTAACTCAAAAAGTTTTCAATAAAAAAAAAAAAAAAAATAATTTTTTTTTAATTTTTAATATAATTTTTTTTATAAATCGATTAATCCAACATTTTTTCAAAAAACATATTAATATCAACTGTTCTGAAATTCCTGACAAAAGGTTACTTTTTCCCAGCAATAATTTTATTAACACATCTAAAGCAAGTCCCTAAACAGTAGATTCAGAACTTTATGGCGAATACAAATAATCTCATAAGACCCCCTATCCTTAACCCTCAAGACACATTAAGCGCATCTTTCGACGAACAACAACAACAGAGACAACAACAGAGACAACAGGAAAGACAGATACAAAGGCAGGAAGAATATTTACAGAACAGAAACATGGAAAACCAGGAAGATTTAACCAATAGAGTGGCCCAAATATTAGCACAAATCCTACCGGGGCTACTCAGTGAAATCAATAATTCTAATCAAAACCTTTTTAACGCCACTGACCAAGAAATTGCTCCAGAGCATCGTGGTAACCTCAACGACCTAGATAGAGTACCGGATGTAGTAAAATGCCTCCGAGACTTTTCAGGCGATCCTTCTGAGTTCAGCTCCTGGAAAAAGGGAGTGGACAGAATTCTTAATAATTATGTTGGTCAGGAAGGCACACCTAAGTACTTCGGTATATTACATACCATCAGAAATAAAATAACAGGTAATGCCGATACCGCACTAGAATCATATAATGTTCCCTTAAATTGGAGCGCCATCTCCAAATGTCTAACCTTACATTATGCTGACAAACGTGACTTGGGTACCTTGGAGTACCAAATGACCACCATTGTACAGGGTAGCAACCAATCGGTGGAAGAATTTCACCAGACAGTTTATAAGCATCTGTCTTTGATTTTAAACAAGATAGGCTGCATGGAATTGACTAAAGAATCCGAGCAACTAATGACAAAGTTATATAGGGACAAAGCCTTGGACACCTTTGTTCGCGGGCTACGCGGAGATCTTTCACGTCTCCTGGGCATGAAAGAGCCCGCAGATCTACCACAAGCATTACACTTGTGTCTCAAACTTGAAAACCAAAGTTTTCGATCAAATCATGCGACCAATAGAACACAGCCCTCTGGGTTCCGACCACCAAACCCAAAGCCTAGAATGTTAGGAGTAGGAAATACCCCATTATTTCGGCAAAATCAGATGCCAATTATACCTCAAAGAAATTATATGCAACATGGTCCCCAGCAACACTTCAGATCTTACCAAAATAATTTGGGATACCAGCAACAGCATATGAGTAACCAACGCCAAGGCGGATTTCAACAACCGGTCGCACCACCTCGCCCAATGGCACAAAAACCTCAACCACGACCAGAGCCAATGGAAGTAGAAAAAAAGCACAAACCAGGCAGGTTAATTATTGAACAGGCCAAGTTTCGATGTAGGGAAAAGACCGCCCGGTCTTATTCCAGAAATGCCAAAAAGGCAAAGAAATTTTAACATTCAGTCAAACGATAGGGACAAACTGGTTCTTCGAGACCTCCGCCAATATGGCAGAATACGAACAGGAGTTGGCGGAAATCGAAGCCCAAACTGAGTATGAGCAATCACTTGCAGAATACGTTGAGCAAATTGACACAAACGAAAATAATGATGATAACAACCAGAAGGACTACTCGGACCTTCATTTTTTAGAATAAAACGATCCTCTCTTCCATACTTTGAATGTAGAGTAAAAGGTGGAAAAGTACTCAGGATCCTTATTGATTCTGGGTCAGACAGAAACTACATTCAACCACAACACGCAACGAATCCCAAAAGAAACGAACAACCATTTGACGCTGTATCGGTAGGAGGCAGCAACCGTATAACACACCATAAAGAGGCTATTTTATTCGGCCAACCAGATAAGAAAATTAAATTTTTTCTTCTTCCATCATTAAAATCATTCGATGCTATCCTTGGATGGGACGACTTTAAGAAGTTAGGAGGGGTAATTAATTCAAAAGGGTTGATCATGACCATCAACGATAATATTTCCGTTAACATTAAAGAGGAAAGATTAGCAGTGATAAACAATATTGTTCTTAGAACAGATCATATGAACCTACACCAACAAGAAAGATTAGATCAGTTAATCACTGTATACCCAAACTTGTTCGCAGATCCAAATGAAAAACTGACCTACACGACCAACGTGAAGGCAGAAATTCGTACAACCTCGGATACACCAGTGTATTCGAAATTTTACCAATATCCCATGTCTTTAAAAGACGAAATCAATAAACAAATCCAGGATCTTCTAGACAACGGTATCATTAGACCGTCCCGCTCTCCCTACAATTCACCAGCATGGATCGTTAGTAAAAAACCAGATTCTTACGGAAACAGACAGTACAGGATGGTAATAGATTACCGAAAAATAAACTTGCATACTATAGCAGACAGATATCCAATTCCCGAAATTAATGAGGTACTTGCACAATTGGGCAGCAATAAATTTTTTCTGTCCTTGACCTTAAAAGCGGGTTCCACCAAATACCGCTCAAGGAGTCCGATATGGAAAAAACAGCTTTCTCCGTCAACAACGGAAAATATGAGTTTACACGACTCCCATTTGGCTTAAAAAACGCGCCTGCGATCTTTCAGCGCGCACTCGATGACATTCTTCATGAACATATCGGTAAGATTTGTTTCATTTACATAGACGACATTATTGTCTTCAGTAAAGATGAGAAGTCGCACTTTGAAAACTTGAGTAAGATTTTTCAAACATTGCAGGAAGCCAACATGAAATGTTCGTTGGACAAATGTGAATTTCTTAAAACAAAGGTCGAATTCCTCGGTTTCGTTGTATCTGACAAAGGAATCGAGACAAATCCAAACAAAGTAGCGGCAATAACCGATTATCCATGTCCCAAGACATTAAAAGACCTAAGATCCTTTTTGGGCCTTTCCGGTTATTACAGGAGGTTCATCCAAAATTACGCTAAGCTGGCAAAACCCCTTAGCTCTCTTTTAAGAGGGGAAGACGGACGAGTGTCCAAAAAGAAGTCTTCACAAAAACCAATCCATCTGAATGAAGAAGCGCTCGAAGCCTTTAAAAAACTAAAAAGTAGTCTCGTGTCTAACGACATAGTGCTTCGATACCCGGATTTCGGTAAAGAATTCCACTTGACTACTGACGCTTCGAATTTTGCTATTGGTGCTGTCCTATCGCAGGATAATCAACCAATATACTTCCTCTCAAGAACGCTTTCGAAGGCAGAAGAAAACTATGCTACAAACGAGAAAGAAATGCTAGCCATAGTTTGGGCATTGAAAGCTCTTAGAAACTACCTCTACGGTAAAGCCAAGGTTAAAATATTTACGGACCATCAACCACTAACACATTCCCTTAGCAGTTGGAATGGGAATGCCAGAATCAAAAGGTGGAAATCACTCCTTGAGGAATATGATTATAAAATTTTGTACAAACCGGGAAAAGAAAACGTTGTAGCCGATGCATTATCTCGAATTGCAACCCCCAACCTAATAAATTCAGTGGTTTCGACCCAGCACAGCGCTGAGAGCTCAGCAGAAGATCTAATACGCAGCATTGAAGTACCTATTAATGCCTTCAGAAACCAAATCCATATTAACAAAGCCGACAACACAGATTATAGCTTTGACATACCCTTTCCGACATTTCACAGACACACCATATCACGACCACAATATACTACTAAAGACCTGACTGACATACTGAAGAAACATCTTAACCCTTCCGTTATTAACGGAATCATAACCACAGAAGACATAATGGGGCAAATCCAATCTGTGTACCCAAAGCACTTTAGGGACTTTAAAGTTAGATTCACTCACATGAAGGTAGAGGACCTAACTAATGAAACAGATCAAGATGAAGAGATCCTCAGAGTTCATAACAGGGCACATCGGAATTGCCAAGAAAATAAAATTCAGTTGTCAGAGAAATTCTATTTCCCAAAGATGAAGCAAAGAATAGCTGGGCTGACAAAACAATGTAAAGTTTGCAAGGAAGAAAAGTATGACAGACACCCCCAAATCCGCAGTTAAAGGAAACGCCAATTCCGGAATTTCCCGGACACATAATCCACATAGACATTTATTCTACTGAAAAAAACCTGGTGTTGACAGCCATTGACAAGTTCTCAAAGATGGCACAGGGAAGAATAATCAAGTCTAAAGCAATAGAAGACATTAGAGCGCCATTAAGAGATATTATTTTTTACTTTGGCGTTCCTAAGTACATAGTGATGGATAACGAAAAATCACTTAACTCAGCTTCAATCAGATTTATGCTAAGCGATCAACTCGGGATCGAGATTTTTAAAGCACCACCCTACAAAAGCACTGTCAACGGACAAGTAGAAAGATTTCATTCTACGCTCTCAGAATTAATGAGATGTCTTAAAAAGGAAGCAACTTACAGAGATTTTCAGGAAGTTTTGGATAGAGCTATTTACGAATATAACTATACTGTTCATTCAGTTACAAAGAAACGACCATTAGACGTATTCTTCGGCAGAAATTTCACGACTAATCCAGAACAATACGAAAAAGCTAGACAGGACAACATTGACCGATTAAGACAAAAACAAAACGACAATTTACAATATCACAACAAAAACCGGAAGGCCATACACGACTATAAACCAGGGGACGAAATATACGTCAAAGTTAATACCAGATTAGGCTCAAAACTATCAGCTAGATTCAGAAAAGAAATTGTAAAGGAAAATCAAAATACTACAGTACTAACCAATTCAGGAAAAATCGTCCATAAAAGCAATATTAAGAGCGAATAATTGTTTACAGGATATTGCTTGCCGCAGACCTAATACATGGATCCATTGATGTTACAAATTACACTGACGCACAGACCGCTACCATTTATAAAGGAATTGGCAAGATATGCGTATCCACAACACGCATTATCCATGTCATAGACCTGGACCTTATTCAAAAAACACTCGACCAGTTACAGTACCACACGGAACAGGACCTCAAAACCAACAGTCTATACCATACTTTACAGCACGAAATCTCACAAACCTATGTTACTTTCCGGACCATAACGTCATTCAACAAACGTCATACTAGATCTATTAATATTATAGGCACTGCTTGGAAATATGTGGCCGGTAGTCCAGACCATGATGACTTGGTAATGCTAACCGAAAACATGAACAAGCTTATTTCAAACGACAATAAGCAATTTATTATCAACAGGCAACTAGAAGACCGCATTAATAAGTTAACAAAAATCTCAAACGACCTAACGAACTCAATCAGAAAAGATTCATCTTTAAGCAATGAAATCGCCATAAGTTTTCAAAATCAAATAAGACTCATAAAAGAAGAAGTAATCAATATAAAGTATGCCATCCAATGGGCAAAAATTAATGTAATAAATACCTTTTTGTTGGGAGAAACTGAACTAAATGCAATAAGTGACCAATTTAAAAATAGTAATATGCCACCTCTATCTATTGAGGAAATGTTGGAATTTTCTGATGTCTCCATTTTACATAACGATACAACATTACTCTATGTAATAAAAATTCCAAACTTAGAACAGACAGACTACCAAAACATTCTTGTGAAACCCATAGTAAAGAATAATGTAATCATAAATTTGGCAGAAAAAGAGTTATTTCATTATAAAGATAAAATGTTTGGAATAAAAAGGATTGTAAAACCTACAATAATGTTAAAATATGTAGTAAGGATAAAATTATTGACTTAAGTAATACTACTTGTCTACCTAAGTTACTTAAAGGGAAAAAATCGCTGTGTGAATTTAGCAACGCGGATCACGTCCCACAACTTGAAGAAATCAGTAATGGCATCATCTTCCTGAACGATTTCAACGGCACCCTAAAATGGCAGGACAGCGCACAACTACTTAAAGGTTCATACCTTGTAAGCTTCTGGAATGAGACAATCTTCATCAACGACAAGGAATTCAACAACGTAGAACTGACAATAATGAAACCTGGGTCAAACACTATTCAGCTTGCCCCGATGGAGATCGAACGACTCAAAATCCTCTCTTTGAAAGCACTAGACGAACTGCATTTAAATAATACGGAACAGCTTCAAAAACTACGAACGCATTCGTCGATCAACAGAATAACCTTGATATTGCTGTTTATCGTGGCAGTTATTTTAACTTCAGTCCTGCATTGCTATAACCATAAAAGGAAGGAGGTAATTTTGCAACTTGCATCAACTATTCCCGCTGAAACCATTGAGATACCAAAACTACAGCAGTCCATCAACATACCTCCAATCGATGCACCTAAGAAGCTGGAACATAACTCCCAGTTTTCTTCAAGACCAAAATTCAACGACATTCCATTCTTTTAATGACCGCTTGAGGACAAGCGTTAATCAGAGGGGGAAGAGTTAATACCACAGATGTCAATCCCGGTCATCAGCCCTAAACCAAAATATAAATTCAAATTAATTCCGCTTTGCGACACAAGCTTAAAGAAATGCTGACTTAGCGTCTGGCTAATTTCCTGCACACGCCAAGTGCAGCTGCAACTCTTGCCCAACATCGACGTCATCAAATTTCTGCACAAGCAAAGTGCAGCTACAGTTCTAGGAAGCTTGCCCAACTTTGCCGCCGTCAACATCGCTGCCGCCGCTGACCGCTGCAGCCGACGTCGCCGCCACAACCCACAGCTTAGGTAGGGCCAAATTGTAATAAGTTAATTTAGTCACAAAATATTCTACAATAAACCAAGGTCTCAAGGCCTCCAACGAAATTCGTTAATTTTTTTTATTCTTTAAAACGGAAAAGGAATTTAACTTATACCAGGATTAGTGACGCTACGATGGAAAACAAAAAAGTTTTTTTTTTAACTAGAACTAGTTTTTGGACCGATCGTTCCTATGGCAGCTATATGCTATAGTCATCCGATTTTGATAAATTTTTCCAGAATTGTGTGGAAGTATATGAAACTAATATATACCACGACTGGTGATGCTACGATGGAAAACAAAAAAGTTTTTCTCACTAAAACTAGTTTGTGGACCGTTTATATGACAGCTATATGCTATAGTCATCCGATTTTGATAAATTTTTTCAGAATTATGTGGAAGCATATAAAACTAATATATACCAGGATTAGTGACGCTACGATGGAAAACAAAAAAGTTTTTTTAACTAGAACTAGTTTTTGGACCGATCGTTCCTATGGCAGCTATATGCTATAGTCATCCGATTTTGATCAATTTTTCCAGAATTGTGTGAAAGTATATGAAACTAATATATACCACGATTGCTGACGCTACGATGGAAAACAAAAAAGTTGTTCTCATTAGAACAAGTTTGTGGACCGATCGTTTATATGGCAGCTATATGATATAGTCATCCGATCCGGCCGATTCCAACAAACAACAGCGTATTTGTATTTAAAGACTTTTTGCAAAGTTTGGTCAAGATAGCTTTAAAACTGAGGGAGAAGATAGCATAGAAACAGACGGACAGACGGACGGACGGACAGACGGACAAACGGAAATGAACTCAGCTCGTCATGCTGATCAAGAATATATATACTTTATGTGGTCGGAAATGCTTCCTTCACTGCGTTACAAACATCGTGACAATTTTAATATACCCTCTGCACGGGTATAAAAATTGACAAATAAGAATTATATCTCAATTTCTTATGAAAATCAAAAATAATAATTATTTCGCAATGTATATATTAAAATTGAAATTTAATATCTATTTTGTAATTAATTTTTTTGTGTTAAAATATAAGAGTTATTTGCCGACTTATTGAAAAAAAATCAATAAAAAAATCTATTTTGTAATTTTTATACACTTGAAAGGTGTTTTTTAATTTTGCCCAGAAGTTTGTAACGCATAGAAATATTCATTTCCGACCCCATAAACTATATATATTCTTGATCAGGACGACGAGCTGAGTTTATTTCAGCAGTTCCGTCCGTCCGTCTGTCTGTCCGTCTGTTTCTACGCGAACTAGTCCCTTAGTTTTAAAGCTATCGAGCTAAAATTTTGCACAGAGTCTTCTTTTTACTGCACGCAACTAATATGTCGGAACCGGCCGGATCGGTAGACTATATCATATAGCTGCCATTGGAACGATCGGTCTAAGAACTAGTTCTAGTTAAAAACGAGAAGGCAAAGCTAACTTCGACTGTGCCGAAGTTTTAATACACTTGAAAAACTTTACTCCAACTGATTTAACCAGTAAAATATATATAGGATATAGATATCAGATATTAAAAAATTTTAAATCATTGATAATAAAAATAGGATACCATAAAAAAAACTTTTTCTTAGTAAAACACATTTTCCGACCGATCGGTCCTATGGCAGCTATATGCTATAGTCATCCGATTTTTATAAATTTTTTAAAAAATTTGTAAAAGCATATAAAACTTATATCTACCAAGATTGGTGACGATACGATGGAAACCAAAAAAGTTTTTCTCACTAGAACTTGTTTTTTGACCGACCGTTTCTATGGCAGCTATATGCTATAGTGATCCGATTTTTGATACATTTTTCCAGAATTATGTGAAATCATATAAAACTATCACATACCAAGATTAGTGACGCTACGATGAAAAACAAAAAGTTTTTCTCACTAAAACTTATTTTCCGACCGATCGTTCCTATGGCAGCTATATGATATAGTCATCCGATTTTGATAAATTTTTTCGAAATTGTGTGGAAGCATATAAAACTGATATATACTACGATTGGTGACGCTACGATGAAAAACAAAAAAGTTTTTCCCACTAGAACTAGTTTTTTGACCGACCCTTTATATGGCAGCTATATGATATAGTCATCCGATTTTGATAAATTTTTTCACAATTATGTGAAAGCATATAAAACTAACATCCACCAAGATTTGTGCCGCTACGATGGAAAACAACAAAGTTTTTCTAACTAGAACTAGTTCTTAGACCGATCGTTCCTATGGCAGCTATATGATATAGTCATCCGATCCGGCCGGTTCTGACATATTAGTTGCGTGCAGTAAAAAGAAGACTCTGTGCAAAATTTCAGCTCGATAGCTTTAAAACTGAGAGACTAGTTCGCGTAGAAACAGACAGACGTACAGACGGACGGACGGACAGACGGAATTGAACTCAGCTCGTCGTCCTGATCAAGAATATATATAGTTTATGTGGTCGGAAATGAATATTTCTATGCGTTACAAACTTCTGGGCAAAATTAATATACACTTTTCAAGTGTATAAAAACTTTTTTGTTTTCCATCGTAGCGTCCCCAATCTTGGTATATATTAGTTTTGTAAGCTTTCACATAATTTTGAAAAAAATTATCAAAATCGGATGACTATAGCATATAGCTGCCATAGGACCGATCGGTCGGAAAATGTGTTTTACTACTACGAAAAGATTTTTTTATGGTGTCAAATTTTTATTATCAATGATTTAAAAATTTTAAATATCTGATATCTATATCCTATATATATTTTACTGGTTAAATCAGTTGGAGAAAAGTTTTTCAAGTGTATTAAAACTTTGACACAGTCGAAGATAGCTTTGCCTTCTTCTCGTTTTTAAGGTTCTTCCTACATTTTAGGCATTTTTCTGTGCTTTTTATACCCGTTACTCGTGGAGTAAAATGGGTATACTAAGTTCGTGCAAATGTATGTAACAGGCAGAAGGAAGCATCTCCGACCCCATAAAGATATATATTCTTGATCAGCATCAATAGCCGAGTCGATATAGACATGTCCGTCTGTCCGTCTGTCTGCCTGTCTGTATGAACACCTAGATCTCAGAAACTATAAGAGCAAGCGCTACCATTTTTTAGTGTAGACTTGTATTGTCTGCACGCAGATCAAGTTTGTTTCAAATTTTTGCCACGCCCCCTCCCGCCCTCGCAATTTGAAAAAATCCGCATATCTCCCACAATTTTGAAAATAGATTGTTCGAACCTTCTAGACAAATATTTTAATCATCATTACCTATCGATCCGTAATACATCATTTCGTGATCAGATGAACAATAGAAAAGTTCCCGCCCCCGCAATTTTAATAAAACCTCATATCTCCCATAATTTTAACGAGAAGGCAAAGCTAACTTCGACTGTGCCGAAGTTTTAATACACTTGAAAAACTTTATTTCAACTGATTTAACCGGTAAAATATTTATAGGATATAGATATCAGATATTTAAAATTATGAAATCATTGATAATAAAAATTTGATACCATAAAAAAAACTTTTCTTAGTAAAACACATTTTCCGACCGATCGGTCCTATAGCAGCTATATGCTATAGTCATCCGATTTTGATAATTTTTTTCAAAATTATGTGAAAGCATATAAGACTAATATATACCAAGATTGGGGACGCTACGATAAAAAACAAAAAAGTTTTTCTCACTAAGAGTGTTTTTTTGACCGACCGTTTATATGGCAGCTATATGCTATAGTCATCCGATTTTGATAAATTTTTTCAGAATTGTGTGGAAACATATAAAACAAATATATACTACGATTGGAGACGCTACGATGAAAATCAAAAAAGTTTTTCTCACAACGACTTATTTTTCGACCGATCGTTCCTATGGCAGCTATATGCTATAGTGATCCGATTTTGATACATTTTTCCAGAATTATGTGGAAGCATATAAAACTAACATATACCAAGATTGGGGACGTTACGATTTAAAACAAAAAAGTTTTTCTAACTAGAACTTGTTCTTAGACCGATCGTTCCTATGGCAGCTATATGATATAGTCATCCGATCCGGCCGGTTCCGACATATTAGTTGCGTGCAGTAAAAAGAAGACTCTGTGCAAAATTTCAGCTCGATAGCTTTAAAACTGAGAGACTTGTTCGCGTAGAAACAGACAGACGGACAGACGGACAGACAGACGGACAGACGGACGGACGGACAAGCGGAAATGAACTCAGCTTGTTGTCCTGATCAAGAATATATATAGTTTATGGGGTCGGAAATGAATATTTCTATGCGTTACAAACTTCTGGGCAAAATTAATATACACTTTTCAAGTGTATAAAAATGGATTGTTCAAACCTTCTAGATCAGTATTACCTATCGATACGCCATACAGCATTTCCTGATCAGATGAACGATAGAAAAGTTGCCGCCCACGCAATTTGAGAAATTCATTATATTTCCCACAATTTCGAAAATATATTAATCAAACCTTTTAGACATTTATTTTCATCATTACTTATCGATCCGCCATACATAATTTCACGATCAGATGAGTTATAGTAGAGTTGCCACCCCCGCCATTTTGAAAAAACCACATATCTCCCACAATTCGGGCATGTTGTGATCTAATAAAATATTCTGAAATAAACCTTATCCTGAGTAACGGGTATATCGAAGTCGAGCAGGGCCGACTTCAACTTACGCTCTCGTTTTTAAACAGACTGAATTTATAATGACTGTCGTTGTTGCATTTTTACTTGGTGCGATAAACCAGCATAACCAAATAGTTATTTAAAGGGAATAAGCTATTAGAATCTCTCAAATTTTCACTAGGTGACTCGGGAAAAGAAACCCGATTCGCTTGCTAGGAAAGGGAAATAGCTGTATCCATTGTTTAAAAAAATTCCAACATGAAATGACTGATCTCTTGAATAATGCTATTATTCCACTACAGCGTGGCTCCTTGCAACTGTCGTTTTTTTTTTATAAAGCGATACTGTATGAAAACTTGCTTCCTTTAGTATTTTATTTTCTCATACTTAATCTGAAATAAAGTGACGTAGGTGTAAATTCGATCAATTCATATTAAACGTTTAAGAGCGATTGATGCAATAAGAGAGCGTATACAAAAAATGCATTTGCATTTGCAATATCGTTTTTTCGAAGGAGAAGTTGTTCCTGATCCAAAAAATTCACAACCCACAGAATCATCGGGTATATTCCACGAGCATGAGTGAAATTCCAGCCGATAAAAAGTCATTGAAAGATATCAAAATACCACTTCTGTTATGGCGTGGGGAGCCATATCCGCAAAAGGCAAGCTATCTTTTCTTCTTATTGACAAAGGCGTCAAATTTAACCCGGAATGCTATTTCGATTAAGTTTCGATCCACCATTTTAATCCTCACGCATCTGCGTCATGAGCAATATTGCTTCCTGTTCAGTTGTTCGGTGTTGCAACCTCTCCATGAATTTTGCTGGGGACAGAGTCCAATTGACATCCATTTATCTCACGGAAAAACATCCAAGCACTTCGTGGTATGCATCTGAAGGTCACCTGCTCGTCTTCATGTTCGATCTCTTCAGTAATCCCATTATTGAAGGGATATGCCATTACAAGATGCTGATTTTGAGCAACGAATACAGCAACAACTAGTTGTTCTTCAAAACTCGTTATTGTAGTATGTAAGCAGTGTGTAAGTAGTCCTTAAGTAGTTATTAAGCGATACACAATGTGCAATATCTAGAATAACTAAGTGGCAACGCCACGATCCTTTAACTGTATATGTAGACTTAAAACCGGAGTTACACAGAGCGCAACATTTTCGAAGATGCGAAAAAATGATGCAATCGTTTAGAAGCAGCCGCATCATTGAAACAGCTGTTCGTCATGCCAAACGTAAGCAAGCCGATGTAGTTAGACGAAGAGAAGAAATGTAATTTATTGAAGTTAAAGACAATTATGAGCAATAATATGTAAAATGTTGCTCACAAATGGAGCACGCTTTTCCGATTCATTTTTTTAATTTAAGTTACGCGGTTCATTTATGTTGTAGTTGTTTATCGAAATTCGATGTCAAAATCAGCTGTTGGCAATCGATGCCGTGAAACTATACTCGATACTCGTCAATATACGGGCACTCTTTCCGCATCATTGCCGCATTATTAAACATGCGACTCTTCTTCTATCCACGGCAAGGCAGAAGCGAGCTTAATGCTGCATTTATACTCAACTCAGTTTCTAACTCCGAATTGCCATTTATATTGGCACAAGGTTGTATCCTGCGTTGAATGTCAGCATGTTTTGCATTTTAGGTGGCTTGTGTTTTGGTTTTGCTGGAAGCAGGAAACCGAATTGAATATCGGTTTCGGTACCGATTCCGCTCAAAAGTTAAAATTGGCTGTTACAGCCCCCATCGGGGCCAAGCCGAGCTTATCTCAATCTCTTGGCTCGTGTGTCTTTAAATTTTCGCTCAAAAGAAAGGGACCTACAGTTTAACGCCGAATCCGAACGGCAAAGTTTTTGAGAAGCTTTTTCATGGCTTCATATTTCACAACTGGCGCCAACAGCTGTAAAGGTGACCTTGTGCGTCAAAGTTTTAAAGAAACTATTTTTTTATTAGATGTTCCGAGGCGGTATCGAACCCACAACCTCCCGCACAGTAGGCACACACGCTACCATAAACGGACTAACGTAGTCTGGATTTACACGATGAAGCAAACTTCTTTAAGTTTCTCAAAAAGCTTTTGTTTGTGGAAAAGAGGTGTGGTGGGGTGGCTTTCCCCTCTTCGCCTCTATCCTACAAGCAAGAGCCTTTTCAAGAACTTCATGAAGTTTGCTTCATCGTGTAAATCCCGACCTAGACTGCCTGTTTGCTCAGTTCCTCTTCTCTGCCAGCAAAGGCAGCATTTTTAACTATTCGAGTTCGACATGAACGGTTCGTGTATGATGTGGCCTACTAATTTGTTCTGAAAATTAAGGCAACAGCTGTTCGCAGCCTCAGTACGACGCAATTTTTTCTGTCAAACCATCGAACGTCAGCGTTTTTCTCTCTCAAACCATCAAACGTCAGAGTTTTTCTCTCTCAAACAATCGAACGTCAGCGTCGCAACCAAAAAAGCAGCCCCAACGTTCAGTTTATATTTCCCTTGTCTGTGACGCTACCTACTAAGCCACACAAGGTCACCGCTTCTGGTATTTACCGAATAAATCGGAATCGGAACTATGGAATATGGAACACGGGAGCTATTTTTAATTATTGATGTGCGTCAAATTAGCGTCGAAAAGTTAGCTTCGAAATGGAACGATGTAATATGGAACACGGGAAAATTTTTTTATTTTTTCTTTATTTAACAAAAAACTCAAACATCTTTAAATGCAAAATCTCTAGTTAAAAAATTTGATATCCATTTAATAGGTTACATATTCTAGATTTTTTTAGAAAAGATTTAATTCCAATCGTGCGAACAGTTTTTGACAAAATCGCTTATCAGTGGACCAACCTAGTATGTTCCCCCATACAGAATAAGATTTAAAAAATTACTTTGATATAACAAGCCGGATTACTCCAATTCAGGCTTTTTACCGTCTGAAAGGCTACATATTCAAGATTGTTTAGAAAATTGTTTCATTCAATTCGTGTGAACAGTTTTTGAGAAAAACGCGTATAAGTGGGGGCCTCGGCTCAAAATTTTTATTGATAAGTTGCGCGCTAGTTCGGCAGTCGGAACCAGTTATGGAACTAGTGTTAAAAAAGTGTTTGCAAACATAAAAAACTTAATCAATATAATCATTATTCGTATTTGTCTTAACAGCAGAAACGGGGATTGGAGATTATTTATCATCCGCGGTTTCGCCTTTTTTGGGTTCTCGACGACTTCTGTGGCGACCAGCTCGCCGGTGTAAGCCACCCCCACCTCCATGACCACCTCGGCCTCCAAGACCACCTCGGCGGCCCACCCACTGCTTCTGCACAGCTTGATGCGTGGAAACGCGCCCTTTAAAGGGATTTGCCGATAAATGGATATTTATCTAAAAACACAAGTAAATGTTAATTTTGCTCATACATAGAAAAAAAGAATTCAACAAAACAAATTTATTCAAGGTTAATTGTTTAACGAACTGTTTTGTTGAAATAGGAGATTAGAATCAAATTTGCTTACCGATCCGTCAACGCTTTTTATGTTTTATATTGTTATGTTCATTTTCAAAGCGCAATCCTTTCTAACTTTAGCCAATTTCAGTTAATTTGATCAATCAGAGTTAAAATCGACCTGGCAACTCCGCTCAGTAGAGTTGCCAAAATCTCTTAAAATCATTCTTATGTAGAAACAAGTAGAACTGTTATCTACACACTTATGTAAAATGATCAAATACTAAAATTGGCTCGAATGGTCATACTTAAAGTATCGTGGCATGTTGTATGACCATGGCTACTTTGAAAATATAAAATAATTCATTTAAAAAAATAAAATAATTAAAATCTGTTAAGGCGATTGTATTAATTCTTTTTTCAAAAGATAGGCAATAAAAATAAGCAACTTTGAGAGTATTGTGCAAGCTGGCACATCGCCTAGTTTTCCCGCAAATTTCAAAAAAAAATATGTTCCTACTAAAACAGGCTCTTAAGTATTGGCGGTGTAAATGAATTTTGTTTTGCAGCTAATTAATGGTTATAAACAAAGATCAAAATCATCTGAAAATACGAATAATGCTTATATTGATTAAGTTTTTTAACACTAGTTCCATGACTGGTTCCGACTGCCGAACTAGCGCGCAACTTATCAATAAAAATTTTGAGCCGTGGGACCCCCACTGATAAAACGAATTGGATGAAATCTTTTTCTAAACAATCTTGAATATGTAACCTTTGAGTCGGTATAAAGCCAGTATTGGCACATCGCCTTGAATTGGAGTAATGTTATATCAAAGTAATTTTTTATCTTATTTTGTATGGGGGAACACACTAGTTTGATCCACTGATAAGCTATTTTATCAAAAACATAAAACCACACACGGGTCAACTAAATCAATACTTTATTCAATTCTAAACAATTTTGCATTTAAAGATGTTTGGGATTTTTGTTAAATAAGGAAAAAATTAAAAACAAAAAATTCTCCCATGTTCCATATTCCATCGTTACATTTCGACGCTAACTTTTCGACGCTAATTTTTATACTAAAATTGACTCGAACGGTCATACTTAACGCCGTGGCTACTTTGAAAATATAAAATAATTAATTTCTCAAAATCTGTTCAGGCGATTGTATTAATTCTTTTTCCAAAAAACAGGCAATAAAAATACGGAACTTTGAAGGTATCGTGCATGTTGGCACATCGCCTAGTTTTCCCGCAATTTCAAAAAGAATAGTTAGCAACGATTTTTATGGTCCTACTAATTGCCACTTGCCATTTATTTAATTAGAAATAATTAAATTTCTTAAAAACTGTTCAGACGATTCTGTTAATTCTTTTTTTAAATAATAGGTAATTGATATGCGCATCTTTAGACATACCGTGCATATTGGCACATCGCCTAGTTTTCCCACAATCTTGAAAAGAAAAGTTAGCAACGAATTGGATTTTTTCAAAATCTGTTCAGGCGATTGTGCTAATTCTTTTTTCATAAAATCGTAAATATAAATACGCATCTTTCAAGGTATCGTGCACATTGGCTCATCGCCTAGTTTTTCCGCAATCTTAAAAAGAAAAGTTAGCAACGATTTTTATGGTCATACTAAAACAGGCTCTAAAGTATTGGGGGTGTAAATGAATTTTTTATTGCAACTATTTAATAGTTACAAACAAAGCGTAAAATCATTTGAAAATACAAATAATGTTTATGTTGATTAATTTTTTTATATTTGCAAACACTTTTTTAACACTAGTTCCATTACTGGTTCCGACTGCCGAACTAGCGCGCAACTTATCAATAAAAATTTTGTGCCGAGGCAACCCCATTGATAAGCGTTTTTCTCAAAAACTGTTCACATGAATTGGATGAAATCTTTTTCTAAACAATCTTGAATATGTAACCCAGGTTGGTCCACTGATTAGCGATTTCCTCAAAAACTGTTCACGCGATTTGAATGAAATCTTTTCCAAAACAATCTAGAATATGTAACCTTTATGATGGTGTATAGCCTATATTGGCACATCGCCTGGAAGCGGAGATATGACCCATAAAATAGAGATTCAATTTTTAAACTAGAGATTTTCAATACCTGCAGTACATAAAACCACCCACGGGTCAACAAAATCAATACTTTATTCAATTCTGAACAATTCTGCATTTAAAGATGTTTGGGTTTTTTGTTAAATAAAGAAAAAACGAAAAAACAAAAAATTCTCCCGTGTTCCACATTCCATCGTTCCATTTCGAAGCTAACTTTCCGACGCTAATTTGACGCACATTTTTGTTTTTATAGTCTCCATATAAATTTTAGAGAAAACGATTGGAAATGAAACATACTAACTACAGTTTAGAGGAAGGATTGAAAATTATGGAAAATGTGAAACTGAGATTCACACTAGCAATATCATACTACATCATATTACATCTATCATTCAGCTCTTAAAAATGTGTAAAAAACACAATTAAAAAGGCAGAAATTTTTTTATTTTCAGCAATGCTGGGTGTTTGTTTTTGCTTTTGATCCCCCAGTTATTAGAAATCATGCTAAACTAACCAGCACGTCTTGAATTTCAGTTATTGATCGTTTTATAAATAAATAATTGTTTTCACAGCCCCAAAGGACCAAGCCATGACTTACACAATTTTTTTTCTCGAGTCTTTTAATAATTACTCAAAAGAAAAGGTCCTTTCAGTTTATCACTGAATCCGAACGGCCAAATTTTTTAGAAGATTTTTGTATGACTACATAATTAACAACCAATAGCTAGAGTAAGTGACCCAATTGTTTACAAGTTTTTAAAGAAAACAACTTTAACTTAGATGTTCCCAGGCAGAATCGAACCCACTCAAAACCTCATACGGTGCAATTGCTGCTACAAATTTTTTTTATTGAGTCCTCTGCAGTGTGTGTCTTGAGATCTGCACCAAACGAGAACGGAGTTAGCACTTTTTCAATAATTATGGTATTGTCTTATGTCTTCTAACAAGATCTACATGTCGGACGATTTTATAAAAATGCTTCTCAAGTTTCTTTGACATAATTTTATTATTTTTTTATGTGGGACGATGTGGAATACAAACATTTTGCTTCGAAATGTTATAGCCTTGTTCCACTAGCACATTCTTGACAACATTCTCTAAATGTTCTAAATGTTAACATTATTTCAGTGTATTTTGAATGATAATTCGTCACGAATATTGTGATTTCTGTTACAACATGCATGACAAATGTTGTCATCAATGAAACAACGTTGGTGATAAATATTGACATCACTGTTACAACATTTGTTATTCGCCCGGGTACGTTTACATTTTTTCCGAAATCGACATGCTATCAAATAGTCAACTGTCAAAACTTGTAAAATAATCAAGAAAGAAATTCCGAAAACTGGCCATTACGTTAGGGGACTACTAATATCGCCAATCACATCACCATCAAGAAGAATGGGAGCCATTCGCAGTCGGGCTCCGACCGCGTTATCAGCGAGGCCTAACAGTATGCCAAGGAGGATGGCATGCATCGCCAGAGAAATGCAGCCCAAAACCATATTAAAGACTACGAGCTCGAGATAAAGGAAGCTGCCGAGCGGGCAGCTTAAGGATCAGGCAATGTGCGTGAGGTGTAGGGGTGCCCAAAGCCTTTGCTCTAACTACGCAATTGTTGTTGCAATGCGCACAGCTTTGGATACACAGAAGAGAACACACTCACAGCACCCGGTCATAACCGGTTTCTCTCCATCTCTTTCATGTGGTTGTTGTTCTTTTACAAATGATTTTCCTCATATGTATTGGTGTCTGCTCTGTCGTAAGAGGGCTATGGGCAACCCTGCATTAAAGCATAAAGTGACGTCGGAAGCTTTTAGGCTCCGCTTGCCAATCTTGCTGTGGGAAATGATCACAGTAACGGTATACGGCTTCTCATGTCCGAATTTTTGTTCCAATGGGGAGGAACTGTCGGCCACCTGCTGACTGTCTCCAAGAAAGGGAATGTTGATACAGAAAGTAATTTTCTAGTTTTTCTCAGTTTCTTTGCAACCAACTCATATATATGGTCCTCGCACACTAGAATCCGGCATATTTATATGCAGTATTGATTTTTTGTCACAAATCAACAGCTAGGCAGAAAAGTATATTTCAAATAATATTTTTGTTATTTATTTACTTGCTTGTCAATTTGAACATTCACATGTAACCGAGATGAACATTCGTCAGTGGAACAAGAAAACGTTCACATTCAAGAATGTTGTTGATTGTTTGCCAGTGGAACAAGGTTATTAATTGATTCTCAATGTAAATATATTATTAAGTGAAAATGGTGTCATGTTTAATTTCCATCGTTCCTAACTTGAAGCCAATTTAATTATGTTCTTATCATACATTGTTACCGATAACTTTATAAAAGTTATCGACGAACTGTTTATGTGAAACTATTTTATTGGATACAGTTGAGTTGTAGTTGTGAGAAATTATTAAAAACAAAATGTTTTACGAACACATCATTTTGGCCAAAAAAGGGCCATTGGCCAGAATTTGGCTTGCAGCGCACTGGGATAAGAAAATAACGAAAGCCCATGTTTTCGAAACGAATATTGAAAAGTCTGTGGAAGGCATTTTGCAGCCAAAGGTAAAATTGGCGCTCCGTACGTCTGGTCATTTGTTGCTTGGAGTTGTGCGCATATATTCAAGAAAGGCAAAGTATCTCTTAGCCGACTGCAATGAGGCGTTTGTTAAAATCAAGGTACAGTGTTCTATAGTTCCAAAACAATCAAAACTATAACATCTTGTCTTTTGAAGATGGCATTTAGGCCTGGTATGGTCGACTTACCGGAAGGCCACAGGGAAGCAAATGTAAACGCTATAACTTTGCCCGAGGTATTTCACGACTTCGACACGGCGTTACCCGAGTTAAATGACATAGATATCGAGGCACAGTTCTCAATAAATCAGTCCAGAGCAGACGAGATAACAATGCGGGAAGACTATGGAAGTTTATCGCTCTCCCTACAGGACGACGGCTTCGGCGATATTGGATTTGAAGCTGACACTCCTGAAATGATGCGTGGCCCCTTGTCTGCTAATATCAACGTAAGTTATTTGATGGTTTAACTATTTTGACAATTGTTTTCTACAAAGGTGTGTGGTGTTACGAAGCAGGCATTAAGCCTGATTTTACCACCAATTTCTAGATAAAGCTAAGTTTTCAAATTTAAATTAATTTACACAAGCGATTTATGTTGGAATATGTCTAGGTGTTCACACACACGACAAATTAAATATACAGTTGGCCGAAGAAACAAAGATTATATTGACTTTGTGTAAATGTATGTAACAGCCAAAATGAATCATCTCCGACCCTTGAATATAATTTATAATTAAAGCCCTATCAAATATTAATTCAAACACCATGTATTTTCTGCATAGTGCTTATTTTAGAAGCCATTATTTTTGGGATTATGGTAACTGCGCAAACATAATTATATTTTTCTGGAAGGTTGTTAAATTATCTTTAATTTCATATTTGATTGGATTGCATTAAAATGGCCGTACACATATCGTTCAGATTAAGCAAAATTTGGCTTAGAAGCAGAAGCAGAACAGATCTGTTCCGCAGTGGGTTCGCTTGCTGGAAACACAAATTTCTTCAATTTTTGATTTTAAGTCGCTTAAAGTGCGCTGTGGCTCATTTCGAAGATTTATTTTCCTTAATGCCCAGACTTTCTTTTGGGCTTTGATCAGGGCTCGCTAGTGGCCAATCAAGAACATCAATTTGATAATGTTCAATCCAAGACTTAGTTTTTATTAAGCGTTATGTAGTGTTGCTCCATCCAGCTAAAATATATATTCACCAAAATCATCTAGGTTTGATACTGCAGGTAGCAGCTGATTTTGTAAAATATTGGTGCATTTTTCAGCATTTACGGTTCCATCTATAAAGTGAAGCTCTCCTACACCTTTTGCAGACATGCATCTCCATACCATAACACTCGCTGAAAACTTTTCCGTAAGCTTAAGACAGATAGAGCCATGTGCTTTCGATTGTAAGTAGGTGTATGCCATACACAGATCGCGTTTGTTTCAGATTTGGAAAATTTCCCCCTCTTCCCCCTCAAATCGCATAAACTGTCACACCCACAATTTATAAGTTAGAAGTTCTAACTTAGAACCTTGTAACTTTATACATTGTCACTTAGGCCTAATATCTGTCTATTCTGAAACGCACTATCAAATCTGTTGAAAATCAAGTGAGTTTCGGAAGAAAACCCTTTTGGGTCACCCAACAGGCGAGTGACGTATACTTACATTATAGAAACTATAACGAATTGTTTCCATTTGCTGGCGCGTCCATTCTCGCAATTTTGACCATCTTTATACCCGTTACTCGTAGAGTAAAAAGGGTATACTAAGTTCGTGCAAATGTATGTAACAGGCAGAAGGAAGCATTTCCGACCCCATAAAGTATATATATTCTTGATCAGCATCTATAGCCGAGTCGATATAGACATGTCCGTCTGTCCGTCCGTCCGTCCGTCTGTCCGTCCGTCTGTATGAACACCTAGATCTCAGAGACTATAAGAGCTAGAGCTACTATTTTTTCAGTGTACACTTATATTGTCTGCACGCAGATCAAGTTTGTTTCAAATTTTTGCCACGCCCCCTCCCGCCCCCGCAATATGAAAAAACCTCATATCTCCCACAATTTTGAAAATAGATTGTTCGGACCTTCTAGACATATATTATGATCATCATTACCTATCGATCCGCCTTACATCATTTTCCGATCAGATGAACGATAGCAGAGTTGCCACCCCCCGCAATTTGAAAAATAACTGATATCATCCACAATTTTGAAGATGGATTATTCGAACCTTTCAGACATATATTTTAATCATCATTACCTACCGATCCGCCATACATCATTTCTTGATCAGATGAATGATATAAAAGTTCACGCCCCCGCAATTTGAAATTACCTCATATCTCCCACAATTTTGGAAATAGATTGTTCCAACCTTCTAGACATATATTTTAATCATCATTACCTATCGAACCGCCATACATCATTTCCCGATCAGATGAGCTATAGTAGAGTTGCCACCCCCGCAATTTGGAAAAAAACTCATATCTTCTACAATTTGTGATCTAATAAAATATTCTTTAAGAAAAACCTTACCCTGAGTAACGGGTATATCGAAGTCGAGCAGGGCCGACTTCAACTTACGCTCTCGTTTTAGACCAACTTGATGCAATTTCTCAAACTGCTTTGTCGATTTTGTTTTATATAATAAAATAAGAAAACCCCCTTTTATCGCGAAGAATGATTTGGGAACTCAACCTTCTCTTTGCAACATTATTGCTATTATTGTCAATATTTTTAAAGTTTTGTACAATAACTCACTGTTTACCTAGGAAGCTAAACATCTTTCAATATTTCGAAATTGGTCTTGCCTGATTTGAACTTTTCAGAAATTAAACTCTGAATTTGCTCACAAACTGGCTTACCAAGTAAGTGGGTTTAAGTTTCTGGCCTAGGTCACTTCTAGCCATTTTAGGACCAATTGGCCTTTTCGATTTGATATCGATTAACGATTAATCAAAAACTTACCTCGGCAGAAAAATGGAATTAACTCGTGAACATTTTCGTGCAAACATTTTTCACAACTTTCGACGTGGATTATCACGACAAGAGTGCAACGATGAACTTAAATCTTTGTATGGCGATGAAGCACCATCCTATAGCACTGTGAAAAATTGGTTTAATGAATTCAATCGCGGGCGACGCTCGCTCGAGGACGAAGGTCGTCCAAAAACAGTCGTTGTTCCAGAAAACATTGATGCCGTGCGTGAACTGATAATACAAGATCGTCATATGACATACCATGAGATAGAGGCGTCCTTGGGCATTTCTTCCACCAGCATACATTCGATATTGCATGAACACCTGGGCGTAAAAAAGGTTTGTTCTCGTTGGATCCTGCACAATTTGACAATCGCTCAAAAAAAGGCTTGTGTTGATTGGTGCCAAGAAATTTTGAAAAAATATAATCGCGGTGTTTCAAATTTTACCAATTCAAATTCACATATTATATTTATAATTATATTTATTATTATATTTAATTTTCCTTCTGTTGTGTAGGTTGCTACTCGTTCTATTATATCTTCGGTTTAAAGGATTTTTAAATCATACCGGTACATACCGGTATACCGAAATAAAAACCAAGGTACCGATACGGAACCGAATACCGAAATAAACTAGAACCTTAACAGAACCTTTTACCGAAACATTAGTTTTGGTACGTACCAGAACCGGAACCGGAACCGAAATTCGATTCAGTTTGATTCCCTGGTTTGCATAAAGAACTACAACACTCTTTGAGCACACAACAAATGTCATAAGGATAAGAATAAGAAATGTTAATAAAAGGGATAAAGGAGTAAAATGATTAAAAAAAGCTAGCGAATAAGTCCGCCGCAGCGAAACTTATTATGGTTTTGTAAAAAAAAAGAAGGTAAATTCGAAGTTTTACGCTTATAGTTAACAAATTTGTAAAATTGTTTAGGGTCTTGTGCGAATTGAATTTTACACCGAGCAAGATAATTATTATAACATTGGGAATTAAAAAGAGTTACGTTTGACTTGGCTATCGAGTATTTGGAAAAGTTAAGATTAGAACCAGTTTTTTATGCTTTTTCAAGCTTAGGACAGTACCAAGCGGTTGAAGTGACTCGGAAGAGAGAGTTAATAGATGCGATGTTTGGCAAGTTAAAATCACCAACAACAACCATAGAGTCAGTGTCTCGTAATTGAGTGAAAACATATTTTATGCAGCTTATATGGTGCATATATACTTGTATATCGGTAGAAGAAGGGATATGGGAACAAGAAATAAATACAGAAAAAGTATGAAAAGTTACCTTAACGGTAATATATTCAACATCGTCAGGCACATTTTTATATTTGACTGCGATCGGTAAACAATATAGGGAGGGATTTAACCAAGTCACTGAGAATGCAATAATGTCAAAATCAAATGATGCTCTATTGAAAAATAAAGTCGTAAGTTTGGACAAAAGACCCCCAACATTTTGATAGACGATATTAGAACGGAACTAGTTTTTTGGAACACTATTAGAGACTACTTGTGCCGCAAAACTATTAGAGGGCAAGCTGACAGGCATTATCCTGCGATTTCTTTGCCTGAACTCGTTAAAAATGAGTAGTGCCGAACTCGCACCCACTGTCCATTTCTGTGTCTGTTGCCGGTTTTTGGCATTGACGAATCACATGCTTTCTTTATCCTTATCCCGGTATTGTTTACAATATTTTCGGTGTTTCCAGTGTCCTGTACTTCGGCTGCTCTACTATTAATTTCGTTAATCAATAGCGATTTGTTTAGACGCTTTACGGTCCACCTGTGATTACGTCGCGATTCATTAATACCAGCGTAATGTGTCCTTTCTTCTCATATACTCATGGTCGCTTCCGTTGTAAGTGTCCAGAACTTTCTAGTCTGTGATCTTATGTGCCAGGTTCTCTGACACCAGGGTTATGTCTGGAATCGTTCCTTCGCTTCCTATTCGCCTAAATGTCGCGGTTGAGCCAACATTCGATACAACCAATCCCAGTCTTGCGGCCATATCTAACACTCTGCGGCCTCTTGAGTTGGTTGATGACATTCCCCACTCCTCCGCTCTCGAGTTGAAGTCCCCCGCTACAATTAGGTTTCCCTGTATTTGCATTGCAGTGTCTTCAATGTCATCGAGCTTGTCCTGAAATGTTTGTATGTCATCGCTTGGTGTAAGATAGCTTACGCTCGGGATCCATATTGCGGCAGTTTTTGATTCGTCTTCCAACCAAACGCCAGTTCTTTCCTTTCTCCTTTGTCTTGTACTGCTCACTGATTGTTACTCTAGGATTATTTGGGAGAGCAGAGCATCCGTTGTTCTGCTTCTGTGTAAATTTGCTTGAAGAACCTTCAGTTGTTTTTATTCCTGTTACTGCCAGCGCAGTTATTCGTACCTGGAAGTGATATACTTCTCGTGAGAACATATACAACACCTAGGCGGTTTTTTGCAACCTTTCATTTTGTGGCCGCTTTCTCCGTACCTAATACATAGGTCTTTGCGGTCCGGTCCACTACAGTCCTTCTGTAAGTGACCGAAGCCTAAACATTAACACATCGCGTGATATCGACGCACTGTTTTACTCGGCAGCGCGTCCAGCCAATCTTAATAATTGGTTCCTTCAGAATTTTTTCTGTATCTTCTGTTGGCAGTATTACGAAGGCTCGCCTTTATGCCGATCTGTTTACAGCTGTCAGGTGGATTTGGATCTCTTGGCTAGCATCGCCTATCGCTTGTCTAAATGAGGATAAGACTTCCTTCATCTCAGTGAGACTGTCTAAGTCACGAATTTTTAATTTTATTGTTGTCTTTAGGACCTTGACCGACGCTCTCTCCTTGAGTGTGTCTTTGATAGTCTCATAGAGCTTTTGGATTTTGCTCCCTTTGGCCAACTCCAGTAGTATATCCCCTGATTTTGTTTTCCTGACCATGTGGATGTCGCTATCAGCTTCAGATCTCTAAGTACCTCTGCGTAGCTTTTACCTTCTGCTGGCTTAGTAAACACCGCATCTTGGCGAGATCCTTTTTTCGAACTTGCGGGTTTCTTTTTATTTTGCTCAGCTTCGAGTTTCTTCTTGGGGCCAGCATCTACGCTTTTTTGTTTTGCCTTTTTGTGGTTAACCGTCTGGGAACTTTGCCAGCGATTCTTTCTCTAAAGCTTGCATCTTGTAGATCAGCTCCTGTCGTGGGGAGATATGCGTACTCTCTGACACTTGGTATAAAGCAGGAGTTTGCATTTCTGCTTGTGAAATCCCTGCATATACTGAGTTTGCACTGTGTGGTGGTCCATTTTTGGACGCTTGAACTGCTTTCGGTGTTTCCTTTGCGGTGCGGTTCGGAGTTACTTCTTTCACTTCTTCCGTTATTTGTAATGGCGATTTCGTCATTAGACTGTTTTTTTTTTAAGTTTCTTTTTTTTTTTGGGGGGGGGTTTCAATGGTGTGCATTCGATATTGTTCCTAACTTTATTTAAAAAAATATATCTTCAACACAATTTACAAACTACTTTAAAAAGTTACTGCCCCACACGTTGAAACACTAACTATGATATGTTTAAGTCAATCTATGAAAATTGCTCAAAATTATGCGAATTACTTGCTGACTGTAATCAAATTCAGTGATTTGCTGGTATGCATAAATGAAGTTAAAATGAAACAAAATGGAAATGGCTACTGCTCAGCCTGAGTACGTAAAAAGTACGTAGTTTTCCTAATGCTTCAATATACGTATGCGTATTTTAACTTTTGCGTCTACGTACTACGTACTACGCATTCCTAATTTTTGGATCCTATATTTCTAATATGTATGCGTGCCTATACGTACTTTAAAATATACGTAGTACGCATTAATGACTACGCATTGCAGTTCTCTGGTCCCTATGCAAGCAGTGACGCTTATGCAAGGGTTGACACAAGTCTTTATGAGAACATGTGTTCAGAGCCAGGACGGACACTAAACAGGAGTCATCTCAACTGCACATGTATCACCGATTTAACGATGATGTGATTTGAACGTACTTGAAGAAACGCCAAGTTTTAATAGGACGGAGGTGACTGAAGCATTAGCCCAACAGTGTTTTCATCAGGAGTTCAATCTGGGTACTGAGGTGTTAGAATGTATATTCACAATTAGAAAGTATAAAGACGCTAATATTGAAAACAAAAAAGTTGTTCTTACTAAAATAAATATTTTGACCGGTGGCAGCTATTTGCTATAGCATTCCGATTTTGATGAATCTCTCCAGAATTATGTGGATGTTTATAAAACTTATACACAATAAGTTTGGTGACGCTTCGATTGGAAACAAACAAGTTTTTCTCTCTAGAAGTAGTTTTCGGACAGATCGTTCTTATGACAGCTATATGCTATGATCATCCGATCCGTCCCCTCCTCCTCTCTTAGTTCTAAAACTATCTTGACCAAAGTTTACAAAAAGTCTTTAAATCAGGGCTGCAAACCTAAAAATTTTTTTAAGGAGCTCCGGTTAGCAGGTTCGAACTAAAATTTTCCAATGGTTAATGTTCGGAAATTTAAGGTTCAAGGTTTTTGAGCGAGGGTTTTGGTTCGAACCTTGGATCAGCCCACGTTTTTCCCAATTTTAATATAAAAGCAATTAGTTTAATAAGTATGTAAAACAATTTATAGAATTTCTTTATTCTTAATTACTTACATATGTGCATATGTACGTACATTTGTAGCCAGGCTTCTAATATGTATGCACATACATATATAGCTATCCATGTATGTATGTATGAATGTAGATATGTACAATGTTTTTATACCCGTTACTCGTAGAGTAAAAAGGGTATACTAAGTTCGTGCAAATGTATGTAACAGGCAGAAGAAAGCATTTCCGACCCCATAAAGTATATATATTCTTGATCAGCATCAATAGCCGAGTCGATATAGATCTGTCCGTCTGTCCGTCCGTCCGTCTGTCCATCCGTATGAACACCTAGATCTCAGCGACTATAAGAGCTAGAGCTACCAAATTTTCAGTGTAGACTTGTATTGTCTGCAGGCAGATCAAGTTTGTTTCAAATTTTTGCCACGCCCCCGCAATTTGAAAAAAACCTTATATCTCCCACAATTTTGAAAATAAACTGTTCAAACCTTCTAGACATATATCTTAATCATCATTACCTATCGATCCGCCATACATCATTTTTCGATCAGATCAACGATAGTAGAGTTGCCGCCCCCGCAATTTGTAAAATACCTTATATCTTCCACAATTTTAAAAATAGATTGTTTGAACCTTCTAGACATATATTTTAATAATTATTACCTATCGATCAGCCATACATCATTTCCTGATCAGATGAACGATAGAAAAGTTGCCACCCCCGCAATTTGAAAAAAACCTCATATCTCCCACAATTTTGAAAATAGACTGTTCAAACCTTTTAGACATATGTTTTAATCCTCATTACCTATCGATCCACTATACATCAATTCCCGATCAGATGTACGGTAGTAATGTTGCCACCCACGCAATTTGGAAATACCTCATATCTCCCAGAATTTTGAGGATAGATTATTCGAACCCTCAAGACATATATTTTAATCATAACTACCTATCGATCCGCCATACATCGTTTCTGATCAGATGAACGATAGAAAAGTTCACGCCCCCGCAATTTAAAAAATACCTCATATCTCCCACAATTTTGAAAATAGATTGTTTGAACCCTCTAGACATATATTTTAATAATTATTACCTATCGATCAGCCATACATCATTTCCTGATCAGATGAGCTATAGGAAAAAAACTCATATCTCCCACAATTTGGACATGTTGATATCCTGAGTAACGGGTATATCGAAGTCGAGCAGGGCCGACTTTAACTTACGCTTTCGTTTATATATACATATATGCATATAAAAACTTACCGATTTTGCAAAACATTAGTTATATTTTCTCGAATGCGTTGAGCCCTTACATCTCTTATGTTATGCCTGAATCCTCCATCATTTTCAAAGGCCGACCATTCTTTGTTATGAGCTCCACACAGGCATCGGATATATCTTCTTTGGAAATTTTCACTTTAATTAGTTTTTCACACACAAAATTGAGCATGGATTGAGGTTTTTTCGACACACTTGAAACTTTTTTTTTCACGATTTCTTCGAAAAGACCTTTGTGTTTCCTTTCAAGGTGCCGCATTAAGTTTGCTGCATGCCTGCCGCTCATCTTGAGTTTACATTCGTGACATTGTGATTTGTCAGTGTTTATATCGTATGTAAATTTTGAAAATATTTATTTGCTCGCCATTGTACACCTTCTTCTTTAAACTTCTAAGCGAGAATGAATTCGCGTGCCAAAATACGCGTAAATACATTGTAAGTTGTGGTATGCTTGTATTTTTGTCTCTTTCTATTTCTATTCTTCTTTGCGGCAAATTTTTGGCGCGTGCCACACACATAAACACGTATGTACTTTTTTTTTTGGACTAGCGTCTAGTCCATGATCGATCTTGTCTGAATGCGGTATGTTTGTATTTTTGTCTCTTTCTATTTCTATTCTTCTTTGCGGCAAATTTTTGGCGCGTGCCACACACATAAACACGTATGTACTTTTTTTTTTGGACTAGCGGCTAGTCCATGATCGATCTTGTCTGAATGCGGTATGTACACACCAGTGCAGGGCAAACAATACAAACACATTTTAGCTATGTATGTGTGCTTGGCAATTGATACGTCTGCTACGTCGTTGTGCTGACTGTGCTGACTGCGCTGCTGCGGCTGCCTTTGCTATGCCCACGATATACAGACGCGCTCTACACTAGTACACGCACACAACGCTTGACTGTTGCAGTTCCAAAGAAAAATATGTATATCTGAATGATTGTATGTACAGTGAACACAAATATGTGTTTTACGCACAAGAAATGATACGGTTTCTAGATTTTTTATGCATGCACAGTGTTGCATAGTTTGAAATGGACGAAATCATGTATGTATTTATGTACAATGTACATTGTACATATGGGCAATTCCGCAGAAAAGTCTACCATGACCGAAAAATTAAAAGATCATTAAAAGTTTTATCTAACTTGATTTAGAAAAAGTAAATATGCAAAATATTTTTAATTAACGAGTTTAAAGCTTTCCTAAGAACAGATAGCGATATATGTGTCTAGAAAGTACAAATTTACGTTTTGGCCAGTTTATCAGTGCATTTTCCTTTTTCAATTTACAGCTCTCAGAGTCATTGGGCAATTCCACTCTTTTCGCAAAAGTTTAGCTACAATTAAAATTGATTTTTTTGTTGCGTCGAATCATTTTAGAAAAATTTTCTTCACAAAAATTGCAAACATGGAATAAAACGTAACTTAACGTGATATAAAAAGATAATACAAAAAGAACGAAATTGGAAAATAAACTTATATTATTTTAAAAGCAACTAAAAAAAGTTTCATACATTAAGAGTTTCTCAATTCGCAGAGTTTTGCAATTTTGTTATCCAAGTCAAAACCCACTTCCGTTTTAAGTAACGTCACGTCAGGGCATATTTTAACTGATTTCTTTGAATCCTCTGGGTCGATTCTTGTAATTTTTTTTTCTAAATAAAGTGCTTTTGAATTACTACTAAAAATTAAAAAAAAATTTTTAAAACTTGTCTCTTTCATTTTTTTTTTTTTTTATATTTTATCGTACGAATGTCACGTCACGTCAGAAAAGAAATGCCCATATGTAAGTGGGTTGGCAAAGATGTATGTACATATGCATGCAGGTTTTCAAGTAGTCAAAAGGAAGAAATATCAGATCGAAGATTTTGTGGATTTTTTGCCATTGTTGACGTTTTTTCGTCTCTTCAAATGTACACAACCATTTTTTATATACATATCTAAAAATTTTATTGAACCGAACCGAAAGTATTGGTTCGGAACAGGTTATGGTTCAGCTATTTTTTTCAATCGCGGTTCGGTTCAGGTTCGGTTCACAGTCAAAAAAAAAGGCGGAATTCCGGGTTCGAACCGGTTCGGTTCAAAACCGGTTTGCAGCCCTGCTTTAAATACATATATGCTGAACATTGTCGGAACCGGTCGGATTGGATCTCTATCATATAGCTGCCATAGGAACGATCTGTTCAAAAACTAATTCTAGTCAGAAAAATTGTGTTGTTTTCAATGGTAGCATCTTCAAAATTGGTACTTGTTAACTTTATATGCATCTGCACAATTCGGGAAAGTTTGATCAAAATCGGACGGCTATACCATGTAGCCTCCAAAGTAACGATCGATCCAAAAACTATCGATTTTCTATTAGTGAGAAAAACTATTTGGTTTCCAATGTTAGCGTTTTTATACTTGTTATTTGTGAATAATATCTGCTTCAACATAATTTTGCCAGGTTTGATTGAAATCTGATAAATGTTAAAAATTTATGTGTTCAATGAACTTGGCTTGGTGTTCACACTCCAAAATTTGGTTTGCGGCAAATTTAAATTTCACACAAATTATGTGGATTGTAAGTCTCTTATGGTTAGCAGCCTGCTTTATCGATTATATCGGATAATTTCTACAAATTACTAGTTTAAATACTTAGGGTGTTCAGTAGGTTAGGGATTTGGCCAGTTTGGCAAGTATTGTGAGCAGCGCTCTGTGTATGAAATCTGTGCAAAATCAAAAGAACCGACTTTTTAAGTTTAGCCTCATATGTTAAAAAAAATTTTTTTAAACAAAAATAAGGGCAACATTAATGTTAATTATGCATTAATATAAAAAATATACACATTCTTTTCAATAAACTTCTTTTTAGCACAAAATTATAACAATTTTTCTTTGCATTCATAATGTACGGACTCGTATATAATTTACTTTGTCAAATTTGTATAAGACCATTAAGTATATTTTTGTAATGTCATTCTCGCGAGGTTGTTAAATATTAAGAAAATATGAGTTTGGGGGAAATTTTTTGAATCTAGTTCTGCTGAAATGTTATTGTACATTTAGTTAACTATTAACGTAAGCGCTATATAAGTCAAGTAGCCTTTTCATATTTCCTATACTCATTTTGTGAATTATTCTAGTAGTCCTGCCATTAATTTTAATTCATTTTTTCACGAAAAAGAGGCTGTAGCTTTGCCCAATTAGCTGTTAAAAATGCAACAAAATTAAAATAAATAAATTAAAATAGTTGTTTTGGATTTCCGACTTACGCACTGGTTTGTCAACGGTGGTTTATTTTTAAAAATTTGCTATAAATTGAGAAAAAATTATCTTCAAGGGCCAATTTAGTCATAAACCTACAAATTTGTGCTTGGTGTGACCTCCCTAATTTTCCATAAGCTAAAAATACTGCAAACTGGATTTTCCGCGATTTCTTGAAAACTAGAGCTGATAGAGCAAAACCGAGACCAGTTTTGGAATCGGTGCACACAACTGGAGAATAATTTTACATCGAGAAGGCTGGAGCAAAATGGCTGTTGGCCTGTTTAATTATTTAAAAAATTTTGAAGTAAATATAATTAAAAAAAAAATTATCTAAAATATTGTCAACCACGGCGAATATTAAAATTTTGCTTAAAATTACTTCCTCGATTTTAGATCGAACGTCAGCGAGGCGTCAGCTGGGCAAGCCGGCAGTCTATATTTCTCTCGTCTGTGACTAGTCGCGATTCAAACAAAAAAGTTTTTCTCACTTGAACTAGTTTTTGGACCGACCGTTTATATGGCAGCAACAGGGTGTATCTTATAGTGGTATCCGAAGTTAAATGTTTTTATACTCTGTACCGAAGGTACTCAGAGTATATTGGGATTGTGCAAATGTAAGTAACAGCTAGAAGGAAGCAACTCCGACCCTATAAAGTATATATATTCTTGATCAGCATCAACAGCCGAGTCGATATAGCCATGTCCGTTTGTCCGTCTGTCTGTCTGTCCCTATGAACGAAGAGATCTCAGAGATGGTAAGAGATAGAGGTTTGAGGTGTATGGAACATATATTTCTTATACTTGCAGGCAGATCAAGTTTAGTTTTGATTTTTGACACGCCCCCTGCCTCCCCCGCAAATTGAAAAAAACTTAATATCTTCCACAATTTTGGAGTTTGGTTGTTCGAACCTTCTAGACATATATTCTACTCATCATTTCTTATCAAGCCCCCATACATCGTTTTCCGATCAGATGAACAATAGTGGCGCTATATGTAAAAGAAAATTTAATGAAACGACAACAACAACACGGCAGCCAATGGTAGAACTTACGAGAAAGAGAGAGCGAGAGGGCAATAGCTTACTGCTAATTTCCCAATTGGAATTGGCTTGACGGCATTAGCTAACTGGACTGCGCCGCTTTCAGTTTCCCCCTCCCTTCTTTCCAATAGATATTTGTGTAAGGAGGCAAAGAACAAGTATGAGAGGAGCGATGCAATTGAGATGGCCTGCGGTCAAAAATCACGCGTAATTCCCGCGTGACTAATATAGATACGTTTATGTTGATAGGAAATTATATAACAATTTTATAATTTTACGAGTTATGTACTAGGGTAATTTTACTCATCTAATGAATCATCTTATTGAACCCCCATACATCGTTTTCCAACAGATGAACGATAGTCGAAATAGTTGCCACCCCCAGATTTTGAAAAAACCTCACACTTTAAAGTTATCAATTACTTACAAACAGGTACAGAGTATATTACAGTCGGGCTTGACCGACTTTCTTACTTGTTTTTATTGAAATATGGTGCTTAACAATTTGTTGGGTCACTTTTTAAAGATGACATCGGCCAAGTGACCACCTCCAGATGCCACACACAAGTCGGACCGTTTTTCGGCATTTTCCATAACTTTTCTGAGTATTTCGGGTTGAATGGTAGCGATTTCTCGGCGTATGTTGGCCTTAAGTTGTTGGAGAGTGGCTGGGTAATCAGCATAAACCTTTCCCTTCAGATATCTCCACAGAAAAAAGTCAGGAGCGGTCAAATCTGGCGAACGAGCCGGCCAGTCGAAATCGCCATATTTCGATATCAATCGATTCGGGAACATTCCACGCAGTAAATTTATGGTTAGACGGGCTGTATTGCATGTTGCGCCATCTTGTTGAAACCAATAGTCTCCGATGTCATGCTCGTCCAACTCATCTGCCACAAAATCGCATAACATGGCCCGATTTCGGTCGCCATTGACTGTTACCGTGGCGCCGTTATTGCCTCCAAACTTCGTCTGGTACGCGGTTTATCCCGTCGAGTAGAGGTTGCCAAAGATCCTGTGGCATTGAATTTTGCCACCAAAGCACTAATAGTCCTCGGAGTAGGCGCATTCTGGCCACGATACTTCGCTCTAAACGCGCGTTGAGTCAGCGTAACAGAGAAGTTTTTTTTTGAAAATAAATTTTCACAATTTCAGCACGTTGTTGCGGTGCAAAGTGGTTCATGGTGAAAATTGTACTGAACTGACGTTTCCAAAACATAAACAAACATGGCGATCTGTCACCGCGTTGTCAAGTTATTTAAAAAAACATCGGGTACCACTATAAGATACACACACCCTGTATATGCTATAGTCATCCGATTTTGATCAATTTTCCCTGAAAAGTATAGAAGCATATAAAACTAATATATACCACGATTGGTGACGCTACGATGGAAAACAAAAAGTTTTTCTCACTAGAACTAGTTTTTTGAACAACCGTTTATATGGCAGCTATATGCTATAGTCATCCGATTTTGATAAATTTTTCCAAAATTGTGTGAAAGTATATAAAGCTAATTAATACTAGGATTGGTGACGCTACGATGGAAAACAAAAAAGTTTTTCTCACTAAGACTTATTTTCCGACCGATCGTTCCTATGGCAGCTATACCATATAGTCATCCGTTCCGGCCGGTTCCGACATATTAGTTGCGTGCAGCAAAAAGAAGACTCTGTGCAAAATTTCAGCTCGAAAGCTTTAAAACTGAGGGACTAGTTCGCGTAGAAACAGACAGCCGGAAAGACAGACAGACGGAAATAAACTCAGCTCGTCGTCCTGATCAAGAATATATATAGTTTATGGGGTCGGAAATGAATATTTCTATGCGTTACAAACTTCTGGGCAAAATTAATATACACTTTTCAAGTGTATAAAAATTATGAAGGCAAAGAGAATCTAGTGTTTGCTGTTCTGGCGAGTGTGCAGCAAAATGACAAACCAACGATATCAATGTGGTGCCTGGACAGTAGCGCTACGGCGCATATATGTTGCGACAAGCCGTTGTTTGTAGAACTGAAAATATTACTGGCTGGATAGAATGTCATGTTTGCTGATGGCATTGGTTTGTGTAAAATCCGGGCAATTTTGAGTGTACCTGGTTAAAAGGTGCTGTACGTTAAACGAACGAAACGAACTTTATATCAGTATCGAATGCTGTTAAAAAGGGATTTAAAAAGTTTTTTGATAAAAACAGTGCAGTTTTAAAAGACAAAAATGAGATAATTCTGCGGGAATGTGTGGTGATCTGTTTACTATTGACATAAATACAAAGAAGTGTATGTACACAGAAGCCAGTGGCCACTTGAATATGTCAAGTATAAGGAAAGTGGCAAGTGTCGAGATCGTTCATGGTTTGAAATCTAGCTGTGAACATATTGACTTAAAAATATTGACTGCGCAAAGTGCAAAGTTTTGTGTAAACCATTCCCAAAGATGTCTGAAAATCGTGCAAGTGAACTATTGAGTTCAATACATTCAGACATTTTTGGGCCAATTAACAAGCCGGGTGCGCACGTTATTTCGCAACATTTATTGGCGACTACTCGCGGTATACTTATTTGAATATCCTTAAGACTCGTGATCAAACATTAAACGCATTCAAAGACTTTGTTCTTTTTGCTGAAAAACAATGCGGTAAAATAGTAAAAGGAATACGTAGTAACACGAATTAAGTAGTCGCGATTTTGAAAAATACCTGTCGGAAAATGATATAAAGCGTAAATGAGAGCCTTTGGGGGGAAGCTGTTCATACAGCAGATTATTTACGCAACAGATCGGAAACGAGAACTCTGATCAACCAACTCCATATGAAGTGTGGACTGGCAAAAAGCCGTCAGTGCACAATGGGAAAAAAGTCAGTAATTTTGGCATTAACTATAAAAATAAATCTAGACCTCTACAAATTTGCACAAATGTTCGTTAAACTAAATCAAAAATTCGGACAAATATTGAGTCGATTGGATCACGCCTTCCTTTCGCCCCTTACCATCAAAAATCAATTTATTTCGCATTTATTATAATAAATTTGTTTAAATGTTAAATTATGCTGATAACACTACAAAAAATATGTAAACTTAAAAAAAATATATTTTTTTTATATTTGGCTAGCATATATATTATGTGTTTGTACATATCGCTCACTTATTTCAATACCGGCATAACTGAAAAAAATTGATTTTGAGAAAATCGGGTTTAAAGTTTTCAATGGGTTTTACTTTTACAATATATATAATATTGTCTATAAAAGAAAATGGAATCCAAATAGTCCTTAAAGGGTTTTTGTTTAAATAAAATTTGACTCTACTTTGAATTGTGACGTTATTGTTGCCAAAATAAATTAAATTGGATGTCATAAGTGAGATGTGTCGTTATTGTTGAGAAATTTAGATATATATTAAAAATACCACTACCGTTTCAAGAATTATGAGTATTGTTGCAGAAAGCCAAGCGATCTTAAAACATTAACGTTTGCAGCACCATTAAGATAAATCGATCTTACGCGAAGAGTATAAGAGATAGCTATATGAAAATTTGACAGAAAATAGAATAAGAAAAGGCAAAGATTTCTGCATCATTAACTGAAAAATCGTATTTTTTGAGTTATGCCGGTATTGAATTAAGTGATATGTGTAAATACAAGAATTGTTAGTTTGATTTTATGTATTAACTCAATATTCTTTAATTTCCTCATCTGAAGAAATGTTATTTAGGCAAGTAAATTCGTAATCCTCTTCCTCTTCATCATCATACTGATCTGCGGATTTATAAAATTCTGCATCCGGAAATTTAAGAATATCAATAACTTCTTTTAGGAGGTTTTTATACCCTTGCAGAGGGTATATTAAAATTGTCACGATGTTTGTAACGCATAGAAGGAAGCATCTCCGACCCCATAAACTATATATATTCTTGATCAGCATGACGAGCTGAGTCTATATAGCCATGTCCGTCTGTCCGTCCGTTTGTTTCTATGCTATCTCCTCCCTCAGTTTTGAAGCTATCTTGACCAAACTTTGCAAAAAGTCTTTATATACACATAGGCTGCACATTTGTCGGAATCGGGCGGATCGGATGACTATATCATATAGCTGCCATAGGTACGATCGGTCAAAAAACTAGTTCTAGTGAGAAAAACTTTTTTGTTTTCCATCGTAGCGTCACCAATCCTAGTATTTATTAGTTTTATATACTTTCACACAATGCTGGAAAAATTAATTAAAATCGGAGGAATATAGCATATAGCTGCCATATAAACGGTCGGTCAAAAAACTAGCTCTAGTAAAAAAAACCTTTTTGTTATCAATGGTAGTGTCTTTTAAAAACTGCAAGGGTATTTAAAACATCGGCGTAGCCGATGTTAGCCTTCTATTTTCTCTTTTTGTTCAGCTATTTTCTTTCTTTCAAACAATGAATTGAAAGCAACGTATTGGACTACATTTCCTGGCAGATTTTCAATCGCTCTTTTATAGAATGTTCCGCGCTTCTGACGCTATTTCTCCAAGAATACCAATTAGAACAATAAAACTGTTTATAATTTGATATCCATGTACCAATGAATAGGCAATAAATTGGTTCAATTTCTTTGAAATCGCAGTCGTTTGGTATCCAGTCAAAAAATGTTTATCAATATTTTACAATATATATCTTTTTTTCTGCGTCTCCTTCGCGTTTGTTGTTGCTCCAAACCTCAATAAGCGCTGCATGAGTGAACTTATAAACACCTGTAAAAGGTAATTTTTTTCGAAAAGGGGTCAAAACGGGTCAAAAGCTTAAATACTTTTTAATTCTGTATTAATTTGTTAACAACATTCAATTAGAACTTTGGTGATTCTTTGCGCTATATAAAAGAAATATTCCACAGAACACACGCACGATTCTTAGTATACATCTAAAAATAAACACGAACAACACATAGGACGATTCAATATAAACACACATCTATCGAAAAACATGTATAAACTATTAATTAACATACTTTCACCTGCATTTTCCATATTTACACTTTAAGTTTATATTTGGAATAGAGTTACCATCGAAGTTGCAAGTTGATCAATATTTCCCGATCTTTTTGACAATTCAAAGCACCACTGAATCAGCTGACTTTGAAAGCGCGCAAAAAATTAAGGGTACTCCGTAAAAAAGTTTAAAAATGATTTTTATCTTATCTTGTTATTAGGGAATCAAAAAATTAAAACCGTTTTTAAATATTTAACACAACAAAAATTTACATTTATGCCAAAATTGTCGACTTATTTCCCACAGTGCAGTGGCCCATTTAAATATTTTTGTATCTAAGGCTATTGCGCATAAGAAGTTAAGACCAAAAGGGTTTTGAGTACATTATGGCAATAGTGGAGAAAGTGCTCAGAAAGTACAGGCAGAAATAGGCTCAATTATGGCTACGAAAATACTAAGGATGATAAGAGTGTCATTGAAGAGTCTGAAATTCGTGGTCCAGTCCGTCCAAAAAAAAACCAGGTAGACCATGTAAGCAGTATAATACTATCTTTATCATGGCTACTTTTAACTTCACAACTGGCGCCAACAGTTGTAAGGGTGACCTCATGTGGAAATTTTTTAAAGAAAAACCTTTTAATTATATGTGGATATTCCAGGTGGGATCGAACCCAGTAGGGACACACGCTACCCACTGATCCACACACAGCCATCATCTGTATGGCATCAATTATTTGAAAACATTTTCACCAGTTGTAAGAGATTCTCTTCTGTAAGAAAGATTATAGCATTGGCTGTGGAACATAAGTTATTCCTGCATCAGATGGATGTATCATCTGCATTCCCGAACAGCCAGCTATCTGGAGATGTCTACATAAAGCAGGGTTCGTGAACGACGAATTCCCCATGAAAGTCCTGAGGCTGAGAAAATCTCCATATGGGCTCTCTGTGGTCCTGAGAAAAATTGGGTATACTCCATGTGTAAGCGAGCCATGCGTCTGTTTTCGAAATGGAAATGAAAAAATAAATATAATCGCAGTAAACATAGATGATTATTTAATTGCCAGCTCAACAAAAGATGACTTACTGCGCATAAAAGGGTCAATTGCTGATGAATTTGACGTAGTTGATGGCGGCCAGCTCAATCATTTCTTGGGCATAGAAGTCAAGCGCGACGGGCGGCATAACTACCGCCCATAAGCAGTATGTCGAGCAAATGTTGCATATTTTTGGCATGTCGATGTGTAAAGCTGCGGCAACACCTTTGAAGGCTGGTCATCAAGTCAAGTGTGATGACGCCAGATGCGGGACTGTTAATGAGAAGGGCTATCAGTCATTAATTGGCTCATTGATATATTTTTCTTTAACAACCAGGCCAGATATAACAAAATGTTTAAAACGTTGGTAATTGTCTAGTATAGCGGCCTACTCTCAGAAAATTCCAAAAAAATTCCCTTCGATAGATCGCGAATTATGAAGAATTTTCATGCAGAAAAAACGCGGGGGTCATCCATGGTTTCTTTTTAAACGAATTTTGAAAATTTGATTTTTTACCTAATAAAACATATTGTGTTTTGAGCAATGTGTCAAATTTAATTCAAATTTAATTGGATTTTTATTGTTCATTCAATAATTCTAATCAAAATGGAGTGCACGAATTGCAATTTTACGGTGTCGAAATTTTTGTCTTTGACGAATATAGAGGTTATTGAGTATTTAAATAAAGTAAAATTTTTTTTTCAAAAAATCGCGCGATTTTTTTCACACATTTTCCATTACTCACCTCAGCAAAATGAATATCATTAACGATGTTTTCTTTTTCGGGATTATATAACTGACCAATAGCCAGGAAGATGTTATGGATCCTATCCTTGTGACTTGGGAATCGTTTATAAAACATAAACTTGGCCAAATATCCTGGATAGTGCATTTTTTTTCGGCCAAAATGAGGCAACTCGGCCTTCACGTCCCGCCACAGCCTTTCTATGTTTTGTGTGTGTGCTTGTTTAGAGGGATCCACAAAATTTTGAGAATGGTTCTCCGTTTGGTGTAGAAAAAAAGGTATTTTTGCGGATACTTTCATTGAAATTGCACTGTTTCTTGACTTTTTTTTTGTTGCCCATGGTTGTAGCAGTCAACTGTTTTAAATACTCAATAACCTCTATATTCGTCAAAGACAAAAATTTCGACACCGTAAAATTGCAATTCGTGCACTCCATTTTGATTAGAATTATTGAATGAACAATAAAAATCCAATTAAATTTGAATTAAATTTGACACATTGCTCAAAACACAATATGTTTTACTAGGTAAAAAATAAAATTTTCAAAATTCGTTTAAAAAGAAACCATGGATGACCGCCGCGTTTTTTCTGCATGAAAATTCTTCATAATTCGCGGTCCATCGAGGAAATTTTTTTTGGAATTTTCTGAGAGTAGGCCGCTATACTAGACATTTACCAAAACGTTAAAGCATGATATAAGGACCCGTTGGAATTCAACATTTATTATGCTAGTTAGTAGTTCCATTGCGAGCAGCTTAATAAAAGTTTTGAGTAATCAAAGAAATGTTCTGAAAGTAGCACATATAAACGATCAAAGTCTGCCTAAAAAAATGGATGAGTTTAATTTGTAATATTTGTAAATTCTGATGTCGATGTTGTTTGTGTATCTGAGACCTGGTTTGTCTGTAACTATAGTAATGTATTGTTTGAATGTGATGGTTATTTGTTGTATCGGTCCGATCGGGGCAGCAGCAACAGCAGCATAGTGATTGAACAACATCTTTTGCTCGATATGGAGTAATTTTTCAAGTACCTGTAATACTCTGTTAGATGTGTTTCTTCTTGTTAGTGATAAATGTAAAATCCCAATATCAGTTCCAGCATTTTCCAGACATGATCTTATTTTTCTGACGTATGAATTTTCTCTTGACCTCACCGACTGTTTTTTCACATACAGAGACTACAGAAATATAGAGTATGAACGAGTTCTTTAAATGTGACTGGCACTCTATCTATAATTTGACAACATGTGAAGCTCAACTTTCTCTATTTCACCACAACATTAACTACCTTCTTACTAAATGTTCTTTTTTAATTGAATTTTAAAATTTGCACTTTTTTAACAAACACAAAATGTTTGATCACATTTGCTTTTTAATCAAATGTTAAAATTAATAGGAAATAAACATTTGTTGCGAGTGTTCTGAACTCTTTTCCACACCACCCCACTGAGGTAAAGTTCTCGGCGCGCTTTTTTAACGTGGTATCCCCAGAAGGCCTAGTCCACGAATGCTTAACCATGTGCTATGGTCGCTGTGGGAATATTTATACCCGTTACTCGTCGAGTAAAAAGGGTATACTAAGTTCGTGCAAATGTATGTAACAGGCAGAAGGAAGCTTTTCCGACCCCATAAAGTATATATATTCTTGATCAGCATCAATAGCCGAGTCGATATAGACATGTCCGTCTGTCCGTCTGTCTGTCTGTCTGTCTGTATGAACACCTAGATCTCAGGTACTATAGGAGCTAGAGCTACCATTTTCTCAGTGTAGACTTGTATTGTCTGCACGCAGATCAAGTTTGTTTCAAATTTTTGCCACGCCCCCTCCCGCCCCCGCAATTTGAAAAAAACATCATATCTCCCACTATTTTGAAAATAGACTGTTCAAACCTTCTAGACATATATTTTAATCATCATTACCTATCGATCCGCCATACATTATGTCCCGATCAGATGAGCTATAGTAGAGTTGCCACGGAAAAACCTGATATCTCACACAATTTGGGCATGTGATCTAATAAAATATTCTTAAATAAACCTTACCCTGAGTAACGGGTATATCGCAGTCGAGCAGGGCCGACGTTAATTTACGCTATCGTTTTAATTGAAATTGTAGTCAGTTAGTTCACTGGGTCATCTTCAACACCCACATCCTCCTTCTAATTTTGTTAAACATTGAGATTACGTGCATAAATTATTATTTCTCATTCAAACGCAGGCAAAAATTTTTAAGAACAAATATTATGCCTGCGGCAATCTTGTTTTTGCATGTGCTCCACTGCCCACTCACCTCGGAAAAACTAACCTCCTCGTTAATAACGTTATCCTTTGGTTGGTCGTAAAGCCGCCCAATGGTCAGGAAAATGTTGTGAATACGGTCCACGACAACTATTTCCCTAAATAATCCACTTCAGCCTTTAGGCGGACTACGTTCTACAACACAAAATCAGAAATTTCAGTAATTCCTTTTTTGGACCCATCGAAGAAAGTGTTTTTTCGCACTGATTCGGAGAAAGTGCACTGCATTTTGCGCTTTTTCTTTTTGTTTGGTGCGCTTTGAAACACGGAACGGCATTTAAATATAAGTAGGTCCTTTGACAAAGTGCATTCAGTACCACACTTCGGACATATTTTGTTTTTAAGGATGACGTTGTGATCCACTAAAAACTCGAGTAAATCGTTCGTACTTAGGCGTTCACATTGCCTTACGGTTCAATTGCAACCACTACAAACCATTTTTTTTTAAATATAGACTTAATTAAAGGACCAAAATCAATTAAATACTTTTTTTGCCATTAATTACGACATTAGATTCAATATTTAATTAAAAAGCTAATGTGATCAAACATATTTTGTATATAAACTTTAAAATTCAATTAAAAAAGAACCAAGTCCGACCGCCAATTAATTTCTTCACGTGAATTCTTCATAATTCGCGGTCCATCGAAGGGTTTTTTTTTCGGAATTTTTGGAGAGGAGGCGGGGATATCGAACATTTACCAACACCACCGCTACGCTTAAACTTCGAAAACTTAAGACGGTTGGTGGTTAAATAAATTCAAACTGCCAAAAGAAGCTACCACTCACATTTAAAATGTGCAATAAATTCTGGACAAACCTGGAGGGAGCTTAAAAAGTTAGGAATAGGCAGACAACGACCGCAGTTGAACAGTGATGTTAACATCAATCAGTTAAATAAAATATTTATAGAAGCAAACGTACCTGCACCATCAGTAAGCACAGGTAAACACAGGTACTTGTGTGTGGAATCGCGCTGTGATAATAGTTTTAGCCTTATGTGTGTACTTCCTTGTGATGTTCTAGAATGTATTTTGTTGGTCAAGTCGGATGCCGAGGGACTTGATAAAATGAATCCCAGATTCTTAAAAATACTGCTACCACTTCTTCATCATATCACTCATATTTTTAATACAGCTCTTACAACGTCAGTCTACCCAAACATTTGGAAAATTGGGAAGGTACTTCCTATACCCAAAACAAACAACGAATTTAGGCCAATAACGATTCTCCCTTTTCTCTCAAAGGCGTTTGAGCACATAATGGCTAAGCAGATGAAAAAGTTCTTCGATACAAACTGCCTTCTAAGTCAACTGCAATCCGGTTTCCTGAAGAACCACAGCTGCATATCAGCAATCACAAATATAGTTGAAGATGTCCGCTTAAAAGTAGATAACAGTAACGTAACGTCATTGACGTTATTAGATTTTAGCAAAGCTTTTGGTACCGTGTACTAAATTGAGCAATTTATATAATTTTTCAACCTCAGCCACAAATCTAATCAAAACATATTTTAGGGAGACCGATCATCAGAAATGATGTCAACCACGCGTGGTGTACCTCAAGGCTCCGTCCTTGGTCCATTTTTTTTTCTGTTTATATCAATGACCTTCCTGATAACTTGACAATTTGTGCAGTCCAAATGTATTCTGATGACGTCCATCTATATGTAAGTCGACCGTTTAACGATATATGTGAGTGTGTCCGTATATGTAATAATAACTTATCCGTTGTGTGCGAATGGGCCAAGGCCAATGCGTTGTCATTAAATGTCTATAAGTCTAAATGTTTAGTCATTCATAAAAAATTCGTAGATTTCAGACAGCTGTCTAACCTAACTATAAATGACTCCGTTATAGAATACGTTACAAAAGCCACTAACCTTGGTATAGTTTTAGATGGTACCCTATCACGGAGGAACCATATAGCTAAAGCAACTGGAAAACTATAGTTCTCTAAGGCAGCTCTCATTATCCCAGAAATTAATTCCAGAAAATCTTAAAATGCCTATGGCAAAAACGTGTCTGAGATTAATTGTAGCGTTTAATTCGATTGCCAGATATATATTTAACCGCAGACGTACTGACCATATTTCTATATTTGCCCAAAATATTTTTAATATGACTCTCGAATCCTGGATAAAAATGAAAACTCTCATCTTTCTTCACAAAATTATTTCTACGCGTCAATTTTGACGATTTATTTGATAAATTAAAATTCGCATCATCATCACGAACTAAAAATTAAATAACTCCACGGATAAAATTAGCAGGATCCGAGGAGCATTTCTATATTAACGCTGCCCGTAGCTGGAACGAACTCCCAAACTATCTAAAAGACATAGGAAGCGTCTCGCAATTTAAAACACAATTATCAGATTATCTTACAAGGCAAAATAGATAAAGGCCTTTTCTCAGATGACATACAAATTATTTTCGTCACAATGCTTTATATGAGCTTTGAAATACGAATCCTTTTGAATAGCTGTCTTATTCATATGAAGCATAGTGACGAAAATAAAATTTATGTCATCTGAGATCAGGCCTTAAAATAAAAAAATAATAATAATTATAAATAAAAAATAACAAAAAAAATAAATAAATATATATATATATATCATTATAATAACTTAATATTATCTAATTAATAATTTATAAATTTAACATATTAAGAATGCATATTTTGTATAGCTAGTAAGTTAGGGTATACTTAGCTTATACATAAATTGTAATACTGTCGTGACCAATGCTAATCTATAAGACTCTGTCTAATTGTATTGGGAAAAGAATAAATCTAAATCTATTTATGAAGTCAAAAATGAAGTTAGATTAATCATTTTAATCATAACTCTTTTTGTGTCATCACATGCCGCAGAATTAAAAAAATGGATCGGAAGATGGGGCCATCATGTTTTACCTTAAACAATCGCAGAGCCAGCTGGAACTTTTTGAAATAGGTTAAGGAATAATCAAAGAAGATATTTTAAAAATATGGCAAATATCAAAAATTATAAATTTTTTATTTTCCATCAAAGTTGAAAAACAATGAAGAAATGGACAGTTTTTAAATAGCAATTTATTAGGATAAACAAAACGCAAACAAATTATGAAGATTCGTTAGCTAGTTTTCGAGATATTCTACCTGAAAACGCACAAAATTACCTATATTTATTTTTACACAGGGCAACAAAATGACCAACTTTGTTAGGTGCAGTCTTGTTGATCAAAAATTATGATTTATTTATGTGCACTGAACAAAACTGCATCATCGGTTTTGTTCCATCAGCTCTTGTTTCCACGATATGACGAAAAAAACGGATTTCTTGTAAATGTTGCCCTTTCGAATTTCTTGTGGTCACAATAAGCATGAATTTCTGAATTTATCTGGCCTATTCGACAGAGCATATATCAAAGCTTCTGTAAAAAATCAAATGCGCAATATTCGATCATGCAAAAGGGTCGAAATTGGTCTCTGAAGTAAGACATTATTCGATTTATGGCTATTTTTACAAAATAAATCATAATTTTTAAGCTAGAGTGGTTGGTGAATTTAAATTTTAGCCATTTGAGCCTGTAGCCAATCATCTATTGTAATTATGTGAATTAATTCGCATTTTTACCAGTTTATTTGGGGAAGCTACAGCCTTCTTAAGCCAAAAACACACATTTAAATTTATGGGAGGACTACTAGATTCCTTTACCATATTTGTATAGGAACTATTTATAAAAATTTATAAAAAATGTACATCTGCTTGTACAAAAATAAAATTCTATGATGAATCAAGTAGCCTCTTCACAGTTCCTATACAAATATGGGGTAAGAATCTAGTTGGCCTCCCATAAATTTAAATGTGTGTTATGGGCTTAAGCTGGTTGTAGCTTCACCAAATGTACTTGAAACGAGAGCTTAAGTTGAAGTCGGCCCTGCTCGACTTCGATATACCCGTTACTCAGGATAAGGTTTATTTAAGAATATGTTATTAGATCACAGAATGCCCAAATTGTGGGAGATATGAGGTTTTTTTTTTCAAACTGCGTGGGTGGCAACTCTAATATAGCTCATCTGATCGGGAAATTATGCATGGCGAATCGATAAGTAATGATGATTAAAATATATGTATAGAAGGTTCGAACAATCTATTTTCAAAATTGTGGGAGATATAAGATATTTTCCAAATTGCGTGGGTGGCAACTCTTCTATCGTTCATCTGATCAAGAAATGATGTACGGCGGATCGGAAGGTAATGATGATTAAAATATATGTTTAGAGGGTTTAAACAAGCTATTTTCAAAATTGTGGGAGATATGAGGTTTTTTTCAAATTGCGTGGGCGGGAGGGGGCGTGGCAAAAATTTGAAACAAACTTGATCTGCGTGCAGAAGGTACAAGTCTACACTGAAAATATGGTAGTTCTAGCTCTTATAGTCTCTGAGATCTAGGTGTTCATACAGACAGACGGACAGACGGACGGACGGACATGTCTATATCGACTCGGCTATTGATGCTGATCAAGAATATATATACTTTATGGGGTCGGAAATGCTTCCTTCTGCCTGTTACATACATTTGCACGAACTTAGTATACCCTTTTTACTCTACGAGTAACGGGTATAAAAATGCGAATTAATTCACTTAATTAGAATAGATGATTGGCTACAGGCTTAAATGGCTAAAATTAAAATACACTAACAACTCTAGCTTAAAAGGGATGATTTATTTTGTAAAAATAGACATAAATCGAGTAATGTCTGACTTCAGAGACCAATTTGGAGCCTTATGTATGATCGAATTCTGGGCGTTTGATTTTTTACGGAAGCATTGATATGTGCTCTTTCGAATAGGCCAGATAAATTCAGAAATACATGCCTATCGTGGCCACAAAAAATTCGAAAGGGCAAAACTTACAAAAATTCGTTTTTCCGTCATATCGTGGAAACAAGAGCTGATGGAACAAAACCGATGATGCAGTTTTGATCAGTGCACTCCATTCTTATATAATCAGTTATAGATAGGGCTGCACCAAAAACACTGTTTCCCTGTGGTATTTATTAAGGGCAGCATATTTGAAATCGTTGAAGAATTTCGTATAAGATGTGTTCAATCATTTCGTAGGCGCATCTAAAATTTTTGCAACCTTATTTGTTCTACGGGCGCCACTTTAACTTATACTGTAGTCTCCGTACATACGTCAGCTGTGTAAGAACTAAACACTTTTTCTTAGTTGATTTCTTATAGCTGGTATTAAACCAACGCCTCAAGTCTCAACACTCTTCCAGTATATCACAGCTGCCACAAGGCAAACGTACAGCAGAAAAAAAAAAAAAAAATTGGACTTCCCTCACACCTTTGAATACGTTTAATTTTTTTTTTTCTCTTTTATATTATGAAAGAAAAGTTACAGAATTCACTTAATTGATTACTTAAAGATAATTTTATATTAAAGCTAAGATTTTTCTATAAATTCAATGTTTAGTTGCGATGCCTTTATTGGCAATAACGGCTGCGCAAATCCCAAATCCTGTTTATTCTTAAGAAAAAGCTCCTTTTTTATATCGCAAAAAAATATCGATTTAGATATTTTTTAAATATCCGACATTCCTACTTCCCATAGTCATCCGGTGCTGGTTGGCTTAACAGTAGTAACTGCCTTTTTACATGAGCCCATAGATTTTTGATGGTATTGAGGTCTGGTGACTGCGCAGGCCACTCTAAAACATTCACAGAATTTTTCCTTAACCATTCCTTTGCTTTTTCCTGGGTCATTGTCTTTTTGGAAGACCCAAACTAGCTGTACCTCATATTCTGTGAAATATCCAAAATATGAATGTATACATGTGGATCCATTATGGTTTTGATAAAATATAGTGGACTTGCTCTATAGTAAGAAAAACAACCCCACACAATTACACATAATAATAATAAGTACTTTATTAAAAATCAAATAACAAATTAGAATTAACAATACATACTAGATTTCACAGAATTTTTGATTTTTAAATAAGTTATTCGGCTATGACTATCAAGTCGTCAGTCGGAGATTTATTGACGTTAAATTATTATACAGGTGTAAATTATTCAAATATATGGAAAAACATGTTCGCCCGCTCGTCGCGAGATACAGAATCGTTGGGGTATGGAAGCAACTCCCAAGTTTCTCCAATATAAAGTATTTCCCTAAAAATGTTCCATTAAAATTTGTTTTCTATATCTTATAGCATGCTGCAGAAATAGTGTTATATTTTTCGATTTATTATCAAGCGCATCATTTAGCAGATCTAAAATTTCTCTTTCTAATAAAAAATTTATTTCCCAGAAAAAGCAATCTATATTCAGATAAAATGGGGCATCTTCCAATAAAGTGACGGATGTCCTCAATTTCGTTGGTGTTGCAAAGCTCACAAATTCTCGTTCCATCTTGCTGAAACGTGTATTTGTTTCCGTTGAGCCAAATTCTCGTTCCATCTTGCTGAAACGTGTATTTGTTTCCGTTGAGCCATATCATGTCGCATCTTGCCTTCATCACCCATGATATCGTTCTGCTATCTAATTGAACCAATTTTCTCCCTGCTGTATGATCGAGGTCCTTGTAGATTCGGGTCAAACTATTCATTTTCCTTTCAAAGAGTCGTTGATTTCGTTCCTCAGTTAACGCGCCCATCAACATTAGTTGGTTTTGTGTCCAAATGATCGGCCGCGGATGTTCATCCATCCAAACAATATTAAAAGGCGCACTGATAAGATTTAGTTCTCTTGCCCAAAAAATATTCTTTGCTAATATAGCTTTAGACAAAATATGCGGGAGGCGTTGACTGCTGTAAATAATTAGTGTTTTTCGAATGTACTTTATGTGCAAATCCAACATATACAGGCGGGTGCTTTCCATATATGTCTCAAGCTCTATTGCATAGCTTGGTGACGTTTTAGGTAGGCCAAATATACGTGTAATAAAAAACATATATAAATTATCTGCTTCTTCTGGAAGGGTGTAGCCCCAGATTTGAGCTCCATAAGCCTGAATAGACCTGCAAACTGCCCCAAAAATCTTGAGCTTCATATCGAATGAGATATTGTTTTTTGACAGCATGTTCTTCCAAGTGCAGTTTATACTGTTTTTTGCCGCTGAGTTTCGTTTCTCAATATGTTTCTTGAAAGACTGCTTCGGGGTTAGTACAACGCCAAGATATGTAAACTCCGAAACAACTCGTATAGGTTCGCCATTATACATCCATTTTTCAGTCGCTGACAATCTCCCACCTTTTCTGAAAACCATTATTTCTGACTTTGAGGTGTTTACTTCCACGTTCCAGGTCGCACAGTATTGCTCCAATCTGTGTATCATTTGTTGCAGTACCGTAACTTCATCGGCCATCATCACTATATCGTCTGCATATAGCAGAAGTCTTATGTTTGTATTGCAGACACTAAGACCACCACCAAGGAAATCGTGAAGGTCATCCAAATACAGCGCGAATAAAAGAGGGGATAGCAAGCATCCTTGGCGTACCCCAATATTGGTTTCAAAATATTCAGACAATTCATCTCCAGTCCAGACTGTTACTTGGGTATCAGCGTAAATGTTTTCCAATATATTAAGACACTTTGTTGACACACCTAGCGCATAGAGCTTGTAAATAAGTAACCTTCTGGGTATTTTGTCAAAAGCAGCGCGAAAATCCACAAAGTAGGCATATACTTTTTTGTTCTCGTCCATTTTCAGGTGCACAATCGATGTGAGGTTGTATATGTTATCTACAGTTGAATACTGTTCTCTAAATCCAGATTGATATTCATTTAGTTTATTATTCAGCTTGACCCATTTTGTTAGGCGGTCATTTAAAATACCCATAAATATTTTAGCAATACAGTTCATAAAAGATATGCCGCGATAATTTTCAGGTTGATTGAGATCGCCTTTTTTGTGAATGGGGAAAATTACGCTTGTTGTGCAACACTCCTCGATCTGTCCTCGTTCCAAAAAGCTATTATAGACATTCGCTAATGCGTTAATAAAGCAGTTCGGAGCATTTTTATAAAACTCATAAGGTATACGGTCATCGCCAGGTGCCTTATTTTCCTTAGTGCGTCCTAGTACTTGAAGAACCTCTGCGCTGGTCACTGTTTCATCCAAGGTGCTAACTTCGATATAATTTCTCACAAATAGGACATCGGGTGATGTCTGAGCCGGATTTAAGAGTGTTTTGAAGTACCTTTCAAATTCTGAGGCTGCAATATTTGTACACTCAGAGAAAAAAACGAGCAGATCGTGCTTGATATCAAGCAGATTTCGTGTCAGAAGTTCGGCAAGACAGAATCTTCTTGGATCCAAAAAGAAAATACTGAAATTAAGCATGAATTTTGAAGCTCGATTTGCTCGGTCTTAAATTTAGTCGGCTTCATTTCAAGCATGATTTATTCTCGAATTCAAGAATAGATCTTCTTGAATGTAAGCATTTTAGAACAAAGTTGCCAGAGAGCGAGAGAACGAAATGCTCTCGTTTTGAACGCCCCACCTCTCTTGCTACCAAACTCAAATTGAGCGCACAAGTCTTCTCGATTTCAAGCAGATTTCTTCTTGAAAATTCAAGACGAAAAAAAACTAAATTGAAGCCGATTTCAGTCTTGCCTAATCGTGCTAGATTTCTCTGGGTGTACCAGTTTGAAAGTGAGTATTGTTTATCTCCCTTGCCAGCTTCCACCAATCTTTACTACATTTTATTTGGTCCATTTTCATGCCAAGTTCTTTCCAATATGTAGCCTTTTTTCTTTCGCATACTGCGCGATATGCTTTTCGTTTTTCAATGTAGGCCAATCTAGCATCATTATCGTTTGATCTCCTAAACCTATTTAAGCACTTTAATGAGCTCTTACGTGCCCAGAAACACTCCGCATCAAACCACCTTTCCTTGCTTTCAAAAAGTTTTTTGTTTGCCTTAGGAGCAGACATTTTAACAATTTCTTGTAGTTTAGCTAAGGAATTGGGTTCAGGTGTTTCAATCAAAAGACTTTCAACGCTTTGCCGATACCGCTCTGCTTTTTCCGTCTTCCAAATATATTTTGGCAATAGCTTTAGAGAAGATTTTTCACAGGGCGTATGTACATTAATTTTCAGTTTAATGGGTAGGTGATCTGACCAAGTTTTAGTTTCTACTTCCAGGTCGCTAATTACCTCCAACAATTCCTGTGAGACCAAGACAATATCATTCGTTGAGCTTCCCACTTTGCTGATATATGTGAACTCTCCTTGCTCATCTCCTTTTGTAAGGCCATTCAAAACAATAAGTCCCTTTTCTTCGCAGAAGTCCACAAAATTTTTTCCTTTGGCATTTACGACTTTGTCTTTTGCGTTCCTTCCGTTGACGTTTAGTATATCAGGCATATAACCACAAATGGGTAGTTCTTGTGTGAGCTCTCCGATGCGAACATTTAAGTCTCCTACTAAAATAGTATTGTCATTATCGCAATTAAGGAAGAGTTCATCAATTTTTTCAAAATCTTGATTCCAATTATAGCTTCTAAGATATGCTGGAACTAAAGTGAAGTGTAAGGTTTCTCCTACAATCTTTGTGTGTTTGTCGCCCAGCTTCTTGGTAAGCTTCATGTTTTAAGTTCAAATGTGACAAAGATTTGCTAATGCCGAAAAGCATGCCACCAATTGCTCTTCCGTAGTTTGCGACTCTCTCAGCTGGGGTCCAGTATGTATCGAAACCATTGAAGTACTTCTGAAAAGTTGCGATCCTCTCCTGTCGCACATGTGTTCCCAACAGTATAAAAATTTCGCACGACTTGACGTATTCAAAGAAGGACGGGAATAATAACTTATTTTCTAAACCATGAACATTGTATGATAAGACATTAATTTTACTGACATTTATTATTATTTATTATCTTTATTTGTATCTATATTTATTGATGTGGGTGTTGCTTTCTGCTTTTGAAAATTTCTCCGACTGACCGAATCTAGTTTTTTGTATCTAATTTCTCTACGATATTATTTAGGTTTATGTTGACATTGAAGGTATCGCCGTAAATGCTCTTTAGTATTTCCTCTGCCTGGGTTTTTTGGCACATCAGCTGCCCGTCTTTGTTCCAGTTGAAAATCTTGCCTTCTATGAACATTCTATCATTTCTGACGTTTACGCGCTTGCTTTTATTTAAAGCTAAAAGGTTTTTTCGGACCCACAACAATGCTCTTTTCTCCAAACGTCGCTATTTGCTCATATCCTGGTCTACTGATATTTGGGTTCCTGCGAGATTTTTGGTGTACTTTAAAATTTCGTGTTCCTTTGCTACAGTGCTTAGTTCTACCAAAATCCCCATTTTACCATCTGCCTCATAGATTTTCCTAGCAGACTCAACATTGACCGTTGCGGGCATTTTAAGCGAATGCTTGCACAGCAGGTTAAAGGCTTCGTATGCGGATTCTTTGACTTCCATACCTCGGATAACAATATTCTTTCGCTTTAAAGTATCCTCCATTTGCGCCACACGACAGCTGTCGGTTACGCTTTTCTCTTTTAGCTGGTTTACCTCGGTGCGAAGCTTCTGGTTTTCAATATTTAGCTGCTCTACTTTATCCGTTACTTCCTTAACATGCCCCATTACCATATTTAGATCTGCTTTCGTTGGCATATTGGACATCTTTTCATCAAGTGTCGTCTCCATGGTGCTCTTCATGACATTCATTAGGTCTTGAATTGTCATTTTGCTGACAAGCTCCTCCGGCGATGTTTCCAAATGCTGACGTTTGGCCGCGCCCGCAGTTGAAGTTGGTGTATGAAACATTTTAATATATTCTCCAATAAGTATGCTTCGTTCAGGCAGTGTCGGAAATGTGTTCCCAAAAGTATGCTACTAAAAACGCAAAAGCTCGGCTTGACCACCAAGCTTATATAAAAAAGCGAGCTTTAACATTCAAACTCACTGCAAATGCCTCAATCAGCTGATATGTGCCACCTCTAATTGTGTTCCTTCACGTTTTCTTCAATTCGCATGAGTGGATTCAAATTTTTAAGCGATGTCGCGAGTATTCTATCTTCTGAGACTCCCTCGGGCTAAAGTGAGACCCGAATTCGTTGGCGTTTCCTTAGCAGGATCCTCCAAACAAGCAAAATATTCACCGCCCAGCCGCCAATCGTGACAGTGCCGCCTCCCAGTGTATGTACATATGTGTGTGTGTCTCTGGTTTGTTGCCCCTTTAAGTGTTTCTGTGTTGACGTTCGTGTGTATGTATGTATATTTGTTTAGTTTTCCGTTTTAGCGCAACTTTCTTTTGTGCCTTCACTGCATTTAATTTCAAATTTTAAAATGATTATGCACAGAAAAACACACAAGCCGCGTTAAACAACCTCCTGTTTGACGTTTGACAAATTTTGGGCGATTTTTTAAAAAGATTTTCCGGAGTTTTAAGCAACTTTTGCGGAGCTGTGCAAAACTACGTCCGCTTTCTTTCACTTTCCAAACTGAATCCGGAATCCACACAATTACACATGAGCCTCCATGTTTAATGGTCTTGCAGTGTATTTGGGATTGTTTTGTAAGTACGGAAGATGCCTGACGTACTAACAAGAACATTTTTCACCAAACATAACAACTTTACTTCCATCTTTTCATAAAATATTCCATTATTTTTGGGCTTTCCGATACAGATGTTTCTTGGTGAACTTTATGCGCTTAGAATAATTTCTCGCTTTTAGAGGAGGGACTTTTTTTTCTTTCTTTTATTTGTTGAAAAAAAAAAAAAAGTCGACAAATGGTGGCTGTCAACCAAAAAAAAAGAAAAACTGAATACGTTATAAAAAGGCTTAATGAACTAAGAAAGCCTAACAAGGAAAATCTAACAAAATTACAAATCGACTAGTAACGACTCCGACACGGTGGGGGAATTTTATTTGCCCGTCCGGCCAGCTATGCCCCAGTTCACAGCCAATTGAAGCCAGAGACGTTACTAGACCTAACACAAATTTAAATAGTATAGAAGTCGAAAAAGAGAAAAAGAGAATAGTGAGGAAAAAGAAAAAGAGAAGGCTTAAAAATATGTTTACAAAATCATAAACACAAACAATAAATAAACAATATTATAGAATGAACAAAAATAATGTAAAATAAAACAATAATGAAAATGAAATTTAAAATTAAAAAATTAAAAAAAAAGGAAGAAATTAAATTAAATTAAATATAATAAAAATAAAATAAATATAAGCTAAAATAAAGATGAATTAAATCCTCCGGAAATTCTCTGACCCGGTGGGGGAATATTTATTAGCCGGTCCGGCAAGCTAGGCCCCTGCTCCTGCTGGATGTGGTCAGAGATTTTGCCGGAGATGTGCAAAAAGAGATAACTTTATGGAAAAGAGAGAGAGTTCTGTTGAGAGCAGGTGATAAACATCATTATAATTTTGACATAAAACCCGAAAAGGGTTGTGCTGTGCGTAGTCGGTTGTACGATCCATATGCTTTTTATACTGCGGATACCAGACGGATGAGCAGTATTCAAGCACCGAGCGAACTAAAGATGTAAAAAGAACTTTTGTTGTATAGGGATCATTAAATTCCTTCGACCAACGCTTAATGAATCCAAGTACACCATTCGCCTTATTAACTATACAGGATATATGATCATTAAAGCTTAATTTGGAATCAAAAATAACTCCAAGATCAACGACAGTTGATATTCGTTGCAAGGGTTCATTGCCAATCGAATAGGAAACTAGCGAAGGTTTGCAACTATGAAAAGACATAAACATACATTTTGCGCAATTAAGAAATAAATGATTAACCAAGCACCAAAAATGAAGCGAGTTTAAATCATCTTGCAACCTAATATAATGCATCGGGTCGTTGTAAGATAAAATAAGTTTAACGTCATCGGCATACATAAGTACCCGAGAATGAGATATTGTCGAAGGGAGATCATTAATAAAAAGAGTGAAAAACAAAGGACCGAGGTGGCTTTCTTGAGGTACACCGGAAGTTACGTAGACAGGTTTTGAAATATTAGATCTGAGCAGAACTTTTTGAGTTCTATCTTTTAAATATGAAGAGATCCAAAAAAGAAAAGGGGAGGGAAATCCAATACGATCAAGCTTAAGGAGGAGGAGATCATGGTTCACGGAGTCAAAAGCCTTACTGAAGTCAGTGTAGATGACATCAGTTTGGCATTTCATAAGGTTTGAAGAAGAAATGTCATAAGGATAAGATTTGTTATTAAAAGGGACAGAGGAGTAAGTTGATTAAAAAAAGTCAGCGAATAAGTCCACGGCAGCGGAATCGTTGCTAGCCTTTTGGTTATGTAAAAAGAATGAAGAAGGTAAAGTCGAAGTTTAACGCTTTAGAGTTAACAAATTTGTAAAATTGTTTAGGGTCTTGTGCGAATTCAAATTTACAGCGAGCAAGATAATTATTATAGCATTGAGAATTAAAAAGGGTAAAGTTTGACTTGGCTATCGAGTATTTAGAAAAGTCAAGATTAGAACCAGTTTTTTTTATACTTTTTAAAACATCTAGACTTAATATTTTTTAAATTAGAAAGCTTAGGACAGTACCAAGGGGGTTGAAGAGACTCAGAAGAAGCAACACTATTTGGAACAGAAATATCAAAGAGAGAGTTAATAGAGTCATAAAAAAGGTAACAGCGACTTCAATGTCAACTGCATTGTATAAAGGAGACCAATCTTTTGAACAAATAAGTTGATTAAGCAGGGTAAAATTAGCTTTACGGAAGCAACGACGAGGTTTTACTAAAGTCATTGAAGATGAAGGGGTAAATCCAGGGTTTGTTAGAGATATTTCTAATGTAGGATGGTAAGAATCCTCGGGTAGTGTTAGGGGGGAAGACCTAGAGACAACAGCATTAGAACTGTCAGTGACAAAAACAAGATCTAACAATTTGTTTAAATGATTTGGAACTGAATTTATTTAAAACAAACAAAGACAGATCAAGCAAACAATCTAAAAAATCATGCTGTGCAGATGGTACAAGATAAGTTGACCCATTAAGATTTGACCATGCGATGTTTGGCAAGTTAAAATCACCAACAACAACCATATAATCAATGTCTCGTAATTGAGTAAAAACATATTTTATGCAGTTTATATGGTGCATATATACTTGAATATCGGAAGAAGGAGGGATATAAGAACAAGAAATGAATACAGAAAAGGAATTAAAAGTTACCTTAACGGCAACAAATTCAACATCATCAGGCACAATTACAGAAATGCATTCCGACCGAAGGTTAGATTTTACTGCTATCATAACACCTCCACCTCGGCGAGCCTGTCGATCACGACGGTAAACAATATAATCATTTGACAATATTTCACAATCAGAAACGGAGGGATTTAACCAGGTCTCTGAAAATGAAATAATGTCAAAATCAAATGATGCGCTATTCAAAAATAAAGAGGTAAGTTTGGACAAAAGACCCCTAACATTTTGATAGACGATACTAAGAACGGAGTACTGGACTAGTTTTTTGGAGCACTATTAGTGGCAACTTGTGCCCCAAAACTGTTAGAGGGCAAGCTGACAGGCATTATCCTGCGATTTCTTTGCCTGTACTCGTTAACAATAAGTAGTGGCGGCCAAAATTTTGGGTCACATATAATTGGGAATTCTTCGGAAGAGACACTAATTTTAAACGAAGCTATATCCCGAGGCTCAGCAAAACTAAACTTCGAAATATAAACTCTTGCTGAGGATTTGTGAGCAATGTATGCTGCAATTGACTCGCAAGTAGTTTCAGGAGACAACCTAGACACAAAAACTTGTCTACGAGGAGCTACAACATTAAGAATGGGAGGCTGAGGAGAAATAGAAGCAGAATCTAAAACATTGTCTTGAGGTTCGGAAGGCACTATTAGCGAATTAACAGACCTATCTAAAGGTGCATTGGACAAGTCGTTAGTAGGTTGAATCAGGGAGGGTAAGGGTGAAACATCCAGCAAGTTTCCTGGAGAGGCCGACAAAGAAATTGTTGGCGACAAGTCAAAATTCAAGGAAGTGCTTGGCAACGATGGAGGAGGTTGGGGCGATTCACCAGAATCAGGCGGTGGCACAACTAAAAATTGCGGCTCCAACCGACGCATCGATGCCGACTCGAATTTGAATTGACTAAGCAACTCAGAACTGGAGCTAAACTCGCTTGAATGTTGCTTGGACACTTTGTGCAATTTATCAAAACTATTTTTCACGCTGGGCTGGTTTGCATTGATGCTGTTATATTATGGTCCTTTTTGAGCTCAGTTGCAAACTTAAAAAGATCCTTTTTGCTCTCGCAGATTAACCTTTTTACGTGAAACTGGACCAGGAATCGTTTTCGTTCACTTGTTTCAGTCTTGTCTATATAGTTTATTGCGTTTTGTATCATCCAACCAACCGTCCAACTTCTCTCTAAAGTATTTTTCATTTAATATCAATTTTTGTTTTTATGTTATCTCAATTTTTCGCTGTGCAGTGTTTTCCACCACACTTAGTAATGATTTACTTACTCTCGATGATCATAATAAAATCAAAGTCAAATTTCCTAACTACGTACCATCAAAAAATTTTGTATATCAATTTGACAAAGTTTCATAGTGGTCCTACTATTATTTTATTTCCAACTGTATATATTATTTAAATAATTTGTTTATTTTCAGGATCAACTTTTTGATGATGACGTTTTGGCAGAAGTAGAATCAAATGATCAAAACATACGGCTAGTACAGACAGAGATTTCAAGTGATCGCCTTGATGGAGATGGTTTCGGAGATTCATTTGGACGTAAGTATAAATAATATAGAGATTCATTTGGACGTAAGTATAAATAATATAGGGAATCACAAGAAGGCAAAGCTAAGTTTACCTGTGTGAAATTGAAATTTTCATACAAAAATAATTGATAATTTTGAAATTTTCCTTTAAAAAAAGATAAAAATTCGGTCCATGAGATTTTAGTGAGTTAACTCGTGTGGCATTCTCACATCTTGGATTTTTTGTATCCTGCTTTATTAAAATGGTTCCAAACATTATTTTGTACAATTTTCAGCTCCTGTGCAATCGAAACAATGCTTACATGACGGTCTGCTTTAACGATTTCCATAATTACACCCTGTACCCATAAAAAAGGGTATCATGAAGTTGTGCAAAAGTATGTAACAGACAGAAGGAAACATTTCCGACCCTATAAAGTATATATATTTATGACGATGCTGAATCAACAGCCGATTCGATTCAGCCATGTTCGTCCGTCCGTATGAACGCGTCGATTTCAGAGACTATAAGAGATAGAGACAATAATTTTTGACACGTGCGCAATCGAAACTAAATCAATCAAATGCAAAACTGTCGAAGAATGTCAATGAAACAAAAACTTTTTAGATTCCACCCACAAATGCACATTGTTCGGTCTTGTGACTTATTAATAGTCATTGCGAATGCCAAGCGAATTAGAAATTACAGGCATCTCAATGAAATGGCCGGTTCTGAAGAGATCGTGGGGATCCGTGGTAGAAGACCAACTTACCCACGAAACTTGCCATTCAAAATATTAGCTTGATATTAGTTGTTCCATCTACCTTACCGACAACAGCATTAATAGCTACTTTCTAACTCCATTAACTTCGGTGCAAGTAAATGGCCGCACCCAATTTTTTCTGTGTATGAGTACTCAGAGAAAGGGGCAGCAATAATTGGTAAATGCAGATAAAAAGAAAAGCCAAAATAAGATAAGCAAGAAACAAAATGACAAAACTAGCAATGCAAAATTAACCGTTATATTTAAATTTTCGTTTTATGCTTGGTGCAAGTAAATAGCCGCACTGTATAATTTCTCATTCTGTGTTTGGTTAGCGATTATTTCGGTTGTGCCTGTGCTTATTATTGTCTTAAACTTCAAAATTGCTCATTTCGGCAAATTGGTAAAAAATAATTGGTCGCTTCGACAAGCTGGACCGCACTTTTTGGAAGAATCAAGATAATAATAGACGGAACAAAAACGGGTGCACCCAAACCAAAGCTGAGTCAACGCGATCATCGTCGATTAGTGAGCTCTGCAAGCAATTCGTTGCAGAGCGCTAATCAGTTAACTCATTGTGGCGCACTGGTGTCAAGTTGGACGGTTGCACGTGTTTTAAAGATCTTAAGATACATTGTTTTCCAAAAATAAAAGTTGGTGGCAAAGCTGCTGAACCGCCGCTTAGGAAATATTTAATTTAAAAGCAATAAAAGTATTCATTTAGATTTTTGTAGGACATTTTTTATGATGAGAAAAATTATTTTCGAAATTCCTGACTGGTTTCCCACCTCGGGACGGACTTAAGAAAAGATTTTGCGGTGCTCACTGCGTGTGAGGATGCTTGGAGCTGGCATTTCCGAGCACTTACATGAACTCTACTGAGTACACGGAGACCCTAAAAATTAATCTTTTGCGCAGTATTAGAAGCGAAATATGCATTTTTCAGCAAGAAAACTCTTCAATACAATGTGAATGTTTTGGTTTAGCCCGCGTGTTCTCCCAAATCGAATTTTTGGACTAATTAAAGATAAGGGAGGTCATACTCATTACTAAATTAAATGAAAAAAATTGTTTCCTAATCATTTGTCTATCGTTTGTTTGTCCTTTCTGAAGTGCGGCTATTTACTTGCACCTAGCATAAAACGAAAATTAAAATATAACGGTTAATTATAATAATTGTGCATTGCTAGTATTGATTATTTGTTTCTTGCTTATCTAATTTCGGCTTTTTATACTCTGTACCGAAGGTACAAAGAGTATATTGGGTTTGTGCAAATGTATGTAACAGCCAGAAGGAAGCATCTCCGACAATATAAAGTATATATATTCTTGATCAGCATCGATAGCCGAGTCGATATAGACATGTCCGTATGAACGCTGAGATCTCAGATATGGTAAGAGATAGAGGTTTGAAGTGTATTGAACATATAATTCTTATACTTGCAGGCAGTTCAAGTTTAGTTTTGATTTTTGCCACGCCCCTGCCTCCCCCGCAAATTGAAAAAAACCTCATATCTTCCACAATTTTGGAGTTAGGTTGTTCGCACCTTCTAGACATATATTCTACTCATCATTACTTATCGAGCCCCCCTTCATTGTTTTCCGATCAGACAAACGATGGTAGAGTTGCCACCCCAACAATTTGAAAAAATCGAATATATTCCACAATTTTAAAGAAAGATTGTTTGAAACTTTTCGGCATATATTTTAATCGTCATTACTTATCGATTTACCATAGACCGTTTCCAGATCTGATGAACGATTTTCGAGTTATAAGCAAATCAAATAATTACGCTGGGCAACACTGCCCGTAATCGCAATTGCACAGTTTGTGTGACCCCACACATTAAAGTTTTTAGTTATATACAAACAGGTACAGAGTATATTACAGTCGGGCTTGACCGACTTTCTTACTTGTTTTATATTTATTTACCAATTGTTGCCATCCCTTCTCTGAGTACTTGTACACAGAATAAATTGAGTGCGGCTATTTACTTGCACCGGATTTTACTTACTTACTTTACTTCACTTATTACTCACATCATTTCTGAAAATGGCCCTAAAGCGCTTTTGAACCGGTTCGTTCCGGATTAGGTGTTCAACTCCATATTACCCGCCCTATCATTTTAACACTATTCAACAACGTACTTGTGTTAACCCGAATCTCGATGATGTGCTTCTTCAATACCCCATTCCTTAATTTTTTACTCAAAATTCATGTTAAGCAACTTCATTTAATGACAATTATCGATAGGTCAGCAGTTATAGTCGGTCAGTCGCTCAGCAGTCACTTAACCACAATATATCTTTATTAAACAAACTTGTTTTCTTACAAATAGATATAGATTATATAGATACATATATAGATATGGTACTGCAAGATGAGTTTGTGATACTTTGTTTATGATTTAGATGGTTGTCTTGTTAATCCATCAGTGCATGCAACGATTTTCCAACCTGGTTAGTAAAATATGATTAATCGAAACAAAAATTGTAGCACAAATTTAAGACTTAAATTTGAGACTTAATAAATCATTTTGAAGATAATTGTCCAGAATTCTATTGGGTGGACTAGATTGTAAATTTTCCTTTTTTTTCTCTAAGGCCAAAATGTTTCGTGTTAGTTGGGGCCGACTGTGCCACCTGACTTCCACTACTCTTCAAGAGGTTATCTCGCACTAGATGGGTATGTTGGCCAAATTCAGAACAGGACGTTGTCAAAATTTTATGGGTGGAACCTGATACACCCCTTTAATAAAAATAATATGTTTCATTAGGACTTTGACGTACAATGCACAGTACGTTCAAGTGACCCAAGCGTCACCAAGCCGTAGCCTGTTACGCGCGAACCCCAGGCAAAATAGCAAGCCCACCTCCCGCCCAACCGACCGAGGGGCGCAGGCGCTAACGTGCGACACGAAATCACGGTGGAAAATTGAATAGAATAAAACAAAATGAAAATAAATCGGCTACAAATCGCAAAAGTGAATTCAAAATTAATTGCGGGCTAAATGTGTTAAGATAGAGGTCTTTAAAGCAGGAAAGGACAACTCCGAACTGATCACTCGGTAAAGTTTGTTATAATCAGCACAGAGGACACGAAAAGGCTCATGCATAGCATAGGTAGTACTACACCGTTTCAAGGATAAGGGGATAAAGTTACGGATAGGTCTCATCGGGACACTAAAATTAATTTGGCTAGTCAACACAGATAAGTCAATGGCCGTGTTTAGCAGAAAGATGGAGCGCCGAGCATGTATCAGAGAAAAATGTTAGATCAAAAAGTTTCTGCTGAACGAAGTGCAACATTTTTGGTCAACGCCTTTAGAAGAAAATCAAGACACGGAACGCCGTATTTTTTTTTAATGGCGGCGCAGACACGATATGCCCTGTGCCACCCTGAAAATTGCATAAAAGTTGGCAAAGTTAGGTTTAATTATATTATATTATTTTTTTATAATTTTTTACAGCAGATTGAAAAGCTTATATTTGCAATCAGTGCACAAAACACGCCCAATTATATCGATACCAATCCTATCGATATACAATAACAGCTGGTGGTAGCAGTATCACTTCAAAGGAGCGTACTATTTCTTTGATACATGCTCCTCTATCATGATACCTAAAATTGGCTATCATGATACCGGATCAGTCGCGGTCAGCAAAAAGATCAATAAAAATATATGATTGATCAGGGAACATGTTTTTCTGCTGAACACGGCCAATTTCACCACTTAAAAGTTTATGTAAAAAAATTACTCCAAGCATAATACTACGGTTAATAAGGGAAGAAAGGTTAATTAAAAGAAGCCTACTAGAATACGAGGACAGTCGGATATTAGGATCCCAGTTTAAGCCTCGAAGTGCAAACAACTAGAACTGCTTTTGCACCGATTCAATTCTATCCTGATGGGTTGTATACTGTGGAGACCACACACACGATCCTTACTCAAGAATTGGACGGACAAGAGAAGTATAAAGAATCTTGGTCGTATAGGGATCGTCAAATTCCTTTGACCAACGTTTTATGAACCCGAGTAAGCTTTAGGCCTTATTGACAGTAAAGTTAACATGAGAGTCGAAGTTAAGTTGATGATCCAGAATAACCCCTAGATCGTTAACCTCATTGGCAGTATTGTTCAAGCGTTCCAATGGTACACTATCAAGAGTATAAGTGACTAACTGAGGTGAGCTTCTATAAAATGTCATAACCTTACATTTTGAGCCATTAAGGTTTAAAAGATTAACTTGACACCATGTCTGAAACGCATTCAAATCTTCTTGCAAAAGATAGCGAGCGATCAGGTCTTTATAAGTTAGACAAAGCTTCACATCGTCGGCGTACATGAGTACGCGTGAATGGTTGAGGACTAAAGGAAGATCATCTCTATATATATAAAAGAGTTTGTCCTGACTGACTGACTGACTGACTGATTGGCAATCAACGTAGAGCCTGAACGGTAAGAGATAGAAAGCTGAAATTTTCACAGAAGTTTCCTTATGAGTTGAAAGTGAGCACTAAGGCGGGGTTTTGGAAAATTCCACCCCTAAGGGGTGGAAAACTCCCGGAAAAGCTACTATGGGGAAAATTTTGTTTTTCATCCGATTGACTTGAAATTTGGTTTGTAAGTAAAGTAAGCGAAATAATTGGACACCTGTTTCCCAGATTTCGGAAAATCCGCCCACAAGGAAAATGGCAGGACTATTCTTCATGGAAAAAACTATTTTTCATCCGATTGACTTCAAATTCGGTTTGTGAGGATGGTAAGCAGAATAATTAGACTTTAGATTTTCCGATGATGGAAAATCTGCCCGAAAAGTCGGGAAATTCCCGGAAAATTCCATATGAAAAAAACTATTTTTCATCCGTTTGGCTTCAAACTCGGTTTGTAAGGGTAGTAAGGGTAAGTAATTGGACATGAGATTTTCAAATGTTGGAAAATCCGCCCACAAAGAAAATACCCGGAAAATTCTATATGAAAAACTATTTTTGATCCGATTGACTTCAAACTCGGTTTGTAAGGATAGTATGCAAAATAATTAGACATAAGATTTTCCGATGTTAGAAAATGCGCCCGAAAAGTCGGGGATCGGCTATAGCCTGTTCGATATTTGCTTTCGCATTACCAAGGTGCACAGAGGATGGCAGGGCTGACGATTTGCGTTTGGAGTTAACAAAGTTGAAAAACTGCTTAGGATCTTCGGAAAATTGGAGCCGGCAACGACGAAGATAGTCATTATTACATTGTGCATTAAGCACAGAAAAGTTTGATCGGGCAACCACATAACGGGAGAAATCCAAAGGATTTGCCGATTTCTTATACTTTTTAAAATATCTCGTCTTTACATTCTTTAAGTTTGATAGTTCCTTCGAGTACCAAGGAGGTCTTTCGATACTTTGAGGAATCTCGGTGGGAACACAAACGTCATCAAGCGAATTCAGGGTATCATAAAAAAGTTGAATGCCAACATCAATATTAGTACAAGTGTACAAGTGGGACCAGTCAGTATGGAGAATCATATCATTAAGCTTTTCAAAATCAGTTCTACGAAAACAACGGGTACAATCCGTTGAACTCCTTGCGCTGGTAGGCAAGGAAGTAGGCAAATCAATTATAACATCCAATGAAGGCTGAAAGGGGAAGTACTAACGGGTCAATCCTAGACGCAACGATGCTGGTTGGATCCAACACAAAAATTAAATCAAGTGACCTATTTCTTGAGTTACGTACAGGATTGACTTGCGATAGTGACAACTCAAGCAGACCATCAATAAAGTCATGCGACTTTGAGGGTAGCAGCAGATCTGATTCTTCATGAACGGACCACAAAACTTCGTTTAAATTAAAATCATCGAGTAAAACCAAAAACTCACTGTCTGAAAGCAGAGACGTTTGAATGGCGGCAAAATGATTTGAATATATAGTAGTATCGGAATAAGGCGGAATGTACGAACATATGACAAAAACAAGTGAAATCTTGACCCTTATAAATTCGATCTCTTGGGGAACATGAGATTCTATATGTTCCAAGGAAAGAACAGAATCTACAGCCTAAAGAACCCCACCACCCACACGGGGCGAACGATCATGTCTATAAATGTTGTATCGTGACGGAAATACTGAGGAATCAGGAATATCGGGTTTCAGTAAAGGCAAGAATGTGATAGTCGAAAGAAAGACTGTCTACATAAAGTTTGGATAGTTTAGTTTTAAGACCTCTTACATTCGGATATGCTAGTAGAAGGGAAGAATCTAGTTTTTTGGCTCAGCACCAGAAGTTGTTGCGTCACTACCATTGCCGTTAGAAACTTTGGGTAAGAAAATCGGTGACCGGTTTTTCTTTTTACTAAATATTTTTATACACTTGAAAAGTGTATATTAATTTTGCCCAGAAGTTTGTAACGCATAGAAATATTAATTTCCGACCCCATAAACTATATATATTCTTGATCAGGACGACGAGCTGAGTTCATTTCCGCTTGTCCGTCCGTCCGTCTGTCTGTCTGTTTCTACGCGAACTAGTCTCTCAGTTTTTAAGCTATCGAAATTTTGCACAGAGTCTTCTTTTTACTGCACGCAACTAATATGTCTGAACCGGCCGGATCGGGTAACTATATCTTATAACTGTCATAGGCAAGATTGGTCGAAAAATAAGTCTTTGTGAGAAAAACTTTTTTGATTTTCATCGTAGCATCTCCAATCGTAGTATATATTAGTTTTATATGTTTGCACACAATTCTGAAAAAATTTATCAAAGTCGGATGACTATAGCATATAGCTGCCATATAAACGGTCGGTCGAAAAACTAGTTCTAGTGAGAAAAACTTTTTTGTTTTCCATAGTAGCGTCACTAATCTTGGTATATATTAGTTTAATATGATTTCACATAATTTTATAAAAATTAAGCTGCCATTGGACCGATCGGTCGGAAAATGTGTTTTACTAAGAAAAGTTTTTTTTAATGGTATCAAATTTGTGTTATCAATGATTTCAAAATTTTAAAGTAGGAGTAAAGTCTTTCAAGTGTATTAAAACTTCGGCACAGTCGAAGTTAGCTTTACCTTCTCGTTTTATAATCAAATGTTCTGGCCAAAAACTTTTACAACAAACTGTGTTAAAAATTTCAATAGGAACGCTGACTTTAAAAGAAGCAACGTCTCTCATGTACGTGAAAGTAAATTTCTCCACCGTAATATTTCGAGCTTGTGTTTTAGCCTGAACGAAGGCCTTAACATCATCTGATGAAAGGTTAGGCGCAAGCCGAGAAACAAATACGTGTTTCTTAGGTGGAACTCCTACGAGTGTCATTGGTGTGCTTCTGACTCCATTATTTTCGGAATTGCTTACCGAAATAACGGGAGCAGTTGATGCCACCGTTGTATATTCCATAGGAACACTAGGAACAAGATGGATAGGGACCACCTCGGCGAACACGTCGAACACTTCAGCCGGTACCACTTCATCGCGAACAAGATCCATACTAGGCACAATGGAAATCGCTTCATCTATAGAAGATTTCCGGGCCTGAGCAGGTGTGCGGAATGATATCAACTGCTGACTATTAGGAGTGGATGGATTTGCTTGTAACCTGTGCATGAACAGAAAGGTCATTCGGCTTACAAGGTAGACCTGAGGAATTGGTTTTTTACGCTTAGGAGACTCATTAATCAGTTTTCGACTGTTAAACTGAGTATCCATTGCCAAGAACCCATCTTTAAGTTTGCGAAAACCAGCAATCAGGTCCTTTAAACCACCTCTAGTCTGTCTCATAATCAAACGCATGTCCGTTTTGTACTTCCCGACAAGACTCGCAACTCCACTTTAAGCCATTTCGCAGGCCAATGGCGTCTTTAACTCTGGCATTGTAACCAGCACATTTGACATGAATTATATGGTCACAAAGCCAACAAGAGATAAAGTCTTCATTGGCTGCAGTCGAAATACGGCAGTTCTTGTAAAAGCAGACCAAGTACTTATCCATATTAATTTAAACTTTATTGAAAATCTATTTACCAAAAGTATTCTTTATTCGACTATACTCTGAAATATACAGACCGAATCAAAGCAGCAGGCAACAACAACAACTTTTGATAGCCACATATCAAGGTAAGGTAACATCACCTGTTCCTTATCATTTCCTTACCTTTTTCGGGGCTTTAAATGACAATTAAATTATTATTAAATTAAACAGCATCCCTTTAAACATTAGAATTTGATTAGACACATTCATTCGCTCTAAATCACATTCGGTTACCTTTTGGGGTTATGGAAATCCCTTTTAATATAAATACAGTATAAAGCATAAAAGGCCATGTGAAGTTTTTTCCAAGTGTTTGGAGTTTGACTAGCCTAAGCTGTACTTTCTTTTATATGCTGGGCAACCTGACCTGCGCAATGCTATGCCAAATTTAGAACAGTTCGATCGCTTTACAAGACCATACGTTATGCATTCGACGACTCAATGGTATTGGTGAGCCTAAGCAGAACTCAGCAACAGTTACGATAACAGTCGGATTATCCGCATGTACACTGTGCATAAAAATATGCTCAACAGCAGACGCTTTTAAACGAGACAACTTTGAGCTTTCGAACAGACTTAAAAATACTTACTTACGAACTTAAATTAGAATGCAAGCAATCAAATGAGTTTTTTGTACGTTGTTTCTTGAAAATTTTGTCTAGTTTCATTTACAAAGAAGAGAGCGTGCCTGCTGTAATATGTTTGGCGACCATTCTTATTTCCGAGATATAAGCCACTTTTGAACCGGTTCAATTTGGTTCGGAAGCGTTCTTGAAACAGTAAAATGTTTAATTCCATACTACCAAAGATATATAGACAATTATAGATGATGCACGTCAAACAAATGACGTTTGTTCCTGGAAGCTGATATCAGCTTCCATTTTCTTGGCCAGCGTAGTGTTTATAGCAGTGACCGTAACGATTATAACTTATATCAAATAAATCTCTTGATAACAATTATTTCTTGATTTTTGTCCAATTGCTCATGAAATAACTATTAATTTTTAACATTTTTTTAAAACTCGAGAAATAACGATTAATTTTTAAGCATCAAAATAAAAATCTAAGATATGAGTTATTTATGGATTTTAAAATAAAACTCAAGAAATACCGATTATTAATGGATTCAAAAAATAAAAATCTTAAATAAGAGTTATTCAAAGTTTTTTAAATATAACACATGAAATAACTACACCGTGTGACAGTGAAAATATACTTTTGAAATGACCTATCGTACGCTGTAGAGGAGGTCGAGTATAGCATTTCCTCATACTTAGTTTGTTCAATACACCCCCAAAATCTGAAGTTATGGCCCAAAAACCGCTTTTTGCCTTTTTTACTCCATTAAGTTGAAATAATTCGCGCATTGACCGTCCGATTGTTTCAAACCTTGAAAATTCTGATAGCAACGGAATGAATCTAATATATTGTAATCAGTGGTTATATAAATTCAACGCGATGGCTGAGAAATGCGGGTTACAGTTATGGAAATTTCACCCTTTTTTATGAAATTTCAACTTTACCCACCATTGGTTTAACTATTTTGTTCTAAGCGATTTTTTCTTAAACTTTATGGTAAAAGTCCATTCAATTCTACGTTAAACACAGCTGGTCCCAATAATTTTGGTTACCATTTGACGACGCTATTCGCAGATTTCAGAGCACACCTTGTCTGTTTTTCATTTTTATACCCGTTACTCGTAGAGTAAAAAGGGTATACTAAGTTCGTGCAAATGTATGTAACAGGTAGAAGGAAGCATCTCCGACCCCATAAAGTATATATATTCTTGATCAGCATCAATAGCCGAGTCGATATAGACATGTCCGTCTGTCCGTCTGTCTGTCTGTCTGTCTGTCTGTCTGTCTGTCTGTCTGTCTGTCTGTCTGTCTGTCTGTCTGTCTGTCTGTCTGTCTGTCTGTCCGTCTGTATGAACACCTAGATCTCAGGAACTATAAGAGCTAGAGCTACCATTTTTTCAGTGTCGACTTGTATCTTCTGCACGCAGATCAAGTTTGTTTTAAATTTTTGCCACGCCCCCTCCCGCCCCCGCAATATGAAAAAACCTCATATCTCCCACAATTTTGAAAATAGATTGTTCGAACCTTCTAGACATATATTTTAATCATCATTGCCTATCGATCCGCCATACATCATTTTTCGATCAGATGAACGATAGAAAAGTTCCCGCCCCCGCAATTTGAAAAATTCCTCATATCTCCCACAATTTGGGCAACCTTACCCTGAGTAACGGGTATATCGAAGTCGAGCAGGGCCGACTTCAACTTACGCTCTCGTTTAACATAGTTGAGTGTCAGTATAAGTAAACTTTGATTTATTTTTAGTGTGCTTACATTTTAGTGTGTGCAAGTAAAAGTATACTATGTTTATGCCTGACGGGAAATTTAAATTATATTTCTTAAATACAAAAAAAATATATATTCACGTTTATGCTTTACGAATTCTGGACCAATAGATAGATAGGTAAGTAGATCCGGCTGGTCCCGGGTGGGGGCCACATAAAGACCATTTGGAGATATGTTTCGCCTAAGATGTCCAACAGGATCTTTGACGTTTTGGCGAATAGCATTATATTTTTGAGGGGACTCTTGGTCGCGTTCCAAGGGGTGTAAAGGTGTTTTAGTCTTGGCCTGAAAACTGCTGGACAGCTGCTGATAAGGAGCTAAGTTAAGTTTCAGGGGATTCGCGTTAAGCACTTTTTGACTGTTGATTTGCCAATTACTCGCTTATTGTTTCATGGACATGATTTTAAAATATTGTAACTGTGGATATTTTGTCCTGATTAAACGGGCTTCAACCAAAAGATGTGGGGACGAACATATGTTTGTTCGATGCAGCCTACATTTTTATTGAATGATCTTATTAGCATGATCTTTGTGACCATCCCACATCGCCTATCCCATACCCATAGCATGCCTTTAAAGTTTATCCTGAAAGAGTTAGGTTTTATTTATGTTTTGGAGATTTCTGGTATAGACAAGTCAGCTATACACAGAATGTTCAATAGAAAACAGGTTCCAATACATTGCCATGAGATTCGGATGATTCATCGCTAGCAACGACTATAAAATTCTTTAAATAAAATACCAAGTAAACGGAAGTAAAACGAAAGAGCACCAGCTATTAAATAAAGTACAGATAGATTCTATTCGTCGGTCTTGCTCCCGTCGGACCATATGTGGCAAAAAATTTGGTGCAGCACTAATTTTCAGGATTAAGCAAATCAGCAAGCAGCTCATCACCACCAGATGCCTAATAGATTTTGAGAATTTTTTGAGTAAACGATATTATCCTGTTCCTGTGAGTCTATCTTCTATATCGACGATTGGTGGTCTCGTGTTCTTTTCTAGAAGCGGTGTTATGTTCGTCGTTGCCTCTTGCGGATCTGTGGCCAGATTTTATTTTGCTTATATGAGCTGTTCTTCTTCTTCCCGATTTACCAATATTTTTGTCCTATCTACCCTTATGGGGTAACAGTAAATGGAGAATGGCAATATTGGTACAGAATTCGTAAAGCATAAACGTGAATATATATTTTTTTTGTATTTAAGAAATATAATTTAAATTTCCCGTCAGGCATAAACATAGTATACTTTTACTTGCACACACTAAAATGTAAGCACACTAAAAATAAATCAAAGTTTACTTATACTGACACTCAACTATGTTAAAAAATGAAAAACAGACAAGGTGTGCTCTGAAATCTGCGAATAGCGTCGTCAAATGGTAACCAAAATTATTGGGACCAGCTGTGTTTAACGTAGAATTGAATGGACTTTTACCATAAAGTTTAAGAAAAAATCGCTTAGAACAAAATAGTTAAACCAATGGTGGGTAAAGTTGAAATTTCATAAAAAAGGGTGAAATTTCCATAACTGTAACCCGCATTTCTCAGCCATCGCGTTGAATTTATATAACCACTGATTACAATATATTAGATTCATTCCGTTGCTATCAGAATTTTCAAGGTTTGAAACAATCGAACGGTCAATGCGCGAATTATTTCAACTTAATGGAGTAAAAAAGGCAAAAAGCGGTTTTTGGGCCATAACTTCAGATTTTGTGGGTGTATTGAACAAACTAAGTATGAGGAAATGCTATACTCGACCAGCCCCACAATCTGCACTGGGTCTCGTGAAAAGTATATTCAAAATTTTTGGATTTGTAACACTGTGCTATTATTAACGAACCGTCGTCGCGACGATAAGTAAAGTCAAAACACGAATACTATTTTATAGCCGAAATCAGAAAAGCAATTAAAGCAAATACTGAAAAAAAAACGACTATAAAACTGGATAAATAAAGAAAAAATCGGTTAACTTTTGTGCATGAGTCCATGAGTTATGCATGCAGTGCCCTACGCCACAAAGGGCTCTTAAGTTCATTGTTAATATTGGAACTACTATTGTCCATGGAATTGAGGAAATTTATTTTGAGTTGTCAATGGCATGCTTGGTTTTTTTTTAAGATTTTCATTTGTTTGATTGCTTTATTTTTAGATTTCGTCAGTTGGTTTGTTCTATTTTTAGATTTTGTCAGTTGCTTTAGTTTGTTATATTTTTAGATTTTGTTCCCCGACCGCCCGCTCCATGAAGCTTCAGAACGAAAAATACAAATGTTTGTATGAGGTGCGTCATCTATTATAGTTTATTTATCATTGTTCCCAGCTTAAAAAGGGGTCTGCGATATGGCACTTTTGAACCATTTTTTGAACTAGTTTGGAACCGATTATTATACGGGAAAATAAATTACTTTATATAATTATTCCAAACAAATTTTAAATTCATTGCCAAAATATTTTCTGAGATATGGTTTAAACCGGTTCGGAACCGGGTTTAAACGGTAAAATGATTAAAACCATATTACTCACCTACACGCCAAATTTCAAGTTTATAGCCTTAAAAGTTTCAGAGATATGGCTTTGAACCACCCTTTTAATCGGGTTTAAGCCGATTGCGGGTGGCGACCTATCGAGTTTAATTTTGAACTTAAACCATCTACCACCGACTCACAAATATACTCACAGAAAATTTGATCCAAATCGGTTCAGCCGTTTTGGAGGAGTTCAGTGACAAACGGGACAGAAGAAATAAATTTATAAAGATTATATTCGACTGCGAAGTGTTCCTTAATTATGGCAATAAGTCTCTCTTTGCTGAACGAAAATCAGAATGTTCTATCAAAACTGTGGCCCCTCGATCTTTTATTGAAAGATATTGGTAAATCTTAACGAAATACAATTAAAATATCAAGTAGCGACTCCCCGTCTTGCTTAGATTTCGAGAAATTGAATTTTTTAAATTAAATATATTCAATAAATATTTGCATTAATTGGTCATATTCTGTCGTCGAACGGCTATTATGTCCGCAGCTGTAGGCATACGTGAGATTGATCAATTCTGATCAGCTGATCTAAGGAATTTAACAAATGGCCAGCAACTTTAAAATGCGCGACTGTAAAGACTCTTTTTGTAAATTATTGGGAAGCTACATTACGGGCTAAAGGCGTGCATAAGGTCCTCTATTGAAAGAGGAAAAACTGAGCATTTTCACCCTAGCCACATTTATAGGGGATTATGGCCATAACTATAAGAATTACTACAGCCTTAATAATTATTCTTCGAATTGAAACGCAATTATCATATAATTATTTTGTAATGTATTACAGCAGCCCCAGTTGTGACGGTAACTTATAAATAGTGTCCCAGTCATATTTTTATAAGTTGTTATATAATAGTGCATAGTCAATGTCGATTTTTCTAATATAAATATCATACGTCAGAAATATCAAATCATGCTTAGAGAAAACTGCTGCTGATTACTGGTCATGCAGTAATCTCTTACCCTTATTAATGACAAAGAAAAGGTCAAGTAGAGTATTATTATTGAAATCAGTCGCTTGTTTATCATACCTAGCGCATCCATGTTTTCCGTCAAGTGCTTTTCCACAAGAACGTTCGATTTTAAGTCTTCAGTCAAAACAATATCACTATTCTCTAAGTTAATATCAGAAATTAAGTTAGTCAGATCATAGTCAGTGTTTCCGCTATTCTCGTCTGCAAGTATGAGCTCCTCCTGAGCTCCGAGATAAATACGTCCGTCCTTTGTAGACTTAATAACAGAAGAGAACTTTAATAATTTTCACGCCAATTTCATGGCTTCGATAGATCGCTTTCAATGCTTGTCGATACTCGATATAACAATACTCGATAATTTATTTATAATAATGTATAAATATTCATATGAATTCATTGCCTTAGAACTAGTTCCTTAGGACTTCAATTAAGATCAGTTAAATCAATTTAAATAATACAATGCTTTGGGCGCAAACATACTCCCCGCCTTGGAAGCTCCTTCCAAAATAACTATAGAATTATTTCAAGGGTAGTGGGCAGAGTTTTTGGACGTTCCTCTTGAATAATCCAGTTTTAGTCTTAAGTGTGACTACTCGTACTACGCCATCAGCACCTGGATGCACTTCATGCACCCGTCCCAGTACCCATTGACCAAGGTATGTGTTGTCCTCGGCGATGAGGACCAACGTTCCAAGTTTTATATTCTGACAGGCTGACTTCCATTTGGTCCGCTCCTGTAGCAGAGTCAGATATTTTTCTGACCAGCGCAGCCAAAATGCATGATTAACTGCCAAAATCCTTTTCCAACGGTTTGTCACGGACAGCTTCAAAACACCCTCATCAAAATGCTCCGGCAAGGCATTGAGTGGTCGGCCAACCAAAAAATGACCCGGCGTCAATGCCTCTAAATCGTTTGGATCCGGCGACAGAGGAAGCAGTGGCGTAGAGTTCATCAAAGCCTCGGCTTGAGCAATAGCAGTTGAGAGCTCCTCATAATTTAACGCCGATCCGTTCACGCAGCTGATCAGCATCCTTTTAGCCACCTTGACCGCGCATTCCCACAGTCCCCCAAAGTGGGGCGCCCGTGGTGGTATGAAGTGCAAATTCACTCCCTGAAGACTGCATTGATCAAGAATTTGGTTTCGGCTGCTCTCATCCCAGACGACTTCAGCTATTTTCTGCAACTCCCGAGCGACGCCCACAAAATTTGTGGCATTGTCGCAGAAAATCTCGGCGCTTAATCCACGTCTAGCAAAGAAGCGCTTCAGTGCAGCAATGAATGCGTTAGTGCTCAGGTCTGACACTATCTCCAAGTGGCAAGCCTTGGTCGTGAAGCACACCATAACGCAAAGATAGACCTTCACTGGCCCTCGACCTCTGATGTTGAAGTGCATCCACAGAGGGCCGGCAAAATCCAGGCCCACTCGTTCAAATGGATGGACACCAGTTCGTACTCGACACGCAGGCAGCGGCCGCATGACTTGGGATGACATCCTTGGCCTATGCCTAAAGCAAGCAATACAACTCCGTACCGTACTGCGAGTCAACTTTCTGCAGTTGATAATCCAGAACCTTTGCCGTACTATAGCACTCAACAGCAGTGCTCCGGCATGCATATTTGCTCGATGTGTGAATACTACAATCGACTTTACTACAATATGATCATGGGGCATTAATATTGGATGCCTTACTTCAAATGGTTCATTAGCCTTAGCAAGTCTACCAAGTACACGAATAATTGATACCCCTTGCGTATCATCTATAAAGGGACTTGGCCCTTGTACCTTCGCTGTCTTAATAACTTATCCTTTTTTCAATCTATAAATTTCTTCTTGAAATCTTACGTTTTGTACATTAAAAACGATGTAATTTAAACCACCCCTTAACTCGGCTGCAGTTAGCGCGATTTCTAGTTTAGCAGACCCTTCAAACTTTTGCACAGAACGACGCCAGCGATGTATGTATCCGAAGACTCGTTGCAACTTTTGAAAGTCATTCTCGAATTAACATTCTTTAATAATGTCAACAATCTTTATAATCTCGGTTGCGATCAATCTAAATTTGCAGCTTCTCTGCTCAGGCAGGCTATCTGAGCTGTGCCACTGCAACCTTGGTCACAGCTCCGTGGGATCCTTCAGAAACCTTGGACCTTCCCACCATAACGATGAATTTTTCAAATCCGTAGTATGTAACCCACGGGAAACAATGTCCGCCGGATTATGCTTTGAATCGACCTTAAACCAATCTTGGCTATTGCTTACGTCTTGAATCTGAGAGACTCTATTGGCTACAAATGTAGTCCAGCGACTGGCATGAGACGATAACCAATTTAACACAATCGTAGAGTCTGTGAAATATCGAACTAAGCTGACCCAATAGCCAGGCTCCATTCAGCTCTAGGCGTGGCAACGAAACAACCTTAACTGGTGCTACCTTAGGCTTAGCTGTCACCAGTTGCACAAAGATTGCACCTGTATTGTCAATCACGCGCGCATCACACACCCGTATGCATGGCAGGAACTACCGACCGTGGAAGAGAGCATTCTTGAACCAGTTTAAGCTCTTCTCTATATTTCTTCCACTGCATTTCAAAACTGGAGGGTAGTTCGGCATCCCAACCCTGCTCAAGCAACCATAACTCTTGCAGAAATATTTTTCCTAGGATCACGATGTGGCTTAGAAACCCAAGAGGATCAAACAACTGCACTAACTCTGACAAAACTACTCGTTTTGTAATGGGATCCACTCGATTTTCTGTTTATGAAAACTTAAAGACATCCTCGCTTGCAGACCAACCAATTCCCAGTGTCTTTCCAACGTCTGCCGTTTCTACAGATAAAGGCGCATCCTCCTTGGACTCCCCTAAATGCAGCTCACAATTCAATCGCCTTTTATGAAGGTCAAACCATCCCAAATGTAACAACTTTATCAATTCATTTTTTAACTTCTCTACTTGATCCGCGGTGTCAGCTCCACAAAGCATGTCATCCATGTAAAAGTTTCGCATACTTCTCGGCTAGATGGAGTAGGCAACGAACGTAAGTTACAGTTTTCAAGCGCAGTATCCTTATGACCTCACTACTATTCTGCCTCCATAATATGCACTGGTAATTACAGTCGGCTTCACTAACCAGGATCTGCCTGAACATTTTGAAATATCAGCCGTTAAAGCGTATTTATAAAACCGAAAACGCACTAGAATTTCAAACAGCTCTGGCTGTAAAGATGGTCCCACTAGCATCACTTCATTAAGTGATACTCCATTGCTACTCTTACATGAAGCGTCAAATACGATCCGTAGCTGAGAAGTCAAAATATCCGGTCGAATTACCGGTTGTTGAGGCATAAAATATCTCACCTCCTCTATTTGGGCTGGATCTACTTCCTATAAATGCCCCAGTCTTCTGTATTCTTCAAAGAATTCAGCGTACTGCTCCTTAAGAGCCGAGCTACAATTAAGCCTTCGATCCAGATTTAAAAATCTCTTGAGCGCGATTTTATAAGACTCCTCTAAATCCACTCTAGGTTCTCTTAATGACAGACTCACAATGAACCGATTACACGGCGTCTGCGTCACGGTTGAGACAAATTTCTGCTCGCATTGTTTTTCTTCCGTAAAAATACAAGATGGCTGCGAAACCTCTTCGCACTGCCAAAACCTTTGCACCAAAGTGTGCAAGCCGTGATCGTTGGGCGTAGACTCCTCTGTTTTATTCACGTTTAATGATATGCCGTTGGTCATTGTGCATTCCCCTACTATAAATCCAACCTAACAAGGATTTCTGCAGGAGTTGCTTATTTAACCCTAATTTGATTTGGCCAGCTACTATGAGCTTAAAGAAAAGCGTAACTCCTAGCAGCATATCGATCCTTTCTGCAGAATCGAATACGGGTTCTGCAAATTGGATTTTGCTCGGCACCTTCAATGCTATTGCTGCAGCTGTAACTGCGGGGCTGTATTGTATAATCTCTGTAAGAACACAAAATTTCTCAGTAGGTTTGAACCTAGTCACTCTTGATTTGAAAGTAGCTTCTACTTCCCCACCATTTCTGACCTTGCGTTACCTATTCCACTTGGGGAATACTGCCCTTGTTTAACCCTTAACTCCAATTAAGTCACTAATCGGGATGTGACAAACTGCAGCTGACTGCCTGAATCGAGGATACATCTATATGGATAATACTTTTCATTCGAGCTCTTCATCAGTACCACCGCAGTTGCCAGAAAACTGGTTGATGTACTTGTTAGCAGAGAATTTTGCAGTGAACTTGTATTTTCGGACTATTTATGCCTGTCAATTCAGCATTTTCCCTATGCAGCAACTCATTATGAGGTTTGTTTCAAATTCTGCAACTTGGTACACTGCATTCCTTCGTTTGATGATGCCTACTAAAGCATATTAAACAAAAGTTCAGCCTTTTTACCTCCTCATACCTTTTTAATGGTGAATATTCTTTACATTTTGGACAAGCCTTCACATAATGCTTTCCAGAACAACTGTAGCAAACCGTGCTACCATAACTTCCCACTGATGCTGTCAAAATGGACCGCTTGGAGTCGCCCTTAGGGTTCCCACGTGAACCTAACCTCTCGATTGGCTAGGTTTATTCCTCTTTGTGTCAAAAACTTAGACATGCCATGAGCTGTGAATTAACCGCATCTACTAGAGCTCCATCAGTTTGCTTTAGTTTTCGAAGGCTAAACAACTCGCACACGTGCGACTGAAATATAATTGCCTTGTTTTCAAACCGATCTTTAAGCAATTTCAATGCCTTTTGGTAATTCACTGCAGATAATTTTAAACATTCAATTGTGCTTCGCGGAATGGGACCTAAGCACGATTTTAGGTGTATGAACTTTGATAATTCATCAATCTCAATGTCTGATTCTATTAAGGTTGTAAACTTGTTATGCCAACTCGTCCATTCCGTAAATTTTCCCGAAAATTCTGGTAACTTTAATACAAGCAGTTTTGAAGAATGAGAACTGCTTGAACTATTCAAAATCGATGAATTCACATTTGACCTTGGTGTACTTGAGGTTTGTCGTTGTGCACAACAACTTAAGATTTTTGACTTCACCTCACAATAAAGATCTTTCATAGATTGACGAACTTCGATCTCACTGACGTCATCACTCTGCTGTTCAATCTGATGCTGAACGTTACAAAACTGTGTAAAACTTGCTTCAATTAAACTTAATCTCGCTTCCAGCTCTGACGCCGTCATTGAGTGAGCAGTTCTTCATTACATAGTTTTTGTTGCGATTTAGAGAAGTAATTAAGCTTTCTCGCGAAGAGTTAAACTCTGATTCCTTAGACCCCTTTCTTGGTCCCATTTTATTTATTGAATTTCAGCTAAATTAACTTTGTACAATTCGAGGCCTGTAGGTGGATTATTTTAGTTTCTTTAAACACAACACTTTATTGAGATTACGTTTTGGCAACAACAATACAACTATGGAATTATGCAATGCTTAATCAAAAGCAGCTTCCGTATGTGCTGCCAAAAATAAGTTCACAAAAATTCAACAAAATGCGCCAGCAATGCGCTTAGGTTCAACCTAACCTTCAATATTGTCCATGTCAATTCAAAGTCAGTAAGTATGTATGTTGCAATCTACACGTGTTTATGTACGAATGTGTATGATAGACCTAACCTATATCAACTTTAGCCAATGTACCACTTTATCTGACCTGCCACAACCTTTATCTCCAGGTCGATCTTCTGCTCTAGTAAACTTAGCCCCAGTATTGAGCTTCCAAAAGGATGAGACACCAAATAGCAGGCTCCAAAGGGATGAGCTACCAAAAACAAGCTCCAAAGGGATGAGCTATCAAAAACAAGCTCCAAGGGGTTGAGCTACCAAATCAAGCTCCAGCCGGGTTAAGAACCTTCTCCAAAGGTCCCTGCTCGGACGCCAATGATTCCGCTATTCTCGTCTGCAAGTATGAACTCCTCCTGAGCTCCGAAATAAGTACGTCCGTCCTTTGTAGACTTAATAACAGAAGAGAACTTTAATAATTTTCACTCCAATCTCATGGCTTCGATAGATCGCTTTCAATGCTTGTCGATACTCGATATAACAATACTCGATAATACAATATTCATATGAATTCATGGCCTTAGAACTAGTTCCTTAGGACTTCAATTAAGATCAGTTAAATCAATTTAAATAATACAATGCTTTGGGCGCAAACAGTCAGTATCTCGGTGAGGTTGATAACTTCAGCCTATAAGTAAATTTGAATTTTCAAAATGATTATTATTTTTTTTTATAGAAATAGATATTCAGTCGGACATTCTACTTGTTGCGTACATACAATTTTAGTCTTAAATGTCTTATTTAATTCAATTGCAACCCCCACCCGCATGGCCAACACGGTCAGAACGAAATACATTAAAACCGTCACAATTAATCGACGAATCGCTCAAACTTGACATAAGAGACAGTTCAGTTTAGTTCAGACCTTATTAACTTTTCGGATACTAAATCACTAAAAATATTTAAAGATTTAAATAATCAGAGAGGGAGCAAGAATTTGAGTCCACTTGGTTCGGTATCGATATGGTTAATTTAAACGTATCAGTTAAACTAGAGATGTTTATTTTGGTCGAGAAGTCTTATTTCCAAGCTTTTTGGAAAGGTAATCTATAGTCGAATGAACCATACTGTTAGTATTCTTTATGACGTCTTAACTTTTTTCGGTTTTAAAAAGTACATAATTTTTGAATTTTATATTATAAAATTACACAGAAAAAAAAGGATCCATAATATCTAATCCTAATGGATATGGAAAATATCCTTTTCATAATCAATCAAATTCCTTTTTTATACACTTTCAAAGTGTATATTAATTTTGTCCAGCAGTTTGTAACGCATAGAAATATTCATTTCCGACCCCATAAACTATATATTCTTGATCAGGTCGACGAGCTGAGTTCATTTCCGTTCGTCTGTCCGTCTGTCTATTTCTACGCAAACTAGTCCCTCAGTTGTAAAGCTATCGAGCTGAAATTTTGCACAGAGTCTTTTTTTTTGCTACACGCTGACTACAGCATATAGCTGCCATAGGACTCATCGGTCGGAAAATGTGTTTTACTAAGAAAAGATTTTTATACACTTGAAAAGTGTATATTAATTTTGCCCAGAAGTTTGTAACGCATAGAAATATTCATTTCCGACCCCATAAACTATATATATTCTTGATCAGGACAACCTGCTGATTTCATTTCCGCTTGTCCGTCCGTCCGTCTGTCTGTCCGTCTCTGTCTGTCTGTCCGTCTGTCTGTTTCTACGCGAACTAGTCTCTCAGTTTTAAAGCTATCGAGCTGAAATTTTGCACAGAGTTTTCTTGCACGCATCTAATATGTCGGAACCGGCCGGATCGGTTGACTATATCTTATAGCTGCCATAGGAACGATCGGTCGAAAAATAAGTCTTTGTGAGAAAAACTTTTTTGTTTTCCATCGTATCGTCACCAATCTTAGTATTTATTAGTTTTACATGCTTCCACATAATACTAAACAAATTTATCGAAATCGGATGACTATATCATATAGCTGCCATAGGAACGATTGGTCAAAAAACTAGCTCTAGTAAGAAAAACTTTTTTGTTTTTCATCGTAACGTCACCAATCGTGGTATATATTAGTTTTATATTCTTTCATACAATTCTGGAAAAATTTATCAAAATCGGATGACTATAGCATATACAGCTGCGAAAAAAATAATAGGACTACCCTCAGAAGCAAATTTTCCAAAGACGTTTTAGCTTCATTTGTAACATTTAGAAACCTTTGAATACGTTTTTAGAATGAGAAGACTCTTAAAAATTATGAAATGAAAAAAATCCGTGGTTTATTTACCGTTTTTAACAAATTTAAGGAATTTTATGAAAAAAATAGGGAAATTAGGCGAAAAAAATAATAGGACCACTTATCAAATATGCACTTAAAATTACAAAAATCACTTAAATGATTACTGAAACATAATTGTATATTAAAGCTAAGATTATTCAATAAATTTCATGTTTATTTGGGATGCCTTTATTGGCTATAAAGGCTGCGCAATGTCCTGGAATCGATTCTATTAAGGGGGTATTCTACCTTTGACGAGTGTTTTATGAGTGTTTTTTACAAAAATTCTGGAGAGAAAACCATAAGAGTTTTTTTCAATATGGTTTTTTGTTTTGTGTTACTAATTAATTAAATAGTAAAAAAAAAAAAAATGTTGGAATTCGAGGGCTGTTCAAAAAGTTATCGGCCTGCCAAATAAGGCCTCAAAAAAAAAGGTGTAGAGGTGGTGGCCATGATTCCGGGACTCCATATTATCGAAATTGAAAACGGTAAATGAGGTTATGATCAGAATTGATGTAATTCTGGCCCGTACCTCAATCATAAAAAAAAAAATTTTTTTCTAAAATTTACAAACATTTAAAAAAAAAATTAGATTTTCGACGATTTTTTTTTGTTGTTTAGTGTAAAAAAAATAGTAAAAAATTTTTTATCTTCATGATTGAGGTACGGGCCAGAATTACATCAATTCTGCGTCGATTGCAACATGGCTGATCAAAATCGGTTCCGTAGAACTGGCCCAAGCATGGCTACCAGGTCAAAAAACGTGGTTTAGAGAAAAACGCGGTTAAAGTTTTCAGCAACGTTGAAAATACTCACATTGGCAAGAACATTGCTCCACTAAAACGGATATATCTGCTAAACTATTTCGAATAATTGAAAATGGTTTAAAGGGGATGAAAGGGGAATGTTCAAGCTGTAATAATAAGGCAAAACAAAAAAATCGAAAAAAAATATTTTCAAAGGTAGAAGACCCCCTTAAGTCCTGAAACCGTTTAAGAGGAATCTTGTTTCAGGACTCCTGAATGTCTTCCCTTACTGATCCGATGATGGTTGGCTAAACTGTAGTAACTGCCTTTTGATATTAGACCACCGATTTTCAATGGGATTAAGGTCTGATGACTGCGCAGGCCACTCAAAAACTTTCACAAAATGTTTTCTTAACCATTCCTTTGGTTTTTCCTGGGGTCATTGTCTTGTTGGAAGACGCAAACTAGCGGCATCTCATATTCTGTGTTAGGAAGCATCAAATATCAAAAATATAACCGTATACATGCTGATCCATTAAGGTTTTCATACAATATAGTCGACCTACTCCATAGTAAGAAAAAGATCCAAATACCATTACACTTGAGCCTTCTTGTTTAATGATTTTTCCAGTGTATTTTGGATTGTTTTCTGAGTTAAGAGGACTCCTGGCGTATAAACGAGAACCTTTTCCACGAAACATAACAACTTAACTGTAATATTTTCCTGTAGTATTTTCAGTCGCCGCCCGCCTGGAGAATGGCAGCCGGGTTCTGACTGCGACCGGTGCCCACCTTACCAGCTCCCATACCAGATTTTATATGGGATGTCCTCAAATCCGTAAGGCACTGGCAGGCGGTCGCCGGAAATAACTAACCGTATGGCAGGCGGTTTGGGCTAGGAATATGGAATGGAACAGGCGGAATAGACTGTTCATCGGGCAGTCGGTTGTATCAAACAAAAGACCAAACCAAAAGAAAAAACAAAATTGTGTGTTTTTGTTATTCATATTTTTTTTTTTTTTTTTAATATTGATAAACCTGCCCCCACTGGGATTTGAACTAGGGACTATTCGTGCTACAGTCAAATGCTTTAGCTCAACGCCACTGCCATTATGATCATAGATTGATCCAAATGTGCTATTTAATTTTGAAATAAAAATTTAACAAAGTTCCTAGTAAGAACTTACAACTTGGATACTTCTAAATATATACAAATTGTAGTTATTGTTCATCAACCTTTAAACTGGAAACAGAAAGAATATCCAAATTTTAGAAAACTAAAGCAACGGTCAGACGTGACGACGCGTCGGCTGAATGGAGTCTACTGAGTTGGTTATCCGTATGTGAACGTCCGACTGCAAACAATGTTCCAGTCTTCCAGTCGGCTCTTGCAATCAGAATCAAAGCTAATACGGTAGCTGTGGCATGATAACTGTATTTTTTTGCCAACAAATCACTAAACAAGCAACGATGTATGAGCAGGTTTATTTTTGTGATGCAAAAAACATTGTGATGCCACAAAAGCGTACTTTTCCTTCGTCTTGCATTACGCAAATGGCGCATAACTTCAAGGTAAAATTCCTTTTGGAAGGAACACACAATGCATCTCGCTATTCTAATCGAAGAAAACAGTGAGACGTGTTTTTTCATCGTCGGCTTTTAGCCCGCATCTAATGTGATGATTGAGCGTTGGTCTTGACGTCATAACCATTTACCAATGTTTCTTCACAAGAGTTGACTTTTAAAAAATTCGCAGAAATTTCGGAATTTCTCTTTCTTGCACAAACAATTCAAGCTTCTGTGTTAAAGAGATAGGCCATTTCATATGCAATCTTCTGATATTGTCATGCGGATCAGACAGGCTTAGGGTTATCCTTAACAGACTGCCGGATGGTTAACACAAATACCCAAGCTAATGGCTATCTAGAAACTGCCTGTCGAATGGCTGACATTTTTTGTACATGTTCTGGTATTACAGTGCCGATCAGCAAGGCCGATGGCTACCATTATCGGACAACCGGATGGTTGGCTGATAAGTCCAGGCCGATGGCTGTCTCCAAACCGCCTGGCGGATGGCTGGCATTTCGAGTACAAATTCTGGTATTGCTGTGCCGATCGGCTAGGCCGATGGTTACCCTAAGCTGACCGCCGGATGGTTGTCGGATACGTCCAGGCCGATGGCTGTCTCCAAATCGCCTGGCGGATGGCTACCATTTCGTGTACAAATTCTGGTATTGCTGTGCCGATCAGCCAGGCCGATGGCGACCATTTTCGGACAACCGGATGGTTGACGGAAAAGTCCTGGCCGATGGCTGTCTCCAAACTGCCTGGCGGATGGCTGACAAATTATGTGCGAACGTCTGGTGTTGATGTGCCTATCAGGTAGGCCGATGATTAACCTAAGCTGACTGCCGGATGATTAACTATATATGTAGGAACAAAAGGTAGTACTATTCGGATAGGGTCACCTGATGGCTTACGTACGGCTGCACCTAGCCCAGAAAAAACGACAGGGTTCTATAAAATATTCCCACATTTTGGGGATGTCCAATTAAGATGTTCCTTTGCGAATTCCATGCTCTTACTAATATGTGTGGCTTTTAAAAGAGGGACTGTTCCTGGGCCTCCGGGCTTTTGAGTTTTGTTCTCTGGGTCATGTGTGAACTTTTTGCACTGACGCAGTTATATTGAGGTCCTTTTTGAGCTCAGTTGCTGCCCTAAAATGATCCCTCTTGTCCTCGCGGATCCATCTTTTGACGTGAAACTGGGCCAGGAATCGCTTTTGTGCAATTGTTTCAGTCTTGTCTTTGTAGTTTATTGCGTTCCGTATTATTTTATTTGAATACCCAACCAATCGAACAACTTCTTGAAAGGATTTTCCAATCAAAATCGATTTTTTTGATAATATCACTATTTTCCGAACTCCAGTGTTTTTCACGAGCCTTGGATTTGATTTAGTTTACTCTTGATGATCAAAATAATAAAATCAAAGTCAAATCCCTTAACCACATGCTTTTCGTCAAAGTAATTCTGCGAAATATAGCGGTTTCTATGAAGAATGCAAAAGTGGTCCTATTATTTTTTTTCGCATTTTTAAGCTCTTTATCCATAAAAAAATAAAAAACAAAATATTGAGAACCATTTCAAGGGCAGTTCTACTTTTTTCTTATTAGGGGATTACTAAGCAAATTATTATATTTTTGCAACTGTAGCTGCCATACGAACGGTCGGTCAAAAAACAAGTTCTAGTGAGGAAATTTTTTTTGTTTTCCATCGTATCGTCACCAATCTTGGTAGATGTTAGTTTTATATGATTTTAAAAATTTTTGGAAAAAATTTATCAAAATCGGATGATTATAGCAAATAGCTGCCATAGGACCGATCGGTCGGAAAATGTGATTTACTAAGAAAAGTGTTTTTTATAGTATCAAATTTTTATTATCAATGATTTAAAATTTTTTAATATCTAATGTCTATATCCTATATATATTTTACAGGTTAAATCAGTTGGAGTAAAGTTTTTCAAGTGTATTAAAACTTCGGCACAGTCGTTTCCTTCTCGTTTCTCAATGATTTTGAATTATAAATATCTAATATCTATATCCTTTATATATTCTAACGGTTAAATCAATTGGAGTAAACTTTTGCAAGTGTATTAAAACTTCTGTAAAGTCGAAGTTAGCTTTGCCTTCACGTTTTCTCAGTGTAATAGCTCTTATAAAAGTTGCATAAGTAATTTTTTGAATTAAACCTTTTTTCAAACAGATGGCGTTTGGTTAGGGTAAAGTTTCGAAAGGTCATAAATTTAGAATGTTCGGTTTGGATCGAGCGTTCCAAAAACCCCGAACCTAAACGGTTCAACTGGGTTCGGCTCTGAACTGAAGATTTAAACTTAAAAGTTTTTCTATACTCTATAGCCCTGTGTCTACTCGACGCGGAAATTTTTACGCAAAAAAGTTGTTATATTGCAGTTACTTAACAGACTCTGTTGAACAGCTTTAATTACGATTAAAAGTAACTCTGTGCTGTTAATGCGCTGATTTTTTTTTGCAGTCAACTGTTAAAAAAGCCGTTTGAAAACATAATAAATATAAAATTGCGATTTTAAAACTAAGTGAACGATGAATATACGGTTTGTATATAAATTGCATATATATCTGTCAGTATATTAGGTTAGGTTAGGTAATTCCGGCTGGCACCGAAGGGGGACCACACATAGACCGTTTAGTCCTTAGTGAGACCGGGTTTTTGTAATGGAGGTTCCGACTTTTTAGTTTTCTGTAAGGATCCGTGACGTTCTGGCGAATGCCAGTATATTTGTGAGGGGTCTCCTGGCTACTTCTTCCAGTGAGGCAATCCAGGGGGCGTGGAGGTGTTGCAATTTTTGCCTTGCTACTGCTGGACATTTGCAGATGAGGTGTTCTAGAGTTTCCGATTCTCCCGGCTCCCTACATTTCCTGCATGTGTCCTCTGTTGTTATGCCTAGCTTCTGCGCGTGAGAGGCTGTTAGGTAGTGGCCGGTTAATATGCCTATTAAAAGTCTACGGTCCCTTCTTTGAAGCTGTAGTAAATAGTGCGTGCGGTGTTTGTCTTTTGTCCTGCACATGATTTTGGAGATTCTGCAGCCGGTTGTGTTTCTCCACTTTTCCGCTGCCTCGTTTGAAGCTATCTCTTCCATTTTGCTGTTTCGCGTCTGAAGTGAGATAGGTACGTGTATTGTCGCTTCTTGGCTAAGTGCAACTCCGGCTTTTTCCAGGCTGTCTGCCGTCTCAATGCCCTGGTGGTTTGGGATCCAGTAGATCTGCACCCTTCTAGAGGTGCTTAGAGAATCTAGTGCTTCCCTACCAGACAGGACATTTTTGGAGTTGATGGCCTGCCTATGCATACCCTTGATTTCCCCTTGACTGTCTACGTATATATTTACTTATTCGTTGCTTGGAGCGAGTAGTTCTGCCATCTCTACTGCTTTCTTTATTGCGAAAACTTCCGCCTGAAATATGGTGCAGTGGTTTGTCAGTTTTTAGCTGAGCTTCATTTCGGGCTATTCGCAGTATATAGCAGCTCCGACTCCTAGATCCATCTTTGAGCCGTCTGCGAAAGTGTTTTGCTTTTTGGGCCAGTCCTGTGCGCCAGTCGTCTGGTTCCAGTGATATTAGTGTGCATGTGAAGTTGGTACTGGGGATCATGTAGTCTGTTGATCTCTCTGCCAATCATGCTGTGCCCACAGCTTTGTAGTGCCATGGTGCCTGTCGCACATAGACGTTGTGCAGTCTTTTGTGCAAGCAGGCGTGCTTGGATGTCCAGGGTGTTGACATCTAGGATGAGTTCCAGAGCTTTGGTTGGGGTGGACCTCAGCGCCCCCGTTATGCAGACCATGGCCTGCCGCTGGGTCCTCTCCATTAGCTTGAGGTACGTGGAGTTCTCCGTGGCCTGCCACCATACCAGTATACCGTGGAGTAGTATCGGTCTTACGACTGAAATGAAGACCGAGTGCATCAGTTTTGGTGAGAGACTCCATGTGCTGCTCAGCATCTTCTGGGATGCATATAGTGCAGCGGTTGCCTTTTTCACCCTTTCCTCTACATTGAGTCTCCAGGACAGTTTGCTGTAAATTACTACTCCAAGATATTTGATGTTTTTCTTTGGTGTAAGTGTCGTTCCATTAATCTCGGGTGGAGTCCATCGCTGAACCTTGTATCTCTTCGTAAAGAGAATAAGGTCCGTCTTCTCCGCATTGATACTAAGTCCGGCTTCCGTGGCCCACTGTAGTATTTCTTTGAGGGTGGAGTCCATGATTGAGCTGAGGGTCGATGGACATTTTCCCGTGATAATTATCTTATCAGTTATCTTGGGTGCTTTCCTGTGAAATTTAATTAATAGTTCGTTGACCACGAGGTTCCATAGGAGGGGTGAGAGTACTCCGCCCTGAGGCGTGTCTCCTTAGCGTGTCCCCTCAGCTTGGACTCTTCGGCAGCTCAGCAGGTTGTGTATCCAGTAGTCCTATGCCTTGTGTGTTGCTGTGGCTCTTAAGCTTCGCATTATCGCTTCAGTGTTGACGTTGTTGAAAGCACCCGATATGTCGAGAAATGCGCTAAGTGCAAACTCGTGTTGGTGAAGTGCTTTCTCGATGGTGGCTACTAGCGAGTTTAGCGCTGTTTCCACCGACTTACCTTTAGTGTATGCGTGTTGGTTTGGTTCCAGGTTCAGGTTCATGCCTTCCCTTATGTGGAGGTTTAGTATCTTTTCCATTGTTTTAAGCAGGAATGATGTTAGGCTGAAAGGCCTGTAGTCTTTTGGTTGCACGTGACTGCATTTTCCTGCTTTGGGCAGAAAAACAACACGTGCTTTTCTCCAGGCTACAGGTATATATCCCCACATCAGACATGCTGTGTAATTGGTTTGAAGCCATGGGACGATTAATTGTTTGGTCGTCTTCAGCATGGCCGGTAATATGCCGTCCAGTCCAGGGGATTTAAAGCTCGCAAACTAGTTTATTGCCCATTGGATTTTCTCTGGGGCGACTATGTTGTTTGGGATGTTTGTTTTTTGTGCATGTATGTTGTGGATCAAATCTGGCTGTGTTGCCATTTTACAGCCGGGGAAGTGTGCGTCGAGAAGGGCGCATGTGACTTCCTGGCTGCTCTCCATCCATTTTCCTTCATCGGTTTTTAGTTGACTCTGCATAGGATGCTGCTTTGAAAGCAGTTTTCTGAGTCTTTCCGTTTCTGAGACCTTCTCGATGCTGGAGCAGAAGGTTCTCCACGATTGTTTTTTCGCTCTGCGCACCTCTTTTTTGAAGATGCGAAGTCTTATTTTGCATTCGTCCCAAATGATCGTTTCATCCGCTTGCCTGGCGAGCATGAAACATTCTTGCACGTCTTTCCTCTGCTCCTTCAGTGCAGGAGTCCGTCAGGGGGGTCTGGTTCTCCGTTTACTGAGTGTAGGTCTGCACGAGGTTTTGAACGCTTCTGTTAGGTGGGACGTGAGTGTCCTTACGGACTTCTCAATGTCGTCCACCGAGCAGATGTTCATTGGCATGGTTATTTTCCGTTGAGCTGTTGTAAGGAACTTTCTCCAGTCGGAGTTCCGAGGGTTCCTATACACACTGCGCGATTGGTTGTATTCGAACTGCACCTTAAATCGAATGTACTTGTGGACTGAGAAGGAGGGTTTTTCGAGGACCCTCCATTCAGATACCCGCGTGCTATTCCCTAAGGTCAATGTTAGGTCTACGACATTGGCAGATGTTGGTCCAACGAATGTGGGTTCTTCTCCAACGTTTTCTATATTTAAATCTACTTGTAAAATTAAGTTTAAAAGAGACTCACACCTGTCGTTAATATCTGGGCTGCTCCAGACTGTATGGTGTGCATTTGCGTCCGTACCTGTCACGAGAGTTTGCTTCTTCGAGCTCGCCACCGCCGTTAGTTACTCGAGTTCGGCTGGTGGTGCCTCTCGCTCGTGTGCCATATAGCAGGATGCCATCAGAATTGGCTCATCCTTGCCACCTTCCACGGCCACCACAGTGAGGTCGTCTGTGCTGTCATAAGATCAACATAGATACCTTTTCTAACCAGAATAGTTGCTCTACTTACCGCGGTGGGGTAAAAAACGTCATAATTTTGTGACTTTAGTCCCGAAACCTTGTTACCCGCCGCAATCCAAGGCTCCTGAACTAAAGCTACGTCGGCGGGCTCTTCTTCGAGGGTTAGAAGCAGCTTCGCCGACGCAAGTTTTCTTTTATGCAGATTTAGTTGGAGAACCTTTAACAGCTTGTCTGTTCACAGCCTCCGTTGGCCTAGATGGGTCGACTTCCATCGTCGGGTCACCATCCTTGTCGTTAGACTTCTCCCTTACTCCATCTTTTATTTCGAGGCTGGTGGCTTTCTCTACCATTGCGTCTATGCCTAGGTCCTTTTCCACCTCTCCAGCCTCGAGCGTGTGCTCGTTTTTGTCTTCGGGGTGGCGCTTTTTGAGGCGTAGGTGCACGTTTCCTACTCCCCACGCCATCGTCCCGAATCTTAGGTATAAAATATCGTCCGCCTCTTTATTGATCTAGATGACCATCTGCTGCCCGTTCCTCTCGGGCTTAGTAATATGGAGAATCTTCCAGTCTCCGGTTGGCACATTTGGGTTCTGATATTGGAGGAGTTTTAGTGCTCGCTCCGGTGGTACAACCCGTGGGAAAAGCACCTTCGCCTTCGGGACGGACGGGATACAACTCCTGTCAACAACCTCCAGCTAGGCGTTCTCCCACAGGTTCCCCATATCAGCCACCGTACTATTGACCCACTTGAGGGTGAGATCGTCCTTGCACTTGAGGATTTTGACTCTGAATAGCCAACCTGCTCCGTCGAAAGCAACAGCGGGTTGGGCTACGGCGACGTCCATCCTCTTATAAATTGCCTCGAACAGCTCTCCTTCGATCTTCTTCTACTGCTCGGGCGTTATTTTTTCCGTTGGGGTCGCTTTTGTCCACGAGGGCTACGGTCAGGTGCCGTATTCTCCGAAAAGTGCTTGCGACCTTCCTCGATCTTTTGCTCGGCCCAAGTCAACTTGCTTCTGTCCTCTGGGGATAAGCTGTCGCTGTCGCCGAGCCGCGCTTTTATTTTAAGAGCTGCCTTGTATTGGGCCTTTGCTCGCATGCCCTCCTTGGTTCGTTTGGGTCCTGCCTTACGAGAGGTACAGGCACCTTCCTGAGTTGGGGAGAACAGCAGATTTTCTTCGGCTTCTGTCGTTATTGAACCTCCATGTGATTCGCAGTCCGAGTCTATTTCTACTGCAGTACCGCGCCACACTTTGGTTGTCGTATCCATGGCAGTAGTTTTTACACAGTCACGCTTCCCACCGACGTTTGGGCTGACATCCCAGCCCCTGTTTGATCCTTGTGGACTTCCATTTTGAACAATTGTTTCAGGGGTCCAACCCATAGCGTTTTATACCTTCCGCCAGGCACCTCTAACCATGGTCCGGTCTCCGAATCTTCGATGTGTCCATCGGAGAATACTGTACCAGAACCTTAGCTAGGTACTGCATGACCTGAAACGTGCAATTGACACTAGGTAATACCCATTCTTCTCTGAGGTACATACAGTGCCCGTCCGACACCCTCGGGGAGGGTTCAGTTAGAGGATTTTTGTTGGCCTGTCAGTATATTAGTATACATTAATGTTTTTAAATATTATTTATCATTGAAATAATACCACCTTTCTGAAGTGGCAGGTAGAAAAGCAGCAAACGGAAAAAAAAAAACACAGACACTGGGTCAATCTATATCCATAAAAGAGCATATTTTGATCATTTGACGGCATGTTTTTGAAGCAACCAATAAGTTTGTTTTGACTCTTTTCGAGTTTAGTCAATTCAAAGTTGAATCGGCGTCGATGCGTCGGTTGAAGCCGCAATTTTTAGCTGTGCCACCGCCTGATTCCGGTGAATCACCCCAACCTTCTTCATCGTTGCCAAGCACTCCCTTGAATTTTGACTTGTCGCCAACAATTTCTTTGTCTGCCCCTCCAGGAAAATTGGTAGATATTTCACCCTTACCCTCCCTGATTCAACGTTCTAATGACTTGTCCAATGCACCATTAGATAGGTCTGTTAATTCGCCAATAGTGCCATCCGAACCTCAAGGCACTGTTTTGGTTTCTGCTCCTATTCCTCCTCAGCCTCCCATTCTTACAGTTGTAGCTCCTCGTAGACAAGTTATTGTGTCTAGGTTGTCTCCTGAAACCTCTGCAAGAGTTTCTATTTCGAAGTTCAGTTTTGCTGATATAACGGGATATAGCTTCGTTTAAAATTAGTGTCTCTTCCAAAGAATTTCCCATTATATATGACCCAACATTTTGGCCGCCACTACTCATTGTTAACGAGTTCCAGCAAAGAAATCGCAGGATAATGCCTGTCAGCTTGCCCTCTAACTGTTTTCCGTTCTTAGTATCGTCTATCAAAATGTTAGGGGTCTTTTGTCCAAACTTACATATAAATAGTATCTGCAGCAAACCTGACATTAATGTTAATAGCTTAAGAAACTGTTTTGTTTATGCTTGTGTTCCTGTTGTCACTAGTACCATTACTTAAATGCTGTGTCTTTTATAATTAACTGTAATACTTGTTTTAGTTTTGCTTGTGTTGATCAATGTGATGTCCTTGAAGCTATCCTTAAGATTAAATCTAATGCGGAAGGTCTAGACAGTCTTAATCCCAAATTCCTGAAAAAAGTTCTACCACAAATTCTTCTACATATTACTTACATCTTCAACGCTGCGTTCACACATTCGACTTTCCCAGAAATGTGGAAAATCACGAAAATAATTCCTGTCCAGAAAAACTAAAAAAAAAAAACCCTACTTATCTAAGGCATTTAAACAACTAATGGCAATGCAAATAAAACGGTTTTTTGCAACAAATAACTTATTAAATATTAATCAGTCCGGCTTTCGCAGTGGTCGAAGCAGTACCACAGCAATATTGAAAATAACTGAAGATATCAGAAATGAAATGGACAATAGAAATGTGACTTTTCTTATTCTACTGGACTTCAGCAAAGCCTTTCATAGAGTAAACCATGACATACTCTGTAGAAAACTTGCCAAATTATATAATTTCTCTGACTCCTCTGTTAAACTTCTCTCCTCCTATCTCAAAAATTGTTGACAAGCGGTTGGCACATCTTCTAATCTTTTATCTTTTCTCTTCACTAAACGTGGTGTACCTCAAGGTTCCGTCCTTGGGCCTCTGTTGTTTACTATTTATGTAAATGATCTTCCTAGTGTGTTGTCAAATAGTGATGTCCACATGTATGCCGATGATGCCCAAATGTATGTTAGTAGTTCGTTGGGTCAAAATAGTGAATGTATAAATGTTAGCAATAAGGAGCTGTTAGCTTTAGGCAAATGGGCTGAAGAAAATGGCCTTGGACTTAACCCATTAAAACCAAAAGTCTTAATAATTTATAGGAAAAAACTAACTACTGATAACCTTCCAAAGTTAAAAATAGAAGGCTAACATCGGCTACGACGATGTTTTAAATACCCTTGCAGTTTTTGAAAGGCGCTACCATTTATAACAAAAAAGTTTTTCTCATTAGATTTAGTTTTTAGACCGATCGTTTCTCTGGCAGCTATATGTTATAGTCATCCGATTTCGATAAATTTTTCAGGAATTGTGTGGAAGCATATAAAACTAATATATACCACGATTGGTGATGCTACGATGGAAAACAAAAAAGTTGTTCTCACTAAAACTGGTTTTTGGACCGACCGTTTATTTGGCAGCTATATGCTATATCAGGCCCGGCCAGCTAATAGCCACTGGGGACCGAGCGCATTCGTGTTTTTCACACAGACGCGAGCCGAAGTCATGTCTGTGTAAATCGGTGAGCACAGAAAAACTTGATTTTGCAAGTGAGTTGGCTCTCTACTGTGGCAGTCACCAACACATACTCATATTTCAGTCCTCTCCATTTGGCCGGCCCTGTGCTATTGTCATCAGATTTTGATAAATTTTTCCAGAATTGTGTGGAAGCATATTTTTTTTTTTTAACCTTTTTTTGGTATTTATTGAATCTTCTCTAAATGAGACTAACAATAATTTTTGCAAATGGGAGCCATACGTCCAAACAGGCTTTATGATGGTTTTGTACAGTAAGACTTTATATTCCAGTTATTGGCCTTCAGCATTATTTTAAGTTTTTTCGAATCTATGTGTTTGCGCCAAGTTAGCCTTCTGTCGAGGTGAATACCTAGGTATACAACATCACTTGATTGTGGTATCAAGGTCCCGTTTAGGTATAGTGGGGGACAGGTGCTTCTGTTGAATGTGAATGTGACATGTTTACACTTTTGCTCGTCAATCCTTATGCGCCAATTGGCCAGCCACTCTTCTACTTCAGCTAGGTGGCTTACCAAAAGTCTTGTTGCGTTAATTGGACATCGTGATCTGCTTAGAATTGCCGTATCATCCGCAAATGTGGATATTATAAGTCGGGGGTCTGTTGGGATGTCAGCAGTGTATAATACATAAAGAAAAGGGCCAAGAACGCTACCCTGTGGCACTCCGGCTCCAATAGTGAACTCTTGCGTAGTGTACTCGTTATGACGCTTAGAAAATACTCTGTTACTGACGTAGCATTCGAGGAGTTTATGTGTGTACGGCGGAAGCAGTGTCTTAATTTTGAAGATAAGACCTTCCAGCCAGACACGGTCAAATGCTTGGGCAACATCTAGGAAAATTGCGGAGCAGTATTCGTGGTGCTCAAACGCCGTCCGAATATCTGAAGTTAGGCGGTTGACTTGTTCAATGCTACCGTGTTTTGCCCGGAACCCAAATTGGTGAGATAGAATGATATTTTGAGCATGAGAATCAATTTTGCGGAGTAAGATCTTCTCAAAGAGTTTTGATAAACAAGGTAGCAGGCTAATGGGTCTATAAGACGACGTTTGTGTTTTATCCTTTCCTAGTTTGTGAATCATTATGATTGTGGACTTTTTCCAGTGATTTGGAAAGTATCCACATCGCAGAACAGCATTGAAAAGTCTCGAGATATAGTTAATGGCTGGAATTGGAAGTTCCATAATCATTTTTGGCGTAATGAGATCATGTCCTGGTGCATTTCTCGGATTAAGTTCTCTTATTAGGTTTATTATTTCAGACGAGTGAACTTTGATTGGGTCAGCTTGTGCGGCAGTTGAAATTGATGGGAGTGCAAATCCATTTGTTGGTGGATTAGGCATGAAAACATTTTTAAGGTGAAGTGCAAGTACATTTGCCTTTTCTTCGTCACTGCGGGCCCATCTTCCTCTCTCATCCCTCAAAGGCGTGTCTATCTTTGCAGGTGTCTTTATGCTCTCGTGTGCTCTCCATAAAGGAAATTTTGTGCTTGTAGGCGACAACTTATCTATGTAACGGCTTTGGGCTTTTTGTTCTTCAGTTTCGAGGGCTCTGCTAAGTTTGCGTTCTGCTTCTCTTAGCCGATTCTTTGCAGCAGGTGACCTATAGCTCTGCCATTCTCTTGCACGGCGTTTCTCAATGACGAGCCGCTCTATGTAGCTGTTGGTTAATCTACTACCTTCCTTCGATGTTGTTATTTTTGCTGTTTGAGGGTTCGGGTGATAAGTTGCAGCTGTAATGATGGAGTTAAGTGTTTGGACGGAATTTTCGATGGCTTTTTTGCTTTTGATGGTTGGGCTCAGTTCGATGTGACTGCTAATATATTTTTTGTACTTAAGGGGTTATATACCTTCTTTGTCGAAGAAAAAGAGGAAAGTTTGGATTTTTTTTTAGGTATGTAGCAATTATTTCATTACACGAATGTTATAATTTTTTGATAGTACACTTTATTAACAATGTTTGTGCAAAATTTCGTGGAAAAATATTAAATAGTTTTTAAGGGGTGGCTGTTTCCCTTAGAGGCCTTTTTTTGAAAAGCCTTGCGGTGATACTTCCCCAGGTCGAACAGGTCAACTGAAACCATAAAAGTAAACAAATTTCATTAGTTTAGTGTAATTCCTTGTGCTTGAACGATCGTTTTTAAGATTTTTTTTTTGTGCATACGGGAACGTTTTATGCTAAAAATAAACTTTTTGGTCGCTAGAAATTTCACTAAAAAATTCATTTCGGCGAAAAAAAAAAGTTTGTGCGTGAAAATTCGATCGTTCAAGCACAGAAAAATTTTATTACGAACATTTAAAAAAAAAATTGAAAGAAAATCGGTTCAGTAGTTTTCCGCCAATCCATATCACCGCAAAGTCATTTTTCAAGAAACACCATTTCGAGATATTCGCGTTTAAAGTTTCACACTCGGCTTGGGGCCGGGACGGAGCGCGCGGCAAGAAGCGCTGTAACTTTTTTTCTACTGCTCAAATCTTTATGAAAATTTGGGAAAATGTTCTCAAGGAGATGTTCTTCAAGATAAAGCAATAAAAAATTTATCGATTTTTTGAAAATGAAAAAGGTATATAACCCCTTAAGCCAGTTCGTCTTGTGTGATGTCAGGCGCCGAGGATATTCGATAATCAGAGGGCTCTCCAGAAGGGTAAAAATAATTGGGGAATGGTCTGACGACAAATCTGCTAATGCTTCTGCAGTCACCAAGTTACGTGGAATTTTTTTTTTGTTATGGCGAAGTCTATAAGGTCGGGAATTTTTTTGGATCTGCTGGCCAATATGTAGGCCTACCCGGTGATACATAGTCGAGTTTGTTCGATGCTCGCGTGAGTGCGTTGTATAGTTGCTTTCCTTTGGGGTTAGTTAGTCTAGAGCCCCAGTGGGGATGTTTGGAATTATAGTCACCAGCAGATAGGAAGCGTTGACCCAGTGTATTGAAGAAGTCTATAAATTGATTTTCCGTTATTGCGAAAGGTGGGGGACAATAAACTGCCGACACAGTAATATTTCCTCGCTTTGATTCCACGCATATCGATGTAGCTTGCATGTAGTTTTCCGCAAATCCAGGTAGTTGGTAATGTTTAATGCGGTTTCTGACTAGGATGCCAGTTCCGTGAGCTTTACCATCTGGGTGATTTGTGCCGTAAAAGGCATACCCCAATAATTGAAAATTGTATCTTTCCGTAAGATGAGTTTCTGCAAGCAGCATTATGTCGATTTCATTGTCTTGTAGGAACTTTAAAAGCTCCAGTTTGTGTCGAGAAATGCCATTTGCATTCCAGAGAGAAATTTTTAGGAGGAACTCTGTTTTGATTGTAGCGCAGCGAGCATTTGAATGAGAATGCTTTTATTTCTCATTTGTTCTTGCATTGCGTTTTGCGTATATACAATAAAATCTTTCAGAGTTTGCAGCAACGAGAGAAACATTGTTTCTAGTTTACTAAAGATTGATGATTGTTCCGCTTGGTTTTGTACAATTTGCAGAGTCGGCTGTGTTTGTGCTTCGTGTGTAATATTAGTTGTGGGTGCGGATCTATCTGTTTCGAGTTTGAGGGCGCTTGCAAAGGAAACGCCATGAGTGGTGCTTGTTGGGGCAAATGACGATCTAGCAGCTTTGGTGAAGAAAACACCCGGTGTCGAGTTTGAGGGAGTAAACAGATTTACGTTTCCATACGAACGGGCTGTTTCTATGCGTGTATTAATCCTGCTCTTCAGATCTTTGTAGACTTGGCAGCCTCTGTTGTTTGCAGTGTGGTTACCTCCACAGTTACTACACTTTTTTGCGGTCGGATCCTCCTTGTTTGCAGGGCACGAAGCAGTTTCGTGAAGCTCTTCGCATGCAACACAAACTGATCGCAAAGCACAGTAGGCTTTAGTGTGCCCAAATTCTTGGCAATTGGTCCATTGCACAGGACTTGTACGTTTGTGCGGCTCCTCTACAGTAATTCTGCGATGCAACAAAAACTCTAGTTTGTAAACTGTTGACCAAGAATTTGGAACCTATTTCCAGAGAGGGGATCTTTGTCCATAGGCTTAATGCTTGTCTTGTTGATTTTCGGGGTGTTGCCGCTTTTTTTGTTTTGTGGGCTTAATTTTCGTTTGTTTATTTGTACATACCGATCGATGCCAGTCTGCACATATGAGCGGGTTGTTGGTGTGGCGGTACCTTGGGTATGTGTTAGTGGAAGTGCGTGCTGCGTTGACATTATTGGAAACTGATTCGTGGTAATCGCTGCAGTCTTCATACTTGTTGTTGTGCTGGTTGATGTTGATTGAGCGGTAGTAGGAGTTGTTGCACTTGATGAAACTGTGATCAGTGCGGGTTGAGGGGAGAGGGAGGCGCAATGGGCACTCCAAGTCGTAGTGGTAGTAAGGGAGCTTACGCTTGCATTATTAGTTGGTTTTAGCGTGCTGGTGGGCTCGGGGGAAACTATTGCAAAGTAAGCATTGTTGCGCTGGACAGAAAGTCGGTGTTCGTCTTGCTGTTGTTGCAGTTGAACATTGAGGTCTTTCTGACTCATGGTGTTGTTGGTACTTTTACCAGTTGCACTTTTTGTATTTCTATACGTTGTCATTTAGTTAATTTAGTTAAATTAAATTTAAACTATTAGTTATTATTGGACATCATAAGCACAAGTGCCTATGTATGCCCACTAGCGTCTTTTGTCGCGGGAGGTAGGTGACTTATTTATTCACATTTTTTAAAAACACTTTTAGACTGTTTTATAGCGGAGCACAAGAAAAACACGTCTGACCTGGTCAGCGGTATATTGCAATCAATTTGTGGAAGCATATGAAACTAATATTATATACCACGATTGGTGATGCTACGATGGAAAACAAAACATTTTTTCTCACTAGAACTAGTTTTTGGACCGACCGTTTATATGGCAGCTATATGCTATAGTCATCCGATTTTGATAAATTTGTCCAGAATTTTGTGCAAGCATATAAAACTAATATATACCACGATTGGTGATGCTACGATGGAAAACAAAAAAGTTTTTCTCACTAGAACTAGTTTTTGGACCTATCGCTCCTATGGCAGCTATATGATATAGTCATCCGATCCGGCTGATTCCGACAAATGTGCAGCGTATTTGTATTTAAAGGCAGTTTGCTAAGTTTGGTTAAGATAGCTTTTAAACTGAGGGAGGAAATAGCATAGAAACAGACGGAAATGAATGCAGCTCGTCATGCTGATCAAAAATATATATACTTCTATGTGATACAAACATCGTGATATACTTAATATACCCTCAGCAAGGGTATAACAAAGACACAACACATTAAAAATATAAACTTTTTTATTTCTTCCGAATTTGACAAACCTTGAATTTTCCATTTTATGGCAATAATAAATCTTAATATTAATAGCTGTTTCGATTATTCATAAGCACACGTGCTTTGGCAACAACAGCAGAATAAAATGATTGCTAAAAACTCACCACGGATTTTTTCTTTAATCTTTAGGTGCAATTCAGTTTTTTTCTTATACTACATTTATTTTTTTATTTATAAGTGATAAAATTTTGGCACTGTAAGGACATAATGATTAGCCAGCTTCGACTGCACCTCTGCACTGCAAACACAGATCTTACGAATTTTATGAAGAAAAATTCGTCATGTTACTTAATGTATAGTTAGCAACTAATCCAAATTACAGCCGCAATTGGATTAAAAATAAAAATATATAACTATGTTGAGAATCAATTTATATATATAATTATGTTGAGATTGATTTGCTCTATTATAAATTTCAAACTGTCTAGTAATCTATGACATTCAGCTGCAATATTTTACTAAACATTTTTTTATTTTTTAGAACCAGAACTTTTTGAAGATGACTTATTTGGAGAACCCCCGCCAACTGAGAGCATACCCAAAGAAACTGCACCTGTAAACATGACAGATGATTCAGACGATGGCATTGATCATTTTAATAACGTTCCGTCACCCACAACTTCTTGTGTTAATTCTGTTGTTGGTGAAAAAGGAGGTGCTTAAGAATAAAATATATACTAAAAAACTCATGCTAAATAACAAACCTTTTTCAATATTAAGATAATAATGAAGACGCCAATGTGTGTAGCAGCGACGCAGCATTAAATGATTCGACTCTTATACAAAATGATGACGAGGGATTTGCATTGGCACCTATAGATGCAACCGTTTATAAAGGCGTTACTAAGGCCAAACGCAAAAGAAAACTAATCATTGATGAAATAAAAAATATTTCAGGAGAGGAAATGAAGGCACAATTAGCGGATACTTCTGACATATTGACAACTCTTGACCTAGCCCCACCTACAAAAAGGTATTCAATCAAAATTAACATTTCATATGCTTTATATTAAAGTATGCCTTTTTAGGTTAATGTATTGGAAAGAAACTGGAGGAGTTGAAAAACTGTTTTCACTTCCATCGAGATCGATACCCGCCAGATCGCTATTGAATAATTATAACAGGCAATTGTTATCGCACTCAACGCCGTTAGAAGACTTTACTTGTGTTGCACCTTTGGATATCCTAGCTTTGGAATTATATGCACATGAAAATGAAACCTCATTAATTATAGTTACTAAAAAAGGACGAAAGAGAAAGAATGATACATCTTCGCTTTCTGCATCTGATCAAGTGCCAGATACACTGGCTCAAAGCTTAGCAGTTCCAGAGATGATAAGAGAACATGATAAAACTTTAGGCCTATCGGTCTTATCATTAGAGAATGCAGCAAAAGAGCCAGAAAGTCTGCTATCCCAAAATGAATCAACAATGTTCGATAATATACGAAGTCCAGCTTTATTATCATTCAATGACATTGAACAATTCTCTACATTGAACGAACTACCACTAACACCAAGGAATGCACACCATGACATCGGAGATGATTTCCATCACGGCGATTTAACACCTACTGGATTAGATCATGGACAAATATCTCCTCAACACTCCGGCATTGGAGAAATAGATTCTATTCCAATTTTACCTACCGAACAAATCAGCTCAATACTCAATGAAGCGGAAATAAGACCTATTACAGATGTCAATTGCTTCAACAAGTCTTGTGATATTTCAACAGATTGGAATGATTACGACTTTCCTCCATCTGTTGGCCTTCAGGTTTGTGCATTTTAAATAAATAAATAATAGATCACTGTAGTCGTTTGAAGTTTAAGGAACATGAACTCCTTACACACAGAAGAAAAAAAGGATATTTTTTATGTTCAAAAGGATATTTCTTATCCATTTGGACTGAATATGTCCATTTAGATTTTTTTCATCCAATTCAGATTAAATTTTAATGATTTTCACGACACGTTTAATTTAATATAGAAATGTCCGTCTGTTGATTGTCGGCTTCTATTTAATACCTTCCTCCCTTAGTTTTAAAGCTGTCTGAATGAAACTTGGCACATGGTCTTCTTTCCTATATACGCTGCTGGATACCTGCCGAATCCGACCGATAGTTAAATGGTCTAGATAAAATAACTTCTAAACCACCAAACCTATCTAACTGAAACTGTTACTGACGACTAGAAAGACCTGCGTATAAATTATTAAGAAAAGTCCGGAATTTGGCGTATCTTTTTACAAAATAAACTGCATATTCATTATCCTTTAGTTAGCGGGTTTTTTGATGTTTTTAAGTGAACTTGAAATTAACGTTTAATAAATTTTAAGAAATAACAAAATCAAAAAAATATTTCCAAATTTACAAGGCTATAATTACTTCGGTACACCGAAGTTAACTTTCCTAAAAATTTTTTATTATTTATTGTTGTATGAATATTGTTGGCGTTAACCAGTGCTGTAAATGAATCAAACATTTCGAGATTGATTCACAAATCAATTACAATCTGATTAAAAAAAGAAGGATTTAATTCATTTCTTCTTTAAATCATCAAGAAATTAATTTGATTCAATCATTCAAGGTTGCTTTAAGGTGATTTAAAAATCATTTTGGGGCTATCAGATTAATATTTTGATATACACGTAATCTTCGATGAACTTAAATCTATTGATTTAAATCAAAATATTGAAATCTCTAACGATTTAAATCACAAAATGTTTTAAATCTGTAAGGAATTAAATCAGAAATGATTTAAATGAAATCATTTAAGATTGCAATATTTCCCTTTCTATCTTCCGAATCACTTCTTTAGGCGTGATGTCTCCTGGTTCCCTGCATCTGTCTTTTATTGCTTTCATTTCCCAGTATGTCGATTGGGATCATGTTGCGCCGTATTGTCCGAAACTGTTCGTAATCCCGAAAGTACTTTAAGGGCACTGAGTCGGTAGGGGGCCGATAATTTCCTTTTAAGCGCCTTGGTGTTTAGTATAGCAGGACAGAAGGTACGACTTTGGTAAGGAGTAGTCGTCTCACAGTTCTAGGTCCCCCGATGTTAGGAGGCATTCTTGACAGTTTTCGACGCCTTTTGGCTAACATAATCGATGTGAGGCCGGATGTTCAATCTGTTATCCAGCATGACTCCTAGGTATCTAATGGACGGATTGGTCCTGATAGTAACATCTTCTACTCTACGATTTTTCTGCTTGTAATCAGCACTGCTTGATTCTATTGACATTCTAACTCAAGGCCAGTTCCCAAGGGCCATAATAGAGTCGTTAGCCGCAGCCTCTATATCATAAATATGTTTGGCCACCACCACAATTGCAAAGTCGTCTGCAAATCCTGTCAGTTGGCATCTTTCCGGGAGATTGAATTTTCAGACCTCATTATACATTGCGTTGCACAGGAGTGTCCTAAAACAGAACCCTGTGGACGCGCGCCGAAACGTTGTAGCGCTTCGGGCCATGGCTCCTTTATCTTCTATGGCTGCCATCACTCTGCAGTAGATGATTCTTTCCAGCACTTTTCCTACCGTATTTAAAAGACAGATTGGACTGTACCCTGAGGGGTCGTCCACTGGTTTATCTCCTTTTGGGATTAAGATCAGGCTCTGAGAACCTTCCACGCGCTTGGGAATACTTTTCCTTTAAGTAGCGTGTAAATATCTCCGCAAAGGCTTCCGAATTCTAAGCAATAGCTAATTTTATGGCTTTATTTGGTATACCGTCTGGGCCTGGTGTTTTTTGTCTCCTATCCGTCTAATGGCTGCAACAACTTCCTCAATGCTCACTGGGACTACCTCGTCCGCGCTGGGTGTAGTGTTTGACCGTTCCATAAGTGGATGTCCAGAAAAAAGGTTGACCCTTGTTGTCGACTGGCTCCTGAGCTTTTTTGTAACCACTTTATAGGCTGTGCTCCAGGGGTTTACGTCTGCTTCTTCACATATCTTTTTAAAGCAGTCAGATTTGCTTCTTTTAATGCAGTGTTTTAGTGTTGCATTATTTCCTCGTTCCACCAGTAGCAGGGGGGTTCACCACGTCTGCAGGCTTTTCGCCTTGGCATGGACGTGTCACACGCTTCTACGAGTCAGTCAGTTGTCCAACCGAACCGTCGCTTGGTTCTAGGTTACCTAAGATATCCTTGAAAGTATCGTCATGAAGGCAGTTATCCCTCCATTTGGTTCCGTCGCTTTGGGTTTTTCCCGTTTCTAGTAGTTGAGAAATTCAAAATGAATAGCTTGGTGATCGCTAAACGTGAATTCTTTGCTAACCTTTCATTTTGTTTTCCCGTACAGGGAATTGCTAAGCAGCTTCTTGAGCTTCTTGCCATGGTTTGCAAGCCTTATTTCCAATTCCTGAAGGGTTTTCAAAAGACAGTAGTAATTCTTCTTTCCCAATCGACTGCCCAAGCGTTGAAGTCCCCCGCAATGACATACGGGGTTCTATTGCATGCTTCCGACACGATTTATGTCAGCATCTCCTTAAACTCCGGCAGCGTCCAGCTGGGTGGCGCAGAACAGCTATAAAATGTGTTGTCTTCAATTCATGGTCTCACAAATTCTGCATTATCAGAGCGTACATGGGGGATGTACGGGACCAAAAAGCTGCCTTACGGTTACTACTGGTTGCCCACCCGTTGCCTCGTATCGGTTTGTACGGTTCGCTAATGAGTACCACATCTGTCCTTCTCTCTCTGACTGACTGCATTAGTAGAGCCTGAGCAGCCTCACAGTGGTTTAGGTTAATTTGGGTGACTTTTATATTTGTTTTGAGTGACTTTTATATTTGTTTTGAGAGTGCTCTTCTAAAGAAGAGCATCTGCCACTTCCAGAAATGTGTTAGCATCTGTATACGTGTCCTTGCAGAACACGCAGAGAGGTTCCTTCTGACAGTCTCTTGCAAAGTAGAGCGATCTGTATCACTTTGGCAGTTTTTTGATTGATGGCCGAACTCTTGGCATCAGAAGCACTTTATAAGGAAGTTTTATCCCGAATTCGCGTGCTTACCCATCCTACTCTGAGAGATCCAATTTTAGATACTTTTTTCCGCCGTCTGTGGGCAAGCGTTTCGTAGCTATTTGCGTGTGACCCGATGCTTATCTTATCCTGATATCAGATGAAAATACTTCTTCTAACTGGATTTGCTTCTTTAGAGCGTCGCAGATATCCTCGTTGGTCGTACTTTCTTCCAGATCCTTGCATTCAATGGTGATCCGATAAGAAAATGATCGCAATTCTGATTGTGCCCCTAGTGATTCTCCTAGGAGGGTTTTTTAAGCCAGCAGTCTCCAGACTTATTAAGCTCCAGCAGAATTTCTCCTTTCTGTGTTCTTCCAACCTTAGCCACCGACTTTCCCAGATCGTCTAGGTTTTCGTCGGCCTTAACTATTCTTAACAGCTCAGAATAGCTGGCCCCTCCCTTTGCCGAGATAATAATTGCTTCGAGCCTCACCCTTTCTCTTCGGGCATGTTTTGGTCCTCTTCGAGTTTTTTTTCCTTTTTTAACCAAGTGTTTGATTTTGAATTCAGAATCATTTTCGACTCCTACTGGAACTCCAACTACCACGTACACTGTTTCTTCGACTGCTGAAACTAATGTTGCTATGTCGGTGCCTTGCCTACCAGCTGTCGGGGATACTCAGGCTATGGCGTCTATCGTGTATCTGGGCTCCACCACCGACATTACCACTTCTATTGTTGCTACTGAAGAATTTGCTGCCCCGACACTGGGCGCTGTTGCTGTACCTGTCACTTCCTTTTCTGCTTCTACCGAACTAGCACCGTCTGCAGCCCCTGTTGTCATGGATATTGACCACCCCGTTGTCGGCCCATCAATTTGCACTGTTGCTGCTATTGCTACTGCACCTGTTGCCGCTTTAGTCGCCTCGACCTCTGATTATGCCACTGCAAGTACCTATTCTGCTGTTCCGAGAACTCTAACGGCAGTGGCTCCGCCTTCGCGAACTTCTGGCTTACTACTCAGAGCAATAGCCCCACGGAAATCTATCTTCGTCTCCCGGCTCATGCCTCAGGCTACAATGTATGATGTAAAAAACCATATCTGCGTAAATCTGCAAGCCTCCCGGGAAGTTATCACAGTGTCACAATTTAGTTCTAGGAATAGTAGTTTTTCCACTTTTAAAATACTTCTTCCTCGCTCCCTTCTCTCTAGAGCACTGTATCCTAAAATCTGGCCGGATAGATCATAGATAAAGAATTACCACAAAATTTCAACCCATCAATTCCAAAAAACTTAAAAATGTAAATGGAATTTTTTTCGTTCACTAACAGAATGTCCGCAGTCTATTAGGAAAACTAAGCCGACTCCACACTGATAGTTCCTTGTTTGATGCCAACGCTATTGCCTTAACTGAAACCTGGCTTAATTCTTCTGTCTCCGATCATGAAATTTTCGTGCACAAGTACTTAACCCGGCCATCTTTTGCTGGTGGCGTACTTATTGCAATCAAAAATGAATTCTCATCTGAATTGTTTCCATTTGACAATACTCATGGGATTAAGGTTGTTGCTGTCAAAGTCCGCATTGGAATGTCAAATATGTTTTTGACATGCTCTTACATTCCTCCCAAATGTCAAATGTCTATTTGAACCACCTTTCTGCAATTCACCTCGTGGCGTCTGCATTAGGTCACTCTGATCAGTTGATTGTTTTCGGTGATTTTTATATCATGGCTGCAATGTGATGATCTTAACCTTTTACCAGATAGTCAACATGATTTTATCAGGGACCGTAACTGTTATAACTTTTTTTTTAATAACGAAATAATAATTATTCGATTCTTATATAAAAATTTCTCAATAAGAATTATTCTGAATTTTTAAAAATAAAAATTATTAAATTATTTTTAAAATTTTAAAATAAAATTTAAATGCAAATAACTTCAACTTTTTTAATAACGTGGTAGCGTGCACGTGTGTTTGCAGGGAGTACACCAAAACTTGCAGAAAATGTTTCACCAGTTTGATTGCACTTCTTTCATTGCACCTATTGCACACACAAATGCTCGCTTGTATGCATAGATCATATATATATATCAACAATTTTGTGGTAGGTCCTTTGGCTTGAATTTATTAATATTTAATTTTTATTTTTAATTTTTTAAATAAAAATTACGTCATAATTTTCAATTAATTTATTATTTATTTACAATTTTTATTTTTTAAAATTAAAAATAATTGAGAAAGGGCATAGCAGAAAAAGCATAGGAAAACTGCCCCCGCAGTTATCAGCACCAAATTTAAAAGTTTGATAAAAATCTATAGGAAACTCACTCTCCCAAAATTGTAGTCTCCAAATCGCAATTGGACGGGAGTTATGAGGCTGGAAAGTTAAACAGAAAAACAGTTTTTTCTTAAGAATCGCTTGACCGATTTTGATGGGTTAAATATATGTTGTAAGTGTTCAAAATGCAATTTAAAAAATATTTTTTGCAGATTTTTATTACCAAAACTTTGGTCCAAAAATGATGATAGAAATTTTTCAAATAATTTTTTCGCGGTGATAATCTTTTTCTACACCTCCAGTTTATTTCCTGTATTTTACATTAGGATATCCCTAATAACCGGGGAATCAAACCGAATCGAATTTCGGTTCCGGTTCCGGTTCTGGTACGTACCGAAACTAATGTTTCGTTAAAAGGTTCCTATTAGGTTCTTGTTTGTTTCGGTATTCGGTTCCGTACCGGTACCTTGGTTTTTATTTCGGTATACCGGTATAATTTAAAAATCTTTTAATCCGAAGATATAATAGAAATGGTCGCAACCTACACAACAGAAAGTGGTTATAAAGAAGGAAAATTAAACATAATAAACTTTACCTCAGAAAAAATGTCATAATAATAGAAGAGCAAGAAGATCTTTTCATATCTGATGAAATGTTAAATACACTGTTTTCAGATAACGTTACCGATCTCAATTTAACCCTGCTATTAGGTTAAGTCCATTTGGGCCAATTATTAATTCATTTCCTTTGTAAATGCAAAATTAAGGATAAATTAATAATATTTGGAATTTATTGAACCAAAATATATGCAACGAAATAAGATGAAATTATTACTTTTATTAAAAATTTCAGTATATACCAGATGGTTCTTTAACTTTACATTTGTAAGTTTTTGCTTACGTTTACCCTGCGTTTTACCCTGAAGAAATCCCTGCTTGAAGCAATAAAAATGAAATAACAAAAAAAAACTCAGAACCGAAACTGTACCGGTACAATGTATCGGTTCTTTTCGGTCATTTCGGTTCCGAAAATAAAGGTTCCGAAATACCGGTACGCAAAAAATAAATAATAACGGTTCCGGTTCTGGTTCTGAGTTTCAATCGGTTCTTTTCGGTATACGGTTCCGGTTTGGGTTTCGGTTTGACACCCTGCTAATAACATATCATTTTTGCAATCAGATCGCAATTGGGCCTCATGGTGAAAAACAATTAAACATGTAAAATAGAATTTTACATATGGGATACTCCATATCAACTTAGTCAATTTGTTTATGTCTCCAAAAAATTTTTAATCGCTGTTTTTTCAATTAAGTTTACATGCAAACAAATAAAAGCGCGTGTTTTTTCATCTTTTAAAAAATATACAATTATATTTTATCTATATCAATGGTTTTTTAATTTCTTTTTCGTCTTTGCCTTTATGTTTATATTTCCTTGGATAATTAAAATTTAATAATGCAGTGCTAAAAAATATTTTAATTGTGAATTTTCTATGTTAACTCTAATACATTATATTCGGAAAAAAGAGCGAAAACGCAAAATTTGAAACAAAACAAAATTATTCCCGTGGATTCGCACTGTCTTCCATCTTGAAACAACTTTTTTAAGTTACATACATATTAGAGATCTGCACGAGTGATTACACGATGCCGGAATCATGAGTAAAAATACTCATTTTTACGATTACAGTTACTTTTTTTTGTAACATGGAATCGTCAGAGAATAATCTAACAAAAAAACAATAGAAGGCTAACATCGGCGTAGCCGATGTTTTAAATACCCTTGCAGTTTTTGAAAGGCGCTACCATTGATAACAAAAAAGTTTTTCTCACTAGAACTAGTTTTTGGACTGATCGTTCCTATGGCAGCTATATGCTATAGTCATCCGATTTGGATACATTTTTTCAGAATTGTGTGAAAGCATATAAAACTAATATATACCATAATTGGTGACGATACGATGGAAAACAAAAAAGTTTTTCACACTAGAACTTATTTTTGGACCGATCGTTCCTATGGCAGCTATATGCTATTGTCATCCGATTTGGATACATTTTTTCAGAATTGTGTGAAAGCATATAAAACTAATATATACCACAATTGGTGACACTACGATGGAAAACAAAAAAGTTTTTCTCACTAGAACTTGTTTTAGGACCGATCGTTCCTATGGCAGCTATATGCTATTGTTATCTAATTCCGATAATTTTTTCCAGAATTGTGTGGAAGTATATAAAACTAATATATACCACGATTGGTGATGCTACGATGGAAAACAAAATAGTTTTTCTTACTAGAACTAGTTTTTGGACCGAACGTTTATATGGCAGCTATATGCTATAGTCATCCGATTTTGATCAATTTTTCCAGAATTGTGTGGAAGCATATAAAACTTATATATACCACGATTGGTGTCGCTACGATGGAAAACAAAAAAGTTTTTCTCACTAGAACTAGTTTATGGACCGATCGCTCCTATGGCAGCTATATGATATAGTCATCCGATCCGGCCGATTCCGACAAATGTGCAGCGTATTTGTATTTAAAGACTTTTTGCAAAGTTTGGTCAAGATAGCTTCAAAACTGAGGGAGGAGATAGCATAGAAACAGACGGACAGACGGACGGACGGACGGACAGACGGACAAGCGGAAATGAACTCAGCTCGTCATGCTGATCAAGAATATATATACTTTATGTGGTCGGAAATGCTTCCTTCACTGCGTTACAAACATCGTGACAATTTTAATATACCCTCTGCAAGGGTATAAAAAACAATAATAATTAATATCGTTCAGTGGGTAACAGTACATAAATTTCCCGGTTTTATTTACGAATGACATGTTCGACAAGATTATCTGAAGAAGTCGCTATTTATTGCTTGTTTTTTTTTTTTGACTAAATATTGATTAAAATCGACAGTTGGCCAAGTGTAAACTAATTTCATCATTTTTATCTGAAGAACTCGTGGAATGGCTTTAAAAAAAAACAGTATTTTCTATTGCTATATTTTGGTGTGTCACAATCGTGAATATTCATTAAGTTTCTTTCTTGGGATGGTCCATCATGACCTTGCAAATCTCGTTTTTAATCAAAAATTAATATAATGCAGTCGTGAATTCTTCAGATCAAGGTGCACGAAAATGGTCTTCGCTGCGCATTCTTAAGCTAATCATATACTAATAAAGAATTTAATCCGAAACAATTCTGCAATTGTTTTCAGTTCAGAGTTTGTTATATCTACACATTCATTAATTCTACATAAGGTGAGACTAATACACAATTGGACATCATCAGCATACATATGGACATTACATTTAGACAGGGTACTTGGAAGTAGAGACCTGCACGAGTGATTACACGATGCCGGAATCATGAGTAAAAATACTCATTTTTACGATTACAGTTACTTTTTTTTGTAACAGGTAATCATTTTCATGATTACGAGTAGTAATCGGCATCGTGGCACCGTACGATTATAATCGTGGAATCGTCAGAGAATAATCTAACAAAAAAAACAATAATAATTAATATCGTTCAGTCGGTAACAGTACATAAATTTCCCGGTTTTATTTACGAATGACATGTTCGACAAGATTATCTGAAGAAGTCGCTATTTATTGCTTGTTTTTTTTATACCCTTCAGAGGGTAGGATTAAAATGATGTTTGTAACTTAAGAAGGAAGCATGGAAGCATTTCCGACCACATAAAGTATATATATTCTTGATCAGCATGACGAGCTGAGTTCATTTCCGTTTGTCCGTCTGTCTGTCCGTCCGTCCGTCCGTCTGTCCGTCTGTTTCTATGCTATCTCCTCCCTCAGTTTTGAAGCTATCTTGATCAAACTTTGCAAAAAGTCTTTAAATACAAATACGGTGCACATTTGTCGGAATCGGCCGGATCGGATGACTATATTATATAGCTGCCATAGGAACGATCGGTCCAAAAACTAGTTCTAATGAGAAAAACTTTTTTGTTTTCCATCGTAGCGTCACCAATCGTGGTATGTATAAGTTTTATATGCTTCCACACAATTCTGAAAAAATTTATCAAAATCGGATGACTATAGCATATAGCTGCCATATAAACGGTCGCTCAAAAAACTAGTTCTAGTGAGAAAAACTTTTTTGTTTTCCATCGTAGCGTCACCAATCGTGGTATATATTAGTTTTATATGATTCCACACAATTCTGAAAAAATTGATCGAAATCGGATGACTATAGCATATAGCTGCCATATAAACAATCGGTCCAAAAACTAGTTCTAGTGAGAAAAACTTTTTTGTTTTCCATCGTAGTATCACCAATCGTGGTATATATTAGCTTTATATACTTCCACACAATTCTGGAAAAATTTATCGAAATCGGATGACTATAGCATATAGCTGCCATAGGAACGATCGGTCTAAAAACTAATTCTGAAAAAAAAAATTTTTGGTTATCAATGGTAGCGCCTTTCAAAAACTGCAAGGGTATTTAAAACATCGGCGTAGCCGATGTTAGCCTTCTATTTTTTTGACTAAATATTGATTAAAATCGACAGTTGGCAGAGTGTAAACTAATTTCATCATTTTTATCTGAAGAACTCGCGGAATGGCTTTAAAAAATAACAGTATTTTCTATGGTCCATCATGACCTTGCAAATCGCGTTTTTAATCAAAAATTAATATAATGCAGTCGTGAATTCTTCAGATCAAGGTGCACGAAAATGGTCTTCGCTGCGCATTCTTAAGCTAATCATATACTAATACTTTGGGCTGAATTTGGATCCATGCTATTATCTAAGCCGGACCCGATTTAAGCTGAAGGCATCTACAAAAGGGTTAATTTTTCGGAGTTATTAGATTTCCATACATAAACAATTTAGTAAGAGAATATACATTGGAATATTTTTTTATTTAGGTTTATGTGCATTTGTACAAAAAATGTTTTAATTAATTCTGTTCTTTACGTTGTGAGTGTAAGAATACAACAGCATCCAAGTTTTCGGCCTTCAGATTTGTTCGCCGGTCTTCCAAGACTCGATTAGCCGAACTAAAGCATCTCTCACTAGATGCGCTAGATGCCGGTATACATAATATGTGTCTTGCTAACTTCTCAAGCAGGGGAAATTCTTTTCCATGTATCTTCCACCACTTTAAAATGTTTTTTTCTGAATAGAAAGCATCTTTGTACATTTCAAGCTGGACATTTATAACGCTGTCAGAGTTTTGTCTGTTTGACACCTGAATATCTTTATATTCTAACATATCATCGTCTTCTATTATGTCATCGTCCATTATACTTTCCTCACGTTCTCCCAGTTCTCCAAGGCTGAATTGACTGTCCGACGTTTCGAACGATGATTAAAAATTTAAGAGAAGGGCTATATATATCAACTTACGTATGGAAGCTCCAAGACGAGTCAATGTAATGCAATGTCAGGGTTAAAAAACTGCGTTGTTTTTTGCTATCAGTCCACAAATCGGTTGTACCTCCGCATTTACCTAAAGATATATTTAAAGAAAAAATTATTCTTAATAATTGATGCAAACTTACCTGTTTCAACAAAATGTCGCAGATTCTGTATAAAAACATCGCGTTCACTAACGTGCACTTTAAGCAATCTGCGACTAACTGTAGTGGAATGCGGTAAAATATCTTCGATAGAATATTGCTTGGTCCCCAACTTGACTCCCACATCAACTAAGCATCGCGCAAGATCCTTAAAGCCCGAACCGAATGTCTTGTGCGACAAATTTAACGCAGCAATTAGTACCGTCCTCCCGAATTTGATCATCGACGACCACTTTTGCCTTTTTGGATTGCGGCATTATTGTTTCACTACCTTGAAACATACATGCTTCTACAAGTTCGATGGACTAGATCCTTTGGGAAATTTGAATAGTTTTAGGCATCTTTTGCACTGAACATGCCCCACAAATTCTAGCGTATTGGCATCCGCTATTTTGCCAAAAAATTTCCAGACCTCGCTGGATCCATTTGCTTCAACTATCTTATATTGTCCTGATTCCAGCTTTTTAGTAATATCCATTTTTTTTTTTTAGTTTTAACCGAACACTACGTTTCAGAAATAGTTCAGAATAAAAACTGACTAAAACTAAAACGAGTAAAATGATTAAAACGGTGCGGTTCCTACGATGCTACGGTGCCACGGTGCCAATTTGACAGCTAGGTAATCATACTCGTCTGTAATCATACTCGGCGAGTATAACTTGATTACTATTTTACTTACTCGTGCAGGTCTCTAGTAGGTAGCTCGGATGAGGAGGAGGAAGACTATGAGCTATCCGCCATTGATTTGACCTGCTGTATTACATATATTCTGAATTTGAAAAAAATATTCGGATCAAGTATTGGCCCTTTCCAAGAAAGAGTTGTCCCATTTTTTTTTCGAAAAGTTTACGTGAAAATGACTAGAATTTGTCTTTGGATCGTTTTAATCCGATGTTCCGTTCAAAAGTTATGATTTTTTTTTAAATTTCAAGTCTTTTCGCATTATTTTGAGAACTATCGACGGTGGGTGAAAACCATTTAAAGGTATTCTCATCTATATATAGTCCTTCTATTTGACAACGATTAAAATTTTTTTGGAAACATCAAAAAATTTACTGAGTTGATATGGAATATCCCATATGTAAAATTCTATTTTACATGTTTAATTGTTTTTCACCATGAGGCCCAATTGCGATCTGATTGCAAAAATTATATGTTGTTAGGGATATCCTAATGTAAAATACAGGAAATAAACTGGAGGTGTAGAAAAAGATTATCACCGCGAAAAAATTATTTGAAAAATTCAATCATCATTTTTGGACCAAAGTTTTGGTAATAAAAATCTGCAACAAATATTTTTAAAATTGCATTTTGAACACTTACAACATATATTTAACCCATCAAAATCGGTCAAGCGGTTCTTAAGAGAAAACTGTTTTTCTGTTTAACTTTCCAGCCTCATAACTCCCGTCCAATTGCGATTAGGAGACTACAATTGGGGAGAGTGAGTTTCTTATAGATTTTTATCAAACTTTTAAATTTGGTGCTGATAACTGCGGGGGCAGTTTTCCTATGCTTATTCTGCTATGCCCTTTTTAATATAAAAATCGAAAAAAAAAAATAAATTGAAAGTAATTTTTTCGAAAAAAATAGCAAATTAAAACTTGCTCAAATTCACTGGTCATTTCTTCATTCATTCTCGAACATTGATTCTGCAGTCGAAGCATTTTATCAATCTCTACACTCTGCCTTGGAAATTCATGTTCCGGAGGTAAAAGTAGTACATTCATCTAAACCCCCCCCCCCCCCGGTTCTCACCTCATTTGTCGTATCTTGAAAACAAGAAATATAGACTCTTCAAAAAATTTCCACTTTACTCTTCAGGTCGCTCTGAATTTCTTTGTGTGTTTATAACTGCACAAAAAATATATGTATAGGAAATAATAGTATATCGGGCAGATTAGGTGGTGTAAATTATCGCACACTTTTGCATTCGATTGTCTTTTTTATTTCGGCGTGCAGCTGCATTCTCTCTCTCACTCTCTTTTTTATATGCTTATGTCGCTTAGTCACAAAAATTCAAAAAATTATTTAATTAAAAATATATCATTATTTTGATAAATAATTATTCATATAATTAATTATTTACTATAATTGTAATAAATTCTGATTTTTCCCCACAACAATTGACTTGCGAATATGAGCAGAATATCGTTCTAACTCAGCTCTGAACTCACCCATGAGTTCAGCCCCGATACAAAACAGTTCTACTCCTTTGTCAACTCTAAACCAGGGACCGTAAATAACGATTATTTTTTATTTTTTCATCAAAAAAATCATTCACTTATAATAACTCTTTGGGGGTGAGAAATACATACAATGATTAAAAAAATGAATATCTAAAATAAAAATTATAAAATGATTTTTATATGTTCACTCAAAATAAAAATCATTTTCAAATAATGGGGCTATATGTATTTAAGTAAAGTCTCTCTTAAAGTTAAAAGCAAATTAACTTGAAAACAAATAATTAGTGCGTGTTTGCTTAGGCGGAAGGCAGGTTGGTTAAAATTGTAATACTAAATTTTAAAAAATATTTTACGAGCAAAATTTGTTTTTTTTAATGTTGGCTTGGGTAGTTCCTCTACCTTCAGTTTAAACCTTAAAGCAACAATGCCTACATATATCCTAATATAAAAGCCGTTATTTGAGCCGTTAATATAACTTTTATAATGGATTTTTATTTTTTTAAATCAAAAAATAATCGTTATTTTTTCAGATTTTAAAAATTATTATTTTACTTTTATATTAGATTTTTTTTTTTTTTTCTTAAAAAATAATCGTTTTTTTTGGTAAGCTTAATTTAAAAATCAATAAATATCTCTTATTTGTGACTTTTAATGCTCAAAAAATAATAGTTATTTCATGTGTTATTTTTAAAAATCCTTAAATAACTCTTAGTTCTGATTTATATTTTGTCGATCTATAAATAATCGGTAAATCTTGAGTTTTATTTTAAAATCCATAAATAACTCTTATTTGAGATTTTTATTTATAAGCTCAAAAAATAATCGTTATTTCCCAAGTTTTCAAATATTGTTATATATCAATCGTTATTACATGAGCAAATGAAAAAAAACTTTGAAATAAGTATTATTAAGCGATTTATACAATATAAATTATAATCGTTAAGGTCCCTGCTCTAAACGCATATCGAATGCTTATCCTCCTTCTCTTCATTTTCAGAATAAAACCGAATCTTCTGCTTCTAACATTGTGAATTTATTTGCTTCCTTTTTTTAGACGACCTATTCCTCACAATCCTTCTACTCCATATCCTTATTCTCTACCTTGTGCGGACAATAATTTTCTTCCCTTTTTTCCAAGGACTGTCAATGATTGACACCTCGTTCTCTGCAGGTTCTGATAAGGTTCCAAGCTGCATTATAAAGTACTGTGCCGGAGCTGTTAGTTCGCCTATAACTTATCTCTTTAACATGTCCTTGAAAGATTCCTGTCTCACAGTGATTTGGAATGAATCATACATTATTCCACTTCATAAAAACGGGTCAAGATTAAACGTTGAGAACTATCGGGGCATTGCAAAGCTTTCCGCCATCCCAAAATTACTTGAACAGATGATAACATCGCAACTGTAAAATCTCTGCAGCAACCTCATATCTCCTTCACAGCATGAATTCGTAAATCATCAATTAACAACGACCAATCTTCTTGAGTTTTCATTACTTACAATCCAAACTGTCACTTTTGGGCTTTACACCAAACTTATTGAGCTGGATCTCGTCTTATCTATCTAATCGTATACAAAGAGTATTATTTAATAATAAACTGTCAACTGTTGCGAACGTGACATCTGTCTCAAGTCATATCCCATTCATCCGTTTTTATGTACGTAGATGACGTAAAAATCTGTCTGCCGTATTCCGATTGTTTCTTACTTTCTTTTGGCTGTTCATACATTTTGCACAAACATTTGCACAAACCCTCGGTAAAAAGTAAGTTTGTACCTAAGGTACAATAGTTGAATGGAGTTATATGTCATTTATCTGATAAACTGGTACCGGCACACTGAAAATAAATGAAAACAACTGCTAACGTCGTTTGATTCAACGTATCGAGCATTTCGTTTGAGTTTACCAATTGGAGCAAATCGCTTTAAATATAAATTATGTGAGACAGACAAAAAAATAAACCATATAAATGGAAATCAAAGATTTAAAACTTGGCCAAGTGATCTTATATAAATGCAACAAAATTTACATAATTGGAGAACAAGTTTGGCCATGCGCTTGGGATGTTCAAGTACAAATCCAAAAACCGCACATGCTTAAAGTAAATTTTTTATATAAGAATATTACTATAAATCGTGAATAGTCCGACTTTAAAGTCCAATTCTGACCTTATCGGCTATAATTATATTCCATTGATATGTGCTCTGTCGTATAGGCACCACAAGTTCATAAATTAATGCCAAGTAGAGCCTCTAATAAGTTAAAAGAGCATTAAATTAGTTTTTCGGCCATATCTTGGGATCAAGAACCGTTGAAGCAATACCGAAGGCAGTTTTGGAATCTGGGCAGATAATTTCATCATATTTATATAACAGCATTCCTGGACAACACAATGTTGGTCAGTTTTTTGACCTGTGTTATTTATGAACCTAAACATTAATTTGAATCGGCTAAGTTTTTATTTTAGACCTATGGTTTCTTGGGCAAATGTTCTTAGAATTGTCCATAGATTGCGATTTTGCTATACGCCTATTTCATTTTTATACACTTGAAAAGTGTATATTAATTTTGCCCAGAAGTTTGTAACGCATAGAAATATTCATTTCCGACCCCATAAACTATATATATTCTTGATCAGGACGACGAGCTGAGTTCATTTCCGTTTGTCCGTCCGTCCGTCTGTCTGTCCGTCTGTCTGTTTCTACGCGAACTAGTCTCTCAGTTTTAAAGCTATCGAGCTGAAATTTTGCACAGAGTCTTCTTTTTACTGCACGCAACTAATATGTCGGAACCGGCCGGATCGGATGACTATATCATATAGCTGCCATAGGAACGATCGGTCTAAGAACCAGTTCTAGTTAGAAAAACTTTTTTGTTTTCCATCGTAGCGTCACCAATCTTGGTATATGTTAGTTTTATACGCTTCCACATAATTCTGGAAAAATTTATCAAAATCGGATCACTATAGCATATAGCTGCCATATAAACGGTCGTTCAAAAACTACTTCTAGTGAGAAAAACTTTTTTGTTTTCCATCGTAGCGTCACTAATCTTGGTATATATTAGTTTTATATGCTTTCACATCAATTTGAAAAAATTTATCAAAATCGGATGACTATAGCATATAGCTGCCATAGGACCGATCGGTCGGAAAATGTGTTTTACTAAGAAAAGTTTTTTTTATGGTATCAAATTTTTATTATCAATGATTTTAAAATTTTAAATATCTGATATCTATATCCTATATATATTTTACCGGTTAAATCAGTTGGAGTAAAGTTTTTCAAGTGTATTAAAACTTCGGCACAGTCGAAGTTAGCTTTGCCTTCTCGTTTTTTATCATTTCTCATGCGTCGAACAGTGTGAATCGTCCTCTACCTCTATCTCCTCTCCCCCGCCATCTGAATAAACCTCATATCGTCCACAATTTTAAAGATAGATTGTTTAGACCTAAAGATTTATTCAACTCATCATTATTTTTCGATCCACCATACATCATTACCCGATCAGATGAACGATAGCAGAATTAACACCACTGCAATTAAAAAAAAAACATATCTCTTAATTTACATCAATTTTAATCATTACTTATCGATCCACCGATTCCCGATCAGATGAACGATCTGAACGATTATAAACAAACCAAATTATTACGCTGGGAGGCATTGGCCGCAATCGTGATGGGCAGCACAGTTTGTGTGACCCCACACTTAACAGTAATCAGTTATATAGATACTTTTACAAGTTCAGAGTATATTACAGCCCGGCTTGACCGACTTTCTTCCTTGTTTTATTTAAATTGACGTGATGGATCATTTTGCCAAACAGATAAACTGGACCATGTTGCCCAGTGTTATTTTCACAAGTTTGTGATAATGGATAAAAGTTGCTGGTTTGTATTTTCCTAGTCTCATCAAAAGCATTGTGCGACCAATGACTCGCTTATACCAACGATATTTAGTTTCCCAACCAATAAAATATGTATTAGTTTCGGTTTTAAATTTGATGACAAGTAAGCTAAAATTTTAAATGTTGACAACGCTTGAAATTATAGATTATTTTAAGCTAAACTGGTGCCCGACTAAGGGAATCTATAAATTCATCTCGCAACGCCAACTAAAATATATTAATTTTTATACACTTGAAAAGTGTATAATAATTTTGCCCAGAAGTTTGTAACACATAGAAATATTCATTTCCGACCCCATAAACTATATATATTCTTGATCAGGACGACGAGCTGAGCTCAATTCCGTCTGTCCGTCTGTCCGTCTGTCTGTCTGTCTGTCTGTCTGTCTGTCTGTCTGTTTCTACGCGAACTAGTCCCTCAGTTTTAAAGCTATCGAGTTGAAATTTTGCACAGAGTCTTCTTTTTACTGCACGCAACTAATATGTCGGAACCGGCCGGATCGGATGACTATATCATATAGCTGCCATAAGAACGATCGGTCTAAGAACTAGTTCTAGTGAGAAAAACTTTTTTGTTTTCCATCGTAGCGTCACTTATCTTGGTATATGTTAGTTTTATATGCTTCCTCATAATTCTGGAAAAATGTATTAAAATCGGAGCACTATAGCATATAGCTGCCATAGGAACGGTCGGTCGAAAAATAAGTCTTTGTGAAAAAAACTTTTTTGATTTCCATCGTAGCGTCTCCAATCGTAGTATATATTTGTTTTATATGTTTCCACACAATTCTGAACAAATTTATCAAAATCGGATGACTATAGCATATAACTGCCATATAAACGGTCGGTCAAAAAACTACTTCTAGTGAAAAAAACTTTGTTGTTTTCTATCGTAGCGTCCCCAATCTTCGTATATATTAGTTTTATATGCTTTCACATAATTTCGAAAAAATTTATCAAAATCGGATGACTATATCATATAGCTGCCATAGGACCGATCGGTCGGAAAATGTGTTTTACTAAGAAAAGTTTTATTTTATGGAATCAAATTGTTATTATCAATGACTTAAAAATTTTAAATATCTGATATCTATATCCTATATATATTTTTCCAGTTAAATCAGTTGGAGTAAAGTTTTTCAAGTGTATTAAAACTTCGGCACAGTCGAAGTTAGCTTTGCCTTCTCGTTTTTTTATCCCCTTGCAGAGGGTATATTAAAATTGTCACTATGTTTGTAACGCATGGAAGGAAGCATTTCCGACCCCATAAAGTATATATATTCTTGATCAACATGACGAGCTGAGTTTATTTCCGTCTGTCCGTCAGTCTGTCCGTCAGTCTGTTTCTAATCTATCTCCTCCTTCAGTTTTAAAGCTATCTTGACCAAACTTTGCAAAAAGTCTTTAAATACACATAGTCTGCACATTTGTCGGAATCGGCCGGATCGGATGACTATATCATATAGCTGTCATAGGAACGATTGGTCCAAAATCTAGTTCTAGTGAGAAAAACATTTTTGTTTTCCATCGTTCGTCATCAATCGTGGTATTTATTAGTTTTATATGCATCGACACAATTCTGGAAAAATTTGTTGAAATCGGATGTGTATAGCATATAGCTGCCATATAAACAGTCGGTTAAAAAACTAGTTCTGGTGAGAAAAACTTTTTTGTTTTCCATCGTAGCGTTTCCAATCTTGGTATATGTTGTTTTTATATGCTTTAAATATTAAAATATTGCTTGTATATAAACAATAATTATTGATTATAATCATTTCTTGACTCAATAGAATTCTTCTTCTCTATTTTGCATACTATTGGTTGACCAGCATATCATTGATTGATCAGCAGGTCATTGCGAAAACCGCAGATTGCAAAATTATATCGCCTTGCTTCTAGAATACACTTGCTGGACAAGCGGAAACATGAATACAAATCGCTCACTTAATTCAATACCGGCATAACTCAAAAAACACGATTTTTGAGTTAATGATGCAGAACTCTTTGTCTTTTCATATTCAATTTTGTGTCAAATTTTCATATATCTATCTCTTATACTCTTCGCGTAGGAGCGATTTATCTTAGTGGTGCTGCAAGCGTTAAAGCGTTTTAAAATCGCTTGGCTTTCTGCAATATCGTCATATTTTGTGTTATGACATAATTCGTGAAAAGGTAGTGGTATTTTTAATATATACAAATTTTTCAACAATAACGACACATCTTACTTAAAACACCCAAAATTAATTTAATTTGGCAACAATAAAGTCACAATTCAAAGTAGAGTAAAATTTTATTTAAACAAAAACCCTTTAAGGAATTTTTGGATCCCATTTTCTTTTATAGTCATATTATATATACAACATTTTACTAGATTTATTCGAAGTTATACGATTTATTCTCGTTTTTGTAAAAGTAAAACCCATTGAAAACTTTAAACGCGATTTTCTCAAAATCTATTTTTTTTGAGTTATGCCGGTATTGAATTAAGTGAGCGAAATGAAATGAAATAACCTAGAAAGCTAACATCGGATCAGCCGATGATTAAATACCATTGCAGTTTCTACATTTTATATAAGCAATAATTTTCATAAAAATATAATTTTCGCTTAGAACCTTTTCTGAGCTAACCAACATACGGCGCCACTCTCTGTAACTATTTGGCTGGCCAAGCCAGAAGCCGATTGTTGTACGGGAGCTATACGATATATTCACGATTAAGAAGTATAAAGACGCTTACATTGAAAACAAACAGTTTTTTTTAGTAAAACTAATATTTTGACCGGTCGTTCATAAGACAGCTATATGCTATATCTGTCCGATTTTAATGAAACTCTTCAGAATTATGTGGATGTATACAAAACTAATAAATAGTAAGACGCTACCATTAGGAACCAAAAGGGTTTTTTTCACTAGAAGTAGTTTTCGGACAGATCGTTCCTATGACAGCTATATGCTATGGTCATCCGATCCGGCCGTTTCCGACAAATGTGCAGACTTTATGTATTTAATAGCCTAGTTTCACTGCTACATATATGTACATCAACAAATTTTGCTGTTCCACTACAAAAAGTTCCATCAATGTTTACTTTACATGTTAACTCTAATGGTATGTTAAAATTTGGTTGACAACCAAAAATTTGATTAAGCTTTGAATACCTGTTTTATTGTACGAGAAACGGTAATTTATAGTAAAATCATAAACATAAGAATTAAGCATAAAAAAAAAACATGAAAGAAAAAAAAAGGAACCATCCATTACCGGGATTCGAACCAGCATATCAAAAAGAAAGGCGTCAAGCCTATCCACTTAGCCAATGCCTTTTCCGTAAATCAGGTAGCTTAATTTCTATATATAGTGAATCGATACTTCATGTTAACATGGAGTACATTATGTTAAGTTTCACGAATGTACTCAGTTTGTTTGGGGCGAGTGCCAACATCATGAATTGATGTACATCCATTTAACATTTATTTTCATATAGAAGGCCCTGTGAAAAAATTCCATCCTCATCAACATCAGCTCGGATGGAACGAGGCTATTACGCAGGGAATAATCCCGAAACGTACCGATATGAGAATTTCGGTTAAAGGTTCGGCTTTCAGTTAATTTCGGTTATCGGTTCCGATACGGTACCCAGATTTTTATTTCGGTATACCGGTACGTACCGGTACAAGTATAATTTTTTTTTTATTCAAAAATTAAAATTGTTTTAAGGTATCCAAAAAATATATGTTTGTAATTCAAAATTGTATTCTAAGAATATGCAACATGAAAATCGTTTCTTAAAATGTACCATTTCGCTAAACGATTCTGTCCGCGCTTCCGGTGGGATCCCAACACTTAAAAAAAAAATGACCCAGAATCAAGAAATTTTCTATTCTTTTGATGGCCAGAAAAGCTCGCCGATTTCTCATCTTCCACATAGAACTATCTGTCACTTAAGAATTAAGAAGAATAAGTTGTAAGCTTACCTTCCTTATGGGAGATTTCTCATCTTCAAGATAGCCTACTTTAATTGCTGATATTTATTTCTGTTTCTGTGACAGACTCGGCTTTCTAGGAGATAAGAAATTGGACCTAAACTTATATAAAATTTTCCTAAAAAAAAATGGTTCGAAAAAATAGATCTGCTGTATTCCTGCCATTAATATAGATTTTTTGTCATTTGGATAGATTTGAACCCATACTATAAGACTAGGGTTCAATATAGCTCATAATACGCTGGTAAAATACTTAAAGGGGTGCATCAACTCTAAAAACTCACTAAAACGATTAGAAACCTAAAAACTTTTTTAAAATAGGAAATAATATTTCTAAATTTGAGAGCGAAATGTAATTTTAATCAAGAAACTTCATTTCAAAAAATTAGATTACCATTTTTCTTACATTTGTATATTTAAGGGAGTATTGTTTCTAAGACTAAGAAATCTTTTACATTAAATTAATGGGATTATATTTACGAAAGAAAAGTTGTTCCTTCTCTTAAGAAATTGTTCTTCTATATCTTATATATTTTAAAACTAGAATTTTATTTTAGTTATTCTTTAAGGGTGAATTTTTAAACTGTCAAACTTTTTTCTGAGCGTATATATTGCTATTTTACCGGCTAAAATAGATATTTGAAATAATCATAAATCAATAAAATAAATAAAAAGAAACCGAAATAGTACCGGTATTATCGTTATGGTATGGTTTCGGTTCTTTCGATTCCTATTATAACGGTTTTCGGTTCTCAAACAAATTTAAATACCGATTTCGGTTTCGATACCGGTACGCGGCTTGAAATGTTTTTTTTTTTTGGTTAACGGTTCCGGATACGTTATTATTCCCTGATTTAAAGACTTTTTGGAAAGTTGAATCAAGATAGCTTTAAAACTGAGGGAGGAAATATCATAGAAAAAGACAGACGGACAGCATTAATTTTTTTTATTCAGCAGAACTATTTTCGTCAAATGATATTTGATCATATCCAGAAGTATTGTAATGAAGCTGGTTCACCTCTCTTCCATTTTTCGAATTTTCTGTTGTATAATCAGCAATAAGAAAATTATGCAGAACGCAACCACACTTTGTAACCGCGATTGCATTATCCATTATGTAGTCGAGGCCTTCACTCAGATTCCGAAACCTTTCTTTGACAATTACTCTGTTTCTGCTCCTCTGATGCTCCGCTAACACCGAGAAGGGAAACGTCCTAATTATTCTGGTGCTGAATTTAATAGGAGAGTCCCAAATCGGAAGAACTGGCCCTGGAACTCCTCCTATGTCTCTTGCACTGCGGTGGATTAGACCATTTGATTTGGGAGTCGTTGCACGCCCGGGCATTCATTGTCAATAACATCAACACTGTCGTAAATTTTTTAAGAAAATCTATTTTAGCTTCAATAAATTTGTGCAATTGTAATTAAATTTAGTTGTCAAAACCACAAGTGAACAAAAGAAAGCTGATTTCTGCCAGTATTCAAATATTATGTTAATGCTATGAAATTCATGCTCTCTACAATTTGGAAAATCAAAAATGTCCCTGTTTATTATGCAGCTTTTGTTAATTCACAAAATGAGCAGCTGATTGCATAAAGACAGTGCTATTACAAAGATCTAGCAGCACCAACGCAATTTCATGTAATGAAGGTGAATTCATAGTCAACTTTCGTGTGTAGTCCAATTCATAAATTGGACCCATTTATAAAATGATTTGGCAAAATTAGCATAGCAAATACGTATTATATGCCTAACGGCAATATGACTCTAGCGTAAACACTTTTGCCGATACCTACCGGCAATATGGTTCTAGTGTAAACACTTTTTTGCCGTTACCTACCGGCAAGTGATACCGGCTCCAATGTAAATCAGCCTTAAGTTAGAACTTAAGGATGAACAAAATTATATTTTTTTACTTCGGATAATTTATTTTATTTGATCATCGATGTTTTTTAGAGAGAGAGAGTCTTGTAAGTGATTGACGTGTGTTATTTGTGCTCCGCAATTAAAAATTATTTTGTGTTGTTTAACTTGCCTATTTTGTTGCAAAGTTTTATTTAAATCATTTCGATATTTCACCCCTTTACCGTGTTGTGCCGCCCCCCTTAAGCAGCTTGTGCGAGTTCGTGTGTGCTTGTGATCGCTCCCGTCATCTTTGTTGTTGTTCTACTTAGAGCTTAGTACGCACATTCGCTATAATTTGTTTTGTTTCTGATTTTAGACCCGGTAATTTTGTGCATTATGGCGTGGAAAAAGTCCTGCACAAATAAAGATGCAAGTGATTCGGAGCAATTTCGGTTTGTTACCTGTTGGTTGTGCGATCACTCTATGCATATTAAATGTGCAGGATTAGTGGACGTGACCTTGACAAGGTTTATTCCCCTAAAAAGGGCTGTGGTGCCTTGAAATGGTCTTGCCCTACATGCACTGACATTCAATTCAATTTTTCGCGTATGTATAACAGCGTGAAAAATAGTTTTGATAAACTGCACAAAGTGTCCAAGCAACTTTCAAGCGAGTTTAGCTCCAGTTCTGAGTTGCTTAGTCAATTCAAATTCGAGTCGGCATCGATGCGTCGGTTGGAGCCGCAATTTTTAGTTGTGCCACCGCCTGATTCTGGTGAATCGCCCCAACCTCCTCCATCGTTGCCAAGCACTCCCTTGAATTTTGACTTGTCGCCAACAATTTCTTTGTCTGCTTCTCCAGGAAACTTGCTGGATGTTTCACCCTTACCCTCCCTGATTCAACCTACTAACGACTTGTCCAATGCACCATTAGATAGGTCTGTTAATTCGCTAATAGTGCCTTCCGAACCTCAAGACAATGTTATAGGTTCCGCTTCTATTTCTCCTCAGCCTCCCATTCTTAATGTTGTAGCTCCTCGTAGACAAGTTTTTGTGTCTAGGTTGTCTCCTGAAACTACTTGCGAGTCAATTGCAGCATACATTGCTCACAAATCCTCAGCAAGAGTTTATATTTCGAAGTTTAGTTTTGCTGAGCCTCGGGATATAGCTTCGTTTAAAATTAGTGTCTCTTCCGAAGAATTCCCAATTATATGTGACCCAAAATTTTGGCCGCCACTACTTATTGTTAACGAGTACAGGCAAAGAAATCGCAGGATAATGCCTGTCAGCTTGCCCTCTAACAGTTTTGGGGCACAAGTTGCCTCTAATAGTGCTCCAAACGAGAAGGCAAAGCTAACTTCGACTGCGCCGAAGTTTTAATACACTTGAAAAACTTTACTCCAACTGATTTAACTGGAAAAATATATATAAGATATAGATATCAGATATTTAAAATTTTTAAATCATTGATAAAAAAATTAATAATAAAAAAAAAAATTTTCTTAGTAAAACACATTTTCCGACCGATCGGTCCTATGGCAGCTATATGCTATAGTCCTCCGATTTTGATAATTTTTTTCAAAATTATGTGAATGCATATAAAACTAATATATACCAAGATTGGGGACGCTACGATGGAAATCAAAAAAAGTTTTTCTCACAAAGACTTATTTTTCGACCGATCGTTCCTATGGCAGCTATATGCTATAGTGATCCGATTTTGATACATTTTTCCAGAATTATGTGGAAGCATATAAAACTAACATATACCAAGATTAGTGACGCTACGATGGAAAACAAAAAAGTTTTTCTCACTAGAACTAGTTCTTAGACCGATCGTTCCTATGGCAGCTATATGATATAGTCATCCGATCCGGCCGGTTCCGACATATTAGTTGCGTGCAGTAAAAAGAAGACTCTGTGCAAAATTTCAGCTCGATAGCTTTAAAACTGAGAGACTAGTTCGCGTAGAAACAGACAGACGGACAGACAGACGGACGGACGGACAAGCGGAAATGAACTCGGCTCGTCGTCCTGATCAAGAATATATATAGTTTATGGGGTCGGAAATGAATATTTCTATGCGTTACAAACTTCTGGGCAAAATTAATATACACTTTTCAAGTGTATAAAAACTAGTCCAGTCCTCCGTTCTTAGTATCGTCTATCAAAATGTTAGGGGTCTTTTGTCCAAACTTACCTCTTTATTTTTGAATAGCGCATCATTTGATTTTGACATTATTTCATTTTCAGAGACCTGGTTAAATCCCTCCGTTTCTGATTGTGAAATATTGTCAAATGATTATATTGTTTACCGTCGTGATCGACAGGCTCGACGAGGTGGAGGTGTTATGATAGCAGTAAAATCTAACCTTCGGTCGGAATGCATATCTGTAATTGTGCCTGATGATGTTGAATTTGTTGCCGTTAAGTTAACTTTTAATTCCTTTTCTGTATTCATTTCTTGTTCTTATATCCCACCTTCTTCCGACATTCAAGTATATATGCACCATATAAACTGCATAAAATATGTTTTTACTCAATTACGAGACATTGATTATATGGTTGTTGTTGGTGATTTTAACTTGCCAAACATCGCATGGTCAAATCTTAATGGGTCAACTTATCTTGTACCATCTGCACAGCATGATTTTTTAGATTGTTTGCTTGATCTGTCTTTGTTTCAAATAAATTCAGTTTCAAATCATTTAAACAAATTGTTAGATCTTGTTTTTGTCACTGACAGTTCTAATGCTGTTGTCTCTAGGTCTTCCCCCCTAACACTACCCGAGGATTCTTACCATCCTACATTAGAAATATCTCTAACAAACCCTGGATTTACCCCTTCATCTTCAATGACTTTAGTTAAACCTCGTCGTTGCTTCCGTAAAGCTAATTTTACCCTGCTTAATCAACTTATTTGTTCAAAAGATTGGTCTCCTTTATACAATGCAGTTGACATTGAAGTCGCTGTTACCTTTTTTTATGACTCTATTAACTCTCTCTTTGATATTTCTGTTCCAAATAGTGTTGTTTCTTCTGAGTCTCTTCAACCCCCTTGGTACTGTCCTAAGCTTTCTAATTTAAAAAAATATTAAGTCTAGATGTTTTAAAAAGTATAAAAAAACTGGTTCTAATCTTGACTTTTCTAAATACTCGATAGCCAAGTCAAACTTTACCCTTTTTAATTCTCAATGCTATAATAATTATCTTGCTCGCTGTAAAATTCAATTCGCTCAAGACCCTAAACAATTTTACAAATTTGTTAACTCTAAGCGTAAAACTTCGACTTTACCGTCTTCATTCTTTTTACATAACCAAAAGGCTAGCAACGATTCCGCTGCCGTGGACTTATTCGCTGACTTTTTTCAATCAACTTACTCCTCTGTCCCTTTTAATAACAAATCTTATCCTTATGACATTTCTTCTTCAAACTCTTTTAATGCTCCCATAATTACTGAATCTTCTCTACTTTCATATTTGAAATCTCTAAAGTCTTCATACTCTCCTGGACCTGACAACATCCCTAGTTGTGTCCTCAGAGAGTGTTGTAATTCCATATGCAAACCTTTACTAAAGCTTTTTAATCTATCGCTTGACTCTACTATTTTTCCAAATCTTTGGAAAGAATCCTTCATTATTCCTCTTCACAAAAAGGGTGGAAAATCAGATATCTCCAATTATAGAGGTATCGCCAAATTATCTGCTATTCCTAAGCTGTTTGAAGAAATTATAACCTCTACATTGCAGCATTACTGCAAATCGCTTTTGTCACCTTTCCAGCATGGATTTGTAAAGAGTCGGTCAACTACGACCAATTTGCTTGAATTCACATCATTAGTTAACGATGGATTCCTTATGAAATGCCAAACTGATGTCATCTACACTGACTTCAGTAAGGCTTTTGACTCCGTGAACCATGATCTCCTCCTCCTTAAGCTTGATCGTATTGGATTTCCCTCCCCTTTTCTTTTTTGGATCTCTTCATATTTAAAAGATAGAACTCAAAAAGTTCTGCTCAGATCTAATATTTCAAAACCTGTCTACGTAACATCCGGTGTACCTCAAGGAAGCCACCTCGGCCCTTTGTTTTTCACTCTTTTTATTAATGATCTCCCCTCGACTATATCTCATTCTCGGATACTTATGTATGCCGATGACGTTAAACTCATTTTATCTTACAACGACCCGATGCATTCTATTAGGTTGCAAGATGATTTAAACTCGCTTCATTTTTGGTGCTTGGTTAATCATTTATTTCTTAATTGCGCAAAATGTATGTTTATGTCTTTTCATCGTTGCAAACCTTCGCTAGTTTCCTATTCGATTGGCAATGAACCCTTGCAACGAATATCAACTGTCGTTGATCTTGGAGTTATTTTTGATTGCAAATTAAGCTTTAATGATCATATATCCTGTATAGTTAATAAGGCGAATGGTGTACTTGGATTCATTAAGCGTTGGTCGAAGGAATTTAATGATCCCTATACAACAAAAGTTCTTTTCACATCTTTAGTTCGCCCGGTGCTTGAATACTGCTCATCCGTCTGGTGTCCGCAGTATAAAAAACATATGGATCGTATTGAGTCTGTCCAAAAGCAATTCTTGCTTTTTGCCCTCCGCGGCTTAAATTGGGATCCCAACCTTCGGTTGCCATCGTATTCTAGTAGGCTTTTGCTTATTGACCTTCCATCGTTGGCTAACCGTAGAACTGTCCTAGGCGTTTCTTTTCTTCATAAGTTAATTATCGGTGATGTAGACTCTTCTGAACTCTTAGGTCGCCTTAACTTCTCTGTTCCCTCTAGACCAACTAGAAATTATTTGCCTTTAATCTTGCCTAGATGCACAACCGACTACGCACAGCACAACCGTTTTCGGGTTTTATGTCAAAATTATAATGATGTTTATCACCTGCTCTCAACAGAACTCTCTCTCTTTTCCATAAAGTTATCTCTTTTTGCACATCTCCGGCAAAGTCTCTGACCACATCCAGCAGGAGCAGGGGCCTAGCTTGCCGGACCGGCTAATAAATATTCCCCCACCGGGTCAGAGATTTTCCGGATGATTTAATTCATCTTTATTTTAGCTTATATTTATTTTATTTTTATTATATTTAATTTAATTTAATTTTTTCCTTTTTTTTTTAATTTTTTAATTTTAAATTTTATTTTCATTATTGTTTTATTTTATATTATTTTTATTCATTCTATAATATTGTTTATTTATTGTTTGTGTTTATGATTTTGTAAACATATTTTTAAGCCTCCTCTTTTTCTTTTTCCTCACTATTCTCTTTTTCGACTTCTATACTATTTAAATTTGTGTTAGGTCTAGTAACGTCTCTGGCTTCAATTGGCTGTGAACTGGGGCATAGCTGGCCGGACGGGCAAATAAAATTCCCCCACCGTGTCGGAGTCGTTACTAGTCGATTTGTAATTTTGTTAGATTTTCCTTGTTAGGCTTTCTTAGTTCATTAAGCCTTTTTATAACGTATTCAGTTTTTCTTTTTTTTGGTTGACAGCCACCATTTGTCGACTTTTTTTTCAACAAATAAACAAATACCCTTGCAGAGGGTAAAATTGTAAAATTATTTGTTACGCATAGATGGAAGTATCTCCGACCACATAAAGTATATATCGCTCACCTTATTAAATACCGGCATAACTCAAAAAAATCGATTATGAGAAAATCGCGCTTAAAGTTTTCAATGGGTTTTACCCTTACAAAAACGAAAATAATTCGTATGACTTCGAATCAACCTAGTAAAATGTTATATATAATATGTCTATAAAAGAAAATGGAGTCCAAATAGTCTTTAAAGGGTTTTTGTTTAAATAAAATGTTTCTCTACTTTGTATTGTGACGTTATTGTTGCCAAAATAAATTAATTTGGATGTCATAAGTGAGATGTGTCGTTATTGTTGAGAAATTTAGATATATATTAAAAACCACTACCTTTTCACGAATTATGTCATAACACAAAATATGACGTTGTTGCAGAAAGCCAAGCGATCTTAAAACATTTACGTTTGCAGTACCACTAAGATAAATCGCTCTTACGCGAAGAGTATAAGAGATGGTTATAAGAAAATTTTACACAAAATAGAATATGAAAAGGCCAAGATTTCTGCATCATTAACTAAAAAATCGTGTTTTTTGAGTTATGCCGGTATTGAATTAAGTGAGCGATATATTCTTGATCAGCATGACGAGCTGAGTTCATTTCCGGCTGTCCGTCCGTCCGTCCGTCTGTTTCTATGCTATCTCCTCCCTCAGTTTTAAAGCTATCTTGACCAAAGTTTGCAAAAAGTCTTTAAATACAAATACGCTGCACATTAGTCGGAATCGGCCGGATCGGATCACTATATCATATAATTCTAATGAGAAAAACTTTTTTGTTATCAATGGTAGCGCCTTTCAAAAACTGCAAGGGTATTTAAAACATCGGCGTAGCCGATGTTAGCCTTCTATTTAGCCTTCTATTTATTATGTGCTTACTTTTTTTTAGTACGCAATTCAAATCCGCTAGGTATTGGTGATATCACTTTTCATTTTTATTCTTGTTACTCGTACATGTCAAAGTTTTTATATAAATAATAATTTTTAAATGTGGGGTCACACAAACTGTCAAAATTCTGCCCTGCGTGATTTGCTTATAGCTCGACTATCGTTCATCTGATCGGGAAATGACTTATGGTGGATCGATAATTAATAATGATTCAAATATATGTCTAGAAGGTTCGAACAATCTATCTTCTAAATAGTAGGAGATATGATGTTTTCCAAATTGCAACTCTACTATTGTTTATTTGATCCGTAATTATGTATAGTGGATCGATAAATAATGATGAGTAGAGTAAATCTCTAGAAAATAAACTTGATCTGCCTGGAGGTATAAGTAGTTTATGTCCATACACTTTAAACCTCTAGCTCTTATCATCTCCGAGATCTTTTTGATCATACGGACATGGCTATATCGACTCGGCTGTTGATGCTGATCAAGAGTTTATGTAGTTTATAGGGTCGGAGATGATTTCTTCTGTCTCTTACATATGTACATTTGTACCTTCGGTACAGAGTAGAGCTTGGCGCGGGCCTGCCTAGTACGAAACTACATTTTCAGGCCCAGTCTAGCACGTTTATATTTACAAGAAGGCCCGGCACGAAATTAAAATTTTCTTATTAAATATCAAAAGTTCGTGTTTTTTATTTCAAAATATAATATATTTATTTTTGATCTTAAGTCTGTTCTTAATTCTAAATATATTTACTAAATTCAATTACATCTTCAAATAAAGGAATTAGAGATGGGAGCGGGATGATATTAAATTTATAACTTGGGTCGGGATCGGGACAAGACGGCAATGAATTTCAAATTTGGGTTCGTGATCGAAGTTTCTTTCCCGCGCCCATCTCTATTATGAATATAATTTGATCTAAATTGGAGCTTAAAGGCCTGGTGTTTTCTCATAAAGAAAAAAATCGTTCGCTCGTTGCGGAGCTCACAGGTATGGCTATTAGTTTTCGTGCCAAAATTTTAAAAAGTTTTAGATCGTTCGAATTTTTCGAGAATGTCAAAATGCAAATATATGTAAAATCTGGAAGTGACAAATATTTATATATTTCTGCATCTATTACATTAGTTTGAAGTTTTCTCTTAGTAAAGTTTTGATGTAAATTTTACGAAAATTCATGAAAATTTGGTTTGGTTGTATTATTTTTAGTGCAAAATCCACCACGACGCACAGTGGCTCGTTTGGCCGATTTAGCGTTGCAAAAATAAAATTTTGATGTTCGATTTTTTTGACCACAATGTTTTAATTCAATAAAGGAAACTCCAGATAGCCAGAAAAACTTTGGTTTTTAAATTTGATCGATCGACTTTAGATTTTACAGTGGTTTGAAGTTTAATAATTTTTTAACATTTGAGTTTGTGATTTTTTTGGTTTCAAATGTCATTTTTGGGAGCGTATAAAAACCAAACGGATGTTTTGATTTGAATTTGGTTGATTTTATTCTAAAGCCCTATACGGACCTGCGAAGTAACGTGAAGTTTCATACAAAATTTGTGGAAGAAGAAGCAGAAGTAATGATTCCTTCACCCTTTACTTTGAGCGCAAACGGAGCTGAGAAGTACTTTTGTGCTTAACAGCACATGATTGGATCCTATGTTTACTTTTTATGCTTTATTTAACTTCAAGCAACTGAAGAAACATTGATGCAAACAATGTTACTTCTATGATAAGATAGAATTAATCCCAAGTGTCCAGATCCCAGGAATAACACAATCAGTAGTGTTCTTTATTTTATTAAGGTAGATTTAAACATACACATGGAGACGTCATCTCCGATTCATACATCAAAAGGTTCTACTATATAAATGTTAAAATAATTCGGCTGAGCTGATCAGCTATGCGGTCAGCGGCGACGGCAGCGAAAACGGCTGCTATGTATATGTGTATATATATTTATTCTTACTTGGCTATGTCGCAACGTTTGGAGACGAAAATGTTATATGCACATAGTGGAATGGTAAATGACAAATATGCTAACGATGCATATCTGTATGGATCATGTTACGAGCGTTCGCTCAAGTACTGCAACAAAGTGTTACAGTTTAAGGTCAGTGAGTACTCAATATGTGTGCATACCACATCTCCCTCCTAAAAAAAAAATAACGTAATATAATGAAGTTATTTTATATATAAATGAATAAAATTTATATGAATATATTTAAAAAATTATATGAATATTTTTTTGTTTTCTTTTTTTTTAATGGATCATTGTTCCATCAGAGTTCTTCTGGTTATAGTTACCGTTAAAGATTTAACTGTAAAAAATTTTTAACCTATCTTTATAGACTTCTTTTGGTTTTTTCTTTCCTAACCTAATTGATATATTATCGTTTATCCCAATATTTTCTACTCTATATGGGCCTGTGTAGTTATTTTCTAGCTTGTGCCCGGTTTCGTTTTTTAGTAAAACTAAATCTCCTATTTCTAGCTTAAAATCTTTTGCTTTCTTATCATACAGAGCTTTTTCTTTTTCTATCATTATTCTTGCTCTTTTGTATGCTACTTCTAATCTATATTTTACTTCTAATCTTCTATATTGTAGATAGGATCTTCTTTTTCCTTATTAGTATTTATAAATTGTCTCGGTGGTCTACCGAAAACAAGTTCATATGGGCAGTAGCCATGGGCTACCGACGGTGTCGTATTGAAACAATATGTGAAATAATTTAACCATATGTCCCACTCATTTTTGTCAATCGAAATATAAGAGCGAATATACTCATTAAATGGTCGATGACTACGCTCGATGGTACCAAGTGTTTGATGATGGTACGCTGTCGAGTTTATATTCTTCATAGGACCGTACTTGAGAATAAAAGATTCGAATATTGCTCTAGCAATTGTGTTGGCACTTTTATTTGGTACTGGAATCGTGACTAAATATTTTGTTAGGTCACAAGATTATTGTAACTGCATATTCATTGCCATTATCTGTTCTTGGTAATGGTCCATTGGTATCGATAAAGTTGGAGTTATCGTCATTGGTGTTTTTGTATGTGTTGTCGTCTTTGCTTTTTGGCATTTCTGACATTTTTTGACATACATTTTAATCGTTTTAGTCATTCTTGGCCAATAAAAATACTTTCTAATTTTAGACAGGGTTCGCGAAATCCCTGAATGGCCTCCCTCAATAGGGTCGTCATGGTATTTGGACAGGATTGCTTTAATTTGAGCTTCATCTTTTATGTCTATAATATTCACCTTTTGTAGCATTCTTATTTGTACCTTCTTGAGAGTACTATTGCCCATTTCTTTAAATAATTTTAGTGAGACAGATTCGAAAATTTGTTCACTTGGTTTGTATTTTTGTAATTCCTTGAATCCCGCCTTCCGAATCAAGCCTTTGAAAGAATTGACCTAAGTCGAATTCCTCATTAGAAAACAAGTCATTAACTGAAAATCCTGAAAGAACTCTTTTTCCCATTTTAAACATGCATTTGTTTTTATCGAGTTTTATTTTCACTAATTTTTTGACATCATTATTATTAATAGTGTCATAGACATTGGGCAAATATTTTTCTTTTTCTTTTTGCTCAAGCAATTTATTTGTTGTGTCAGGCCTGACATTTTCCTGTCTTGTTGAAGATCTTGTTGAGACCTTTAATATTTGTCTATTCATTGTAATTAGCTCTCCAATTGTATTTCTGGATAGAGCGTCAGCGACATGATTGTCTTTCCCCTTGAGGTATTCTACCTCAAAATCATGTTCTTCTAAGTCTAATCGCATACGCGTTAGCTTAGAGCTTGGGTTTTTTATTGAAAACAGGTACGTTAGTGGCCTGTGATCTGTTTTTACTAAGAAATGCTTGCCATAGACGTATGGTCGAAAGTGTTTGATTGCCCAGTGAATAGCAGCTAATTCCTGCTCTGTTGTGGATTTATTGCTTTCACCTTGTGTGAAAGTTCTTGATGCATATGCAATTGGTAATTGCGTGCCGTTGTGATTTTGAGTAAGTACGGCACCACAAGCGTGCTTACTGGCATCAGTAATGATGCAAAATTCTTTCGAGAAATCGGGGTATTGTAATAATGTTGGTTTCATTAAGGCTTCTTTAAGATATTCGAATGCGTTATTACATTCGGGAGTCCATTTAAATTGAACATTCTTTTTGCAGAGCCTCGTTAAGTGGCGTGAATGTTCTGCGAAATTATTTATGAAACGTCTATAATAGTTACAGAAGGCTACGAATCTTCGTGCACTATCTGCGTCTGTTGGGACTGGATAATTTTAAATTACGTCATATTTTTTCTCATCCGGAAGGATGCCTTTGTCGGTACATTTATGACCGAGATATGTAACCTCATGCATAAAAAATGAACATTTCTCTGGATGTAGCTTTAGATTGAATTTGCGACAAAGTTCGAAGACATTAGTCAAATTTCTGAACATATGTTGTTCGGAACATCCGATGACTACTAGGTCATCCATATAAAGAAATGCTTGTGATGGTTCTAGACCAGAAAATGCGAGTGTCATCATACGCATAAAAGAATTTGGGGCTACTTTGAGTCCATATGGTAATCGTGTATAACGATATGAGCCTGAACTCGTTGAAAATGACGTTAAATTTCTTGATTTCTCTTCTAATTCAATCTGGTGAAATCCAGACATGAGATCGAGGCATGAAAAGTATTTTGCACGACCTAATTGATCAAGAATATCTTCTATTCTTGGAAGTGGGAATTTATCAGCAAGTAGTTTTTTATTTATTTGGCGGTAATCCACTACTAAACGCCATCTTTTTTCTGTTGAATTTGGAAGTGGTTTCTTGGGAACCAAGAGAAGTGGGCTATTATATTCGGATATTGATGGTTCGACTATTCCATCTTTAATTAATTTTTGAACCTGTTTGTCTATTTCAGGTTTTTCTGAATGCGCATTTCTATAATTTTTAATGTATACTGGTGTTTTGTCACTTAATCTGAGTTTTTGTTTGTAAAAATTGTTGGCTGAAATGGGCTCTGATTCGAGACCGAAGATATCAGCGAATTCTGTAAACAGTGCCGTGAGTTTTTCTTTAAATTGGTTGGGGAACTTTAATTTAGACAAAATATCATTTGTCTTGACATTATCCGTATAGGATGGTGACAGAATGTCGTAGTCATTAAGAGATTCTAATTTGATATTATTGCACTTTAATTGTGCATCTTTATTCGTTGTATTTATTATACAAATAATAGCGCAGTCGCTGTTGACAATTGAACTGGCTATGATTATGCCTGGTTCTGGTTCCTGGTTTGGTACCAAAACTGATTTTTCTGTGGACGATATCCGGATCTGTCGAATTACTTCCGATCTAGATGGTAAGAGTAACGTATTATCGTTAAATGAATGTTTTATTGGTGTCCGTATTTGAGTATGAAAGTTGTTTGGCCTGATTACCAGTTCTTCTTTGTTGTTTAAATAGTCTATTAAACAATTATATTTTGTGAAGAAATCTAAACCTATAATACCATCATTTGGTATTGGAAAATCTTCCGGTACGACATGAAAATCATGTGGTACAATATAATTATCGATGTGTAAGTCTATTTGAACTAGACCTAAAGATCGAATTGTTCCTTCCCCTATGCCTGTAATATTGGCGATAATGTTATTATTCACAATTTTGAAATTGCTTGACTCTTTAATTAGTGAGGTGTCTGCACCTGTGTCCACTAATAAAACTATTGGTTTGTGATTATCGGCATTGTGTACTGTGATTAGGTTGCACATATTAAGATTACATGTATACAGTTTTATTGTTGGGAGCTGTTGTTGCTCAAGGGGACTTGTTGGTTTTCCGAATTTGCAATTCGTACTTGTTGGCTTGTTGGCTGTTGTAACCGTTTTTATTGTTATTGTTGTTGTTGTAATGGTTATTTCCTCTATATCCTTGGTTACCTTGGTAACCTCTTCCTCTATTGACGTTATTTTGATATCCACCGTCCATTATCTCCGCGGTTGTTTCTATTAGAATAATAGAGAACAGTGTCTGATTTGCCAGTTGCCTCAGTGCAACTGTTGACAAATTTCGATATGGCATCGTTCATTGTTGTGAACGTTGGACACTGTATTTTGTGGCTAATTCTGGGGTTAGTCCATCGTGTATATAAGCACCTTCTAGAGCTTTTACTAGTTGCTCTACTTCCTTTGTATATACGTTGGCAGTCTTACTTTTCTGCTGCGAATTTAGAAGCCTGGCTGAAATTACTTCAACCGATTCTCCTTTTACTGTTGCTCTTAACTTTTGTATAATCTGTGTAATGGTACTTTCGGTACTAATCAGATTTCTTGCATGCCCTTTTAATTTGGTTTTTATCAGTGAAACAGCTGTCAACTCGTGGGTCTCTTTGATAGAGTCCACCAGAGTAAGTGCGTCTACGAAGCTTTGTAAATTTTCGGCCTTACCATCGAACTCAGGTAGTAGGCTCGAAGCTGTTTTAAGAAACGCAATCACTGTTTGTGTTCTTATGGTAGGTGTTGGTGGGGTTTCTATACTTTCTGCCGCTGCTATCGGCGGTGTTTATTTTACTTCCTCTTCTGGTGTACTGTGTCCTTCGTCCATCAGTACCGAGGGGTCAAAATATTCTGGTAAGTTAAGAACATTTGGACAAGACAACTGTAAGTTATGTCTTTCTGAAATATAGTTTAAATTTCCTCTTATTCTTCTGACTTCATCCGCTGCTTGTGTATAGTGCGGTGAGGAAAGTCGGATTCTATTGGTGTATACCAATTCTCTTACTATATTGTATTTCCCTATTAATATGTCTATGTGCTTCAATTTGGTGTCATTTGAGATAAATGCCCTTTTGTTGAGACACTTAAATGACTTATCGAATCTATCTCTATTTTCCCTTATGGTTTCCGCTATTTGCTTCCATTCCATATGTACACACTTTGGGTACTTGGCTATATTTTGTCTAACTTATTTGTCCTGCTTAGGTATTTTTTCTTTATGCACTTATTGTGCATCTGATATGCCTTTATGCATGTGTTAATTAGTAGTAGGACTACAATAACAATTAATAGGATTTTTACTATCTCAATGTCAGGTGAGGTAACCTCAACCTTATTGATAACGTTAGCGGTCGAATCGACAGTCTTGGTATCTATTAAACCCATTTTGGGTAAATATCTAAATATAACTATCGGGAGATCCAGAACTGTAAATATAACCAGTTTGCTTCTTGATTTATGCTAAAAAAATTTTTTTTTTTTTTCATATAATTTCTTTATTGTTATATTAAATTCTTTTTCAATTTTGCCTTTAATGGCTTATATCGAATACCTATTGTAAACGATCCTGATACACCTCATGGGTGGTGAGAAAAAAATGTATTATACCGCACTTGACGGTTCACAATATCCCTGCCTACCGAATGCTATTCGGGCCGTTTTCATGGACAGCTCGAGATTACAATATTTCGTACAATTTTTCTTAAATGTATTAAAATTTCATTTTTTTTTTTAATTATTTAATTAATTTCTGCTGCCATCAGTCCTCTAGTGGTTTCGCGCAGTCGTCTGCCCTGATCTTGGATCAGGTTCTACCCGTGCTGGAGCACAGGCTTTTTATTTCTTCCTTCTGCCATGACCTGTGGTCATGTTCTACCGGTGCTGGGGCACAGGCTTTTTGATTTCTTCCTTCTGCCCTGACCTGTGGACAGGTTCTACCAATGCTGGGGCACAGGCTTTTTGATATCTTCCTTCTGCCCTGACCTGTGGTCAGGTTCTACCGGTGCTGGGGCACAGGCTTTTTGATATCTTCCTTCTTACTGCGTATGTCCACAGGTGTACTCGCACGCCGGCGTGTACAGTGGTCCCTCGCAGTCTGCTGGACAGCTCTTCTTATATTTCGGTATTGTTTTTGCTGCTGGTGGCATTTGATTAAATGTTTGTTTTACAATTGGAATATGTCTTTGGTTTTCAAGTGTTTGCGTTTGTTTATTTGTGGCATATAATTTATTTGCCTTAGTGCTTAGCTTTTCTTTCAGGAAAACTAGTTCCTGTTGTAATTCACATGCACACTTCCATGTTGGAGTATTTGGTGCATTTAGAATTTTGCGGATTTCGGCTATTCTTTTGCCGATTTTCCGACGCACTCCCCCTTTTCTCTTGGGGTTCATTATTCGTTCATTTCTTATTTTTTTTTTTTTACGCAAACACTCTACTCACTCAGTCTTTCTCTTTGGGTCCTTTGTTCCTCGTCCTAGGTCCTTGGGACCCATGTCACGGTCGCCATATGATAAGATAGAATTAATCCCAAGTGTCCAGATCCCAGGAATAACTCAATCAGTAGTGTTCTGTATTTTATTAAGGTAGATTTAAACATACACATGGAGACGTCATCTCCGTTTCATACATCAAAAGGTTCTACTATATAAATGTTAAAATAATTCGGCTGAGCTGATCAGCTATGCGGTCAGCGGCGACGGCAGCGAAAACGGCTGCTATGTATATGTGTATATATATTTATTCTTACTTGGCTATGTCGCAACGTTTGGAGACGAAAATGTTATATGCACATAGTGGAATGGTAAATGACAAATATGCTAACGCTGCATATCTGTATGGATCATGTTACGAGCGTTCGCTCAAGTACTGCAGCAAAGTGTTACAGTTTAAGTACAGTGAGTACTCAATATGTGTGCATACCACACTTCACCCTTCATCTGCATTGACACCAACGGCAAACTGCTGAAATTTAATTTATGACGAAAAGGTAAATCTAATTTCGATTGTGTTGAAGATTTAATACAGTCGTAAATAGTCGTTTTACCAAGGGTTTGAATTACTTATAAAAAATAGTAGGCCACTAGACTTATGTTCCACCTTCACGTATTATATGCCGAAGTAAGAAAAATTACTTACTTCGCAAGTCCGTATAGGGCTTAAAGATGGATCAATTCTTAATGTAAATGCATTTACACATTTTTATTATTTTAAATATGGATGTTAGAACTAACTTTTTGGGTGGACTCCATTTTTGGGTCAATTTTTTAACATTAATTGGCTCAGAAAAAAAGTTTCGCTCGTCACAATTAATTTGAAACATGAAAATCATGTGGTAGCTAATAATTAATGAATTGTAAAAGTTGCAGCTGCATATCCCCGCATAGCTAGCCTCTACAGTGATATATGTCAATTCACGTGCAGGTAAAGCATGCCAATCCCAGTCAAAATACAGGAGGAAAAGTTGTTCTGATTGTATTTCAATGCTTCTTGACTATGATTAATCGAAAAGTCTTGAGCGACATCACAATTCCAAATCAAAATAGACATGTGCTATCGGCCAGAAGAAGCAAAAGGACTTTCAGGGATTAGATGTATGGAGTTCATGCTTAAATTGGCATATACTCTTCCATGACTAGGAGACGACTCTGATGACAGTGCCAACATAAAAACGAGAGCGTAAGTTAAAGTCGGCCCTGCTCGACTTCGATATACCCGTTACTCAGGGTAAGGTTGCCCAAATTGTGGGAGATATGAGGTATTTTTCAAATTGCGTGGGTGGCAACTCTTCTATCGTTCATCTGATCGAAAAATGATGTATGGCGGATCGATAGGTAATGATGATTAAAATATACGTCTAGAAGGTTTGAACAATCTATTTTCAAAATTGTGGGAGATATGAGGTTTTTTCATATTGCGGGGGCGTGGCAAAAATTTGAAACAAACTTGATCTGCGTGCAGAAGATACAAGTCTACGCTTAAAATATGGTAGCTCTAGCTCTTATAGTTCCTGAGATCTAGGTGTTCATACAGACGGACGGACAGACAGACAGACGGACAGACGGACAGACAGACAGACGGACATGTCTATATCGACTCGGCTATTGATGCTGATCAAGAATATATATACTTTATGGGGTCGGAGATGCTTCCTTCTGCCTGTTACATACATTTGCACGAACTTAGTATACCCTTTTTACTCTACGAGTAACGGGTATAATGAGGAAACGGGATTTACAGTAAAAGTTCTTGGCGGAGCTCGGGCTGAAAGTCGAAGTGATGGAAACACAACCCGGAGATTCTTCAACAACGATGAGGCAACTGCTGAGATAACAGGAATTCATCTGGATGTCATCAAAAGGTTTAAGATCATTTTCAATGTCTTAAGCTGTAGTGAAAATGTTGATGCATGCAAATATGGAAAATATGCTAAGGAGACCAGAAATCTGTTGTGTACAAAATATCCGAAAAAAAAATATCTCCTACTGTTCATAAAATATTAGATCATGGTGAGCAGATAATAAAATGACAACTTTTATCGATGGGAGAGTTGTTAGAAGAAGCCCAATAATCTAAAAACTAGGACTACAAAAGGTATAGATATGCGAACACGTGCGAAATATATCGACATCAAGAAAACACGGACCTTTTCAACATGTTGTCGGCCTCCTCTGATCCCCGTATCTCATCTCTCAGACACATCAGAACACTCGACGAATTAACCGAAGAATATTCACCAGAAATATTAGATTTATTTGGTACTAATGATATGAATACCTATATTGACAACATTTTTAAAGAAAATTCCAATGTTAGAACTAATTTTTTATGAAAATATGTATATTTTTTTAACTAATTTCAAATTATATTTTTATTAAATTTAGTTAATTGTAGTTAGTTTTTAACCATAATTTTAAATAAATCGTTAAGAAAAAATTAAAATGTTTTGCATATCATCAATTCTCTTTAATTTGTCCCTTTAAAATTTTTCAAATATCTCTTTCCGTTTAAAAGTTATGATTTTTGCAACGCTAAATCGGAGAAACGAGCCACTGTGCGACGTTGTCGATCTCGATTAATCGAAACTTTTTCCATACTTCGCTTCTACCGTTCGTGTAGGATCGAATGCTTTCCACGTTTATTAACTAAATAAAATAAATGAATGTTTAATTAAAATTTAGGAATAATATTCGATTTTAAGCGCACTACCGATGACTTGAACGACGACTTGACGACTGCTAGGGTACAACCGACAACTTCAAGAGGCAACAGACGTCTGACTCCCTTTGCACTGGTACAGTTGTACCAAATGCTAGATTGACGATATAACTCGTCGCCACCTTACATGTAATTAACAGGCAGTAGGAAATATTTCCGATTCCATAAAGTGTATATATTCTTGATCAGCATCAAAAGCCGAGTCGATATAGCCTTGGTCGAACGTCGGTATGAATACCTAGATCTCAGAGACTATAAGTGCTACACCCAAAATTTGTTAGTGAAGACTTAGACTCGGATTGTCGGCACGTAGACCAAGACTTCTTTCAAATTTTTGCCAAGATATCAAGCTCTTCTTTTACATCTATATGTACATGCCCAATACCTACGTCAATATCTATGTAAATACTAACATTTTAGAAAAAGAAGAGAGAGTGTGCCGCGAGTAGACGCTTAGTTGCGAGCTCCGTATTTAAAATTCAAAACTGCGCAGTAAACGGATCGGAGAAAACCCAAATTTGTGCCATAGACTCAATAAGCAGTGCCGCGAGCCAAGGATTACATACAGAAAAGCTACCAAATACAAATAAGTCCACAATTCAACTGATCAAATATTAATAACAAAGCAATTTGTGTGTCTGTGTGTGTGTGTGTGACCGCCGCATCAATCTCATCATTTACTTTCTGTGCCTTCGGAGTCAAAGAGAGTTTGAGGATACCAGATTGTTGTAGACGCCCGTGACAGTTGTGCAAGCAGTTTATTAGAACAAAGCAGTGAATAGGCAGCAAGCAGTTCACTATTGCAAGCAGTAGACTATTGCAAGCAGGACGCAAAAGGCGCCAAATTAAAACGCTGCTCAACCTCATTTCGTCTATAATAAGCCACAAAATGCCATTAAAAATGCAACACACTCCACTGCGAATAGTTACCAACTAAGCACAATATTCTGGACAATCAACTCCATCGGGTCAGAGTGTTCCATCATCATCTGGTGCTAAGCGGCTTCTTAAGAAATTTTCTCCGGAGGAACGCTCAATAAGAACTAGCAATACGGTTGGAGACATGCTGTTGTCTGATTTAATGTCCGTCATGTCGTTACTACTAGATGAAAAATGTAAAAAGGTTGCCACTATAGAAGACATCGAAGGCATCAAAAATGATGTTGCCGAGTTGAATAAGAAGGTGGAGCGGCTGGCACAGGAAAACTCAAATTTAAAAATGGAACTAACGGAAATGAGATCTCAAAGAGAGGAAGAAACTCGTCGCTTACAACAGGTGGAAGAATGTGACAAGCGTAGGAACCTCATATTTAGAGGATTGAATGCACACCAACACCCTTACGAGGCCGTCAAGGCCTTCTTACAACAAAGTTCCACATCCCAGCCACGGTACCGATTGAGAACATAAAAAAAATAAATGAAAAAATGGGAAGATGACTGTTGTGGTTGAGTTTGCTTCGACATTGATAACTCAAACTGTACTGAAGAAGTCAAATCAGTTAAAGGGAACAACAATTTATGTTGAAAGGAAACGCCTGATGCTCACACTACGGAAGGAGATTTTGGCTATCAACGCCAGCAAACCAATAAATGTGAGAGATGATAGAATGATAATAGATGGCAATTGGTTCTACTGGAACAGACTGGGAGAGCTTATGAGCGGAGATAAACCAGCAGAGCAGGTTTTGAAAAACATTTTTGGCGACAGTTTCGAGATAAACGTTGATTTTAATGATTCAGAGCATAGGTCAAAAAACTAAATGCAAATTGTAAGGCAGTCAAAAACATTCGTATCTTAGCTTATAACATTGCAGGCCTAAAAGGCAAACTTATATTTAATAATTTTTTAAAATATGTCAATAGTTATGAAATATTTTGTTTATTTGAAACTTTTGTCGAAAGCAACTACGAGGAACTAGATGTGTATTTTCCAGGCTTTTATCTACACTGGATTGCGGCGGAACGGAGATGCTCAAGAGGACGGGCAAGCGGAGGCTGCCTATATGGTATTAAAAAGGACCTTATAAAAGTCTGCAGATACATGGAAGTCCAAAGCAGAACGATCATTCAGGTAGACCTCGCGGAACAAAACTGTACGATTATACCAGTGTACTTGAACTGCAACAGCTTCCTGCTAGAGCGTGCGGAGGAGACCAACAAGTCATCACAGAAGGCTTTGATACTGCAGGCAGATATGCAACTCTGAATAGAAATGCTACAGATTTAAAACAGGTTGCAAACGGAATGAAAATTATCGATATGTGCGAGTGCATTAATCTCACTGTTCTTAATGGCAGAACATCAAGCGACGAAAATGGAGACTTCACGTTTTTAAGAGGTAAGGCTGCGTCAACCATCGACTATTGCCTGATAAAAGGACATTGGCACGAACTGGTATCCGACATGGAGGTAAAAGCTGTGGAGTTTTCAGATCATTTGCCTTTGGTTATAGATTGCAATATTAACGCCTCTCTTACGCAAAGTGACTTCAACTCTTATCAATAACTGCCGCAGCTACGATGGAAAAAAGCAGCCAACTACACAGAACGACTCGATGCCCAACTTAAGATGAATAGACCTGAACCAGAAGACATTTCAAGCACAATTAACTACCTAGAATATAGCGTTACAAGAGCAGCGTCTTGCTTGGGGAGCCAGGCAAGTGTACGGAGCTATAAGCAACCATGGTACGATGCTCAATGCGAACAAGCGCGAAAAATCTCTATAAATGCACTTAAGATGACGAAAACCAATAATAGCGGAGAAGACAGAGCAGCATACCAACAAGCCAACATGGCCTATAAAGTCTTGTGCGAAGAGAAGCAGAAAGTGTACTTTAATCACTTACAGACTTCAATCAGTGGCGTAAGGGATAGCAAAACCTTCTGGAGTCTTGCTAGAAAAATAAACGGAAGTTCTGTTCGGAAAACTGTTCAAGTGGGTCCCGTAGAAATGGCAGCTTATTTTCAATCGTTACTACATGCAAATACATCAAACAATATGCAATATGCTTTACCGCTGCTAAGAAACAGTGAACTGGATGCACGCATAACAGAGGGAGAGGTTCGAAACGCATTAAATAAATCCAAGGACAAAAAGGCGACAGGAATCGATAGAATCCCGGCTGAATTTATTAAACATGCGACACCACTATTTGTGCAACGGCTTACAGAAGCCTACAATCGGGCTTTTAAGTCAGGAGAAGCCCCAGATTCGTTCCGAAGAAATATTATATATCCTATTCTGAAAAAGGGAGATCCAAATCAACCAGGAAGTTACAGAGGAATTTCTTTTCAAAACGCCATGGCCAAAATATTTGCTTCAGTGCTTCTGGAACGGCTCACAGCGTGGGTCAACGATAATTCTCTCCTCAACGAATCTCAAGCAGGATTCCGAAAGGGCTACTCAACCACTGATGCCATTTTTACTCTGAGTCCATTGCTTTTTGCCCTGTCTATCAATGATCTGCAACAATACTTGACTGGAGGAGCAAGGCTTGGCAGTGTACGCTGCAATGTACTTATGTATGCAGATGACATGGTGCTTTTAGCTGAGAGTCCAGGTGAAATGCAACAAATGATTCATCAGGCATCCCAATTCTGCAAGCAATGGTGTCTAGAAATAAATGAGGAAAAATCAAAAGTAATGATCATATGTGATGGTAGAGGACGGAAGGCGAACGTGGAAAAATTGTACCTGGATGGAAACTGGCCTCGTTCCTCAAAGTTGCGCTTAAATATAGGACTCAAATAATAGAAGGAAACTTTTAATAGCAAAATAAATTAATTAGGTATACATAAAAAATTATATATTTGGTTTTAAAATTTGTAAAATAGCTAACGGCTCAAAGCCATGCTGAAATCTGAAATAAACAATACTACTACTACTACTAACATTTTATGTTAATATTATCATTTTGTCATTCAATATGAGATTTAAAAATAATCCTTTCCCTGAGGAATGGGTATATCGAAGTCGGGTACGATCGAGTTTAACTAACGCTCTTTTTGTCCTTGCGGGATAAAACTTCAGTTGACTGAAATTTTGTGAACCTGTATCCAAAAAATATTTTTTTTTTCAGAATCATACTGACGAACAAATGGAGAATGAGACGGATGAACAATTTGAAGAAAGAGTTTTAAACAAAAGGGCTGCACAGCTTTTCATTGATGTCAGAGCGCATTTTAACAACAAAGATCATTTGACGCTTTCACAGTTAACAATTCGAAATACAAGAAAACAGGTAATTTATTTTTACATTCTAGCTAACTTTGCTCGTCCTTTCCGTGTGAGTTGAGGTTATTTGGGCTGATCTAGAAACTCTAATATTCCGACCTTGGGGGTGGACATTTTATAACTTATGTAAAAAAAAAAAGAAAATCCTTACGAAAACCAATATTACAAAGAATCCTTAAACGATTGCAAGTACATAAAATGCAATCCCATATTATTTAAAGCCATTTTCTTTATTTATGTATATTCAAAAAATACCAAACATAAAATTTTTCAATGTAGTTGGTTCTGATTTACTAAGTTTTAATATGAAGGGTCATTTTTCAACGGGTCATCAAATAAGCAAGTTGTCGTAAATACCCTATTTGACTTTTATATAAATTTGCTAGATAATTGTTTAAAGCAGGGACCGAAAATAATTTTTATTTAAGAAAAAATAATTAGATAAATAAATATGAAGCATTCACTAAAAAAATGGTAATTGTTCGATATCCCCGCCTCTCCAAAAATTCCGAAAAAAATCTCTTCAATGGACCGCGATTTATGAAGAATTAACGTGATGAAATTAATTGGCGGTCGGACATGGTTCGTTTTTAATTAAATTTTAAAGTTTGCACATTTGCTTTTTAATCAAATGTTAAAACTAATAGCAAATAAACATTTGTTGCGAGTGTTCTGAACTCTTTTCCACACCCCCTCACTGAGGTAAAGTTCTCGGCGCGCTTTTTTAACGTGGTTTCCCCAGAAGGCCTAGTCCACGAATGCTATGGTCGCTGTGGGAATATTTTTAATTGAAATTGTAGACAAACTTAGAAACTAATCAAACACTAACCAGCATAAGATAACAGAAATCAATCCGTTAGTTCACTGTTCATATAAAAAAAATTTTTTTTTGCGTGCGATTGAATGATAAATAATAATTTATGCACGGATAAATCGCAGTGTTTTACAAAATTAGGAGAAGAATGTGGGTGTTGAAGATGACCCATCGAAGAAAGTGTTTTTTCGCACTGATTCGGAGAAAGTGCACTGCATTTTGCGCTTTTTCTTTTTGTTTGGTGCGCTTTGAAACACGGAACGGCATTTAAATATAAGTAGGTCCTTTGACAAAGTGCATTCAGTACCACACTTCGGACATATTTTGTTTTTAAGGATGACGTTGTGATCCACTAAAAACTCGAGTAAATCGTTCGTACTTAGGCGTTCACATTGCCTTACGGTTCAATTGCAACCACTACAAACCATTTTTTTTAAATATAGACTTAATTAAAGGACCAAAATCAATTAAATACTTTTTTTTTGCCATTAATTATGACATTAGATTCAATTTTTAATTAAAAGGCGAATGTGATCAAACATGTTTTGTATATAAACTTTAAAATTCAATTAAAAAAGAGCGATGTCCGACCGCCAATTAATTTCTTCACGTAAATTCTTCATAATTCGCGGTCCATCGAAGGGCTTTTTTCGAAATTTTTGGAGAGGAGGCGGGGATATCGAACATTTACCAAAAAAATTTCAGCCGAGTGTGAAGCCAATATTTTCAGTACAGATTCTCAGATAGGCAATATTTTGATATTTTCAATTTTTATTAAAAAAATCATTCGCTATTAATTATTAAAGATATATATTATTTTTCATCGTTTATAATAATTTCGACTGATTTTATTTATAAAAATCAACAATAATGAGTTACTTGTCGAGTTTTATTTGAAAAATCATTGCTGATGATTTATTTCGTGTTTTATTTTATTTATTCAAGCATAACGATTATTCTCGATTGTTTTTCGTTTCTAATCAAAGCATACAAATTATTAGGGATTTTTTGTTTGAAAATCAAGCAAATTACTCTTAATAAGAATTTGTTTTCGGAAGTTGAATTGTTATACAAAGTAGGCGGGGGTTTTTAAAGGGGCGCGATATAAATGCCTTTGATGGTTCAAAACATAAAAACCTCGGTTAAAATAATTTAAGAAAAATTGTCGAAAGTCTTCATCCCTTCTAAAGAAGAGTGAAATCAAGGTCCTGCAGGGCCACCTAGCCCGATTAATATTCATACTGATGACTCTTCTTTTGTCCCAAGGGGACATCGGAACATCGATGGCAAAAGCTCCTTCCCGATTAAGAAACTGTTGGTATGTCTATAGCTACATGCATGCTCTTTACCAGAGACATATACATACGAACAAAAAGCTACCCAAAAATGGAAATTAGTCACCTTCTTTCGATTCGCAGGGCAAAAGGGCCCATTATGCACAGCCGAACAGACTGTACGGCAATAATCCCTAATCAATAATTATTATATTAATTCGAGTTCTTTAAGTTTTGAATCATCGAAGGCTTTTATATAGCGCCCCTTGGAAAACCACCGCCTGCTTTATACAAATAACAATTCAAGTTCCGAAAACAATTTCTTATCCGGATTAATTTTCTTGATTTTCAAACAAAAAATCCCTAATAATTTGTATGCTTTGATTAGAAACGAAAAACAATCGAGATTAATCGTTATGCTTGAGTAAATAAATTCTTGATCAGCATCAATAGCCGAGTCGATATAGACATGTCCGTCTGTCTGTATGAAGACTATAAGAGCTAGAGTTACTATTTTTTCAGTGTAGACTTGTATTGTCTGCACGCAGATCAAGTTTGTTTCAAATTTTTGCCACGCCCCCTTCCGCCCCCGCAATATGAAAAAAACCTAATATCTCCCACAATTTTGAAAATAGATTGTTCGAACCTTTTAGACAAATATTTCAATCATCATTACCTATCGATCCGCCATACATCATTTTCCGATCATATGAACGATAGTAGAGTTGCCGCCCCCGCAATTAGAAAAATATCTCATATCTCCCTCAATTTTGAAAATACATTGTTAAAACCTTTTAGACATATATTTTAATCATCATTACCTATCGATCCGTCTAACATCATTTCCTGATCAGATGAACGATAGAAGAGTTGCCACCCACGCAATTTGGAAAATACCTCATATCTCCCACAATTTTGATCATAGATTGTTCGAACGTTCTAGACATATATTTTAATTATCATTACTTATCGTTCCGCCATATATCATTTCCCGATTAGATGAGCTATAGTAGAGTTGCCACCCCCCACAATTTGGAAAAAAAACTCATATCTTCCAGAATTTGGGCATGTTGTGATCTAATAAAATATTCTAAAATAAACCTTACCCTGAGTAACGGGTATATCGAAGTCGAGCAGGGCCGACTTCAACTTACGCTCTCGTTTTATCTTGGGTGGCGCACGAGCGATTTTGTTTGTTACATTATACCAAAAAATTAATTATTTTTACTTATTACAAAAAAAATTTAATTAAAAATCATTGCTATTCTTTTAAAACCTCAACAATAAATGTATTTTTAAAATTAAAGCTTTGATGAAGCTCTACAGCTCGGTTGAGTATTCGAAACCAAATCTCAAAGGGCATAGCAGAATAAGCATAGGAAAACTGCCCCCGCAGTTATCAGCACCAAATTTAAATGTTTGATTAACATCTATAAGAAACTCACTCTCCCAAAATTGTAGTCTCGCAATTGGACGGGAGTTATGAGGCTGGAAAGTTAAACAGAAAAACTATTTTTTCTTAAGAACCGCTTGACCGATTTTGATGGGTTAAATATATGTTGTAAGTGTTTAAAATACAATTCTAAAAATATTTTGTGCAGATTTTTATTACCAAAACTTTGGTCCAAAAATGATGATTGAATTTTTCAAATAATTTTTTCGCGGTGATAATCTTTTTCTACACCTCCAGTTTATTTCCTGTATTTTACATTAGGATATCCCTAACAACATATAATTTTTGCAATCAGATCGCAATTGGGCCTCATGGTGAAAAACAATTAAAAATGTAAAATAGAATTTTACATATGGGATATTCCATATCAACTCAGTCAATTTTTTTTTATGTCTCCAAAAAATTTTTAATCGCTATCAAATAGAAGGACTATATATAGATGAGAATACCTTTAAATGGTTTTCCCCACCGTCGTTAGTTCTCAAGATAATGCGAAAAAGACTTGAAATTAAAAAAAAAATAGAAGGCTAACATCGGCTACGCCGATGTTTTAAATACCCTTGCAGTTTTTGAAAGGCGCTACCATTGATAACCATAAAGTTTTTCTCACTAGAATTAGTTTTTAGACCGATCGTTCCTATGGCAGCTATATGCTATAGTCATCCGATTTCGATCAATTTATCCAGAATTGTGTGGAAGTATATAAAGCTAATATATACCACGATTGGTGATACTACGATGGAAAACAAAAAAGTTTTTCTCACTAGAACTAGTTTTTGGACCGATTGTTTATATGGCAGCTATATGCTATAGTCATCCGATTTCGATAAATTTTTTCAGAATTGTGTGGAATCATATAAAACTAATATATACCACGATTGGTGACGCTACGATGAAAAACAAAAAAGTTTTTCTCACTAGAACTAGTTTTTTGAGCGACCGTTTATATGGCAGCTATATGCTATAGTCATCCGATTTTGATAAATTTTTTCAGAATTGTGTGGAAGCATATAAAACTTATACATACCACGATTGGTGACGCTACGATGGAAAACAAAAAAGTTTTTCTCATTAGAACTAGTTTTTGGACCGATCGTTCCTATGGCAGCTATATGATATAGTCATCCGATCCGGCCGATTCCGACAAATGTGCAGCGTATTTGTATTTAAAGACTTTTTGCAAAGTTTGATCAAGATAGCTTCAAAACTGAGGGAGGAGATAGCATAGAAACAGACGGACAGACGGACAGACGGACGGACGGACGGACAGACAGACGGACAAACGGAAATGAACTCAGCTCGTCATGCTGATCAAGAATATATATACTTTATGTGGTCGGAAATGCTTCCTTCTATGCGTTACAAACATCGTGACAATTTTAATATACCCTCTGCAAGGGTATAAAAACATTACTACAGAATATATGTATGTAACTTAAAAAAGTTGTTTCAAGATGGAAGACAGTGCGAGTCCACGGGAATAATTTTGTTTTATTTCAAATTTTGCGTTTTCGCTCTTTTTTCCGAATATAATGTATTAGAGCTAACCTAGAAATTAAAATATTTTTTATCACTGCCTTATTATATTTTAATTACACAAGGAAATATAAACATAAAGGCAAAGGCGAAAAAGAAATTAAAAAAAGCTATTGATATTGATAAAATATAATTGTATATTTTTTAAAAGATGAAAAAACACGCGCTTTTATTTGTTTGCATGTAAACTTAATTGAAAAAACAGCGATTAAAAATTTGTTGGAGACATAAAAAAATTGACTAAGTTGATATGGAATATCCCATATGTAAAATTCTAATTTACATGTTTAATTGTTTTTCACCATGAGGCCCAATTGCGATCTGATTGCAAAAATTATATGTTATTAGGAATATCCTAATGTAAAATACAGGAAATAAACTGGAGGTGTATTTTTTCTTAAGAAAACACAGTTTTTCTGTTTAACTTTCCAGTCTCATAACTCTCACCCAATTGCGATTAGGAGACTACAATTTTGGGAGAGTAAGTTTCTTAAAGATGTTAATCAAATATTTAAATTTGGTGCTGATAACTGCTGGGGCAGTTTTCCTATGCCTTTTCTGCTATGCCCTTTGTCTCCCAAAAATAAATTTGGAAAATTCCTCGCTTTAAGTTATATTAATGTATATTTAATTTTGACGTATTTAATATAATAGATCTATAACTAATAAGTATAGTGCTTAACATACAGAAAACATTAGTAAACACATATGGACATTTTTTTATTTTTATACCCTTGCAAGGGTATATTAAAATTGTCACGATGTTTGTAACGCAGTGAAGGAAGCATTTCCGACCACATAAAGTATATATATTCTTGATCAGCATGACGAGCTGAGTTCATTTCCGTTTGTCCGTCTGTCCGTCTGTCCGTCCGTCCGTCTGTCCGTCTGTTTCTATGCTATCTCCTCCCTCAGTTTTGAAGCTATCTTGACCAAACTTTGCAAAATGCCTTTAAATACAAATACGCTGTTGTTTGTCGGAATCGGCCGGATCGGATGACTATATCATATAGCTGCCATAGGAACGATCGGTCCATAAACTAGTTCTAGTGAGAAAAACTTATTTGTTTTCTATCGTAGGGTCACCAATCATGGTACATATAAGTTTTTTATGTTTCTACACAGTTCTGGAAAAATTGATCCAAATCGGATGACTATAGCATATAGCTGCCATATAAACGTTCGGTCCAAAAACTAGTTCTAGTAAGAAAAACTTTTTTGTTTTCCATCGAAACATCACCAATCTTGGTATATATTAGTTTCATATACTTCCACACAATTCTGGAAAAATTTATCGAAATCGGATGACTATAGCATATAGCTGCCATAGGAACGATCGGTTCAAAACCGTGTTCTAATGAGAAAAACTTTTTTGTTTTCCATCGTAGCGTCACCAATCATGGTATATATAAGTTTTATATGTTTCTACACAGTTCTGGAAAAATTGATCAAAATCGGATGACTATAGCATATAGCTGCCATATAAACGGTCGGTTCAAAAAACTAGTTCTAGTGAGAAAAACTTTTTGGTTTTCCATCGAAGCATCACCAATCTTGGTATATATTAGTTTCATATACTTCCACACAATTCTGGAAAAATTTATCGAAATCGGATGACTATAGCATATAGCTGCCATAGGAACGATCGGTTCAAAACCGTGTTCTAATGAGAAAAACTTTTTTGTTTTCCATCGTAGCGTCACCAATCATGGTATATATAAGTTTTATATGTTTCTACACAGTTCTGGAAAAATTGATCAAAATCGGATGACTGTAGCATATAGCTGCCATATAAACGGTCGGTTTAAAAACTAGTTCTAGTGAGAAAAACTTTTTGGTTTTCCATCGAAGCATCACCAATCTTGGTATATATTAGTTTCATATACTTCCACACAATTCTGGAAAAATTTATCGAAATCGGATGACTATAGCATATAGCTGCCATAGGAACGATCGGTTCAAAACCGTGTTCTAATGAGAAAAACTTTTTTGTTTTCCATCGTAGCGTCACCAATCATGGTATATATAAGTTTTATATGTTTCTACACAGTTCTGGAAAAATTGATCAAAATCGGATGACTATAGCATATAGCTGCCATATAAACGGTCGGTTCAAAAACTAGTTCTAGTGAGAAAAACTTTTTTGTTTTCCATCGAAGCATCACCAATCTTGGTATATATTAGTTTCATATACTTCCACACAATTCTGGAAAAATTTATCGAAATCGGATGACTATAGCATATAGCTGCCATAGGAACGATCGGTTCAAAACCGTGTTCTAATGAGAAAAACTTTTTTGTTTTCCATCGTAGCGTCACCAATCATGGTATATATAAGTTTTATATGTTTCTACACAGTTCTGGAAAAATTGATCAAAATCGGATGACTATAGCATATAGCTGCCATATAAACGGTCGGTTCAAAAACTAGTTCTAGTGAGAAAAACTTTTTGGTGTTCCATCGAAGCATCACCAATCTTGGTATATATTAGTTTCATATACTTCCACACAATTCTGGAAAAATTTATCGAAATCGGATGACTATAGCATATAGATGCCATAGGAACGATCGGTTCAAAACCGTGTTCTAATGAGAAAAACTTTTTTGTTTTCCATCGTAGCGTCACCAATCATGGTACATATAAGTTTTATATGTTTCTACACAGTTCTGGAAAAATTTATCAAAATCGGATGACTAAACCATATAGCTGCCATATAAACGGTCGGTTCAAAAACTAGTTCTAGTGAGAAAACCTTTTTTGTTTTCCATCGAAACATCACCAATCTTGGTATATATTAGTTTCATATACTTCCACACAATTCTGGAAAAATTTATCGAAATCGGATGACTATAGCATATAGCTGCCATAGGAACGATCGGTCTAAAAACTAATTCTGGTGAGAAAAACGTGTTTGTTATCAATGGTAGCGCCTTTCAAAAACTGCAAGGGTATTTAAAACATCGGCGTAGCCGATGTTAGCCTTCTATTTTTACTTCTAACACTGTTCAAAACGAGAGCTTAAGATGAAGTCGGCCCTGCTCGACTTCGATATACCCGTTACTCAGGAAAGGTTTATTTAAGAATATATTATTAAATCATAAAATAGAAGGCTAACATCGGCTACGCCGATGTTTTAAATACCCTTGCAGTTTTTGAAAGGCGCTACCATTGATAACAAAAAAGTTTTTATCACTAGAATTAGTTTTTAGACCGATCGCTCCTATGGCAGCTATTTGCTATGGTCATCCGATTTCGATTAATTTTTCCAGAATTGTGTGGAAGTATATTCAACTAATATATACCACGATTGGTGATGCTACGATGGAAAACAAAAAAGTTTTTCTCACTAGAACTAGTTTTTGGACCGAACGTTTATATGGCAGCTATATGCTGTAGTCATCCGATTTTGATAAATTTATCCAGAAATGTGTGGAAGTATACAAAACTAATATATACCACGGTTGGTGACGCTACCATGGAAAACAAAAAAGTTTTTTTCACTAGAACTAGTTTTTGGACCGACCGTTTATATGGCAGCTATATGCTATAGTCATCCGATTTTGATAAATTTATCGAGAAATGTGTGGAAGTATACAAAACTAATATATACCACGGTTGGTGACGCTACCATGGAAAACAAAAAAGTTTTTCCCAATAAAACTAGTTTTTGGACCGACCGTTTATATGGCAGCTATATGCTATAGTCATCCGATTTTGATAAATTTTCACAGAATTGTGTGGAATCATATAAAACTAAAATATACCACGATTGGTGACGCTACAATGGAAAACAAAAAAGTTTTTCTCACTAGAACTAGTTTTTGGACCGACCGTTTATATGGCAGCTATATGCTATAGTCATCCGATTTTGATAAATTTTTTCAGAATTGTGTGAAATCATATAAAACTAATATATACTACGATTGGTATTGTAGCGTCAATAGAAAACAAAAAAGTTTTTCTCACTAGAACTAGTTTTTGACCGATCGTTCCCATGGCTATAGTCCTATAGTCATCCGATCCGGCCGATTCCGACAAATGTGCAGCGTATTTGTATTTAAATACTTCTTGCAAAGTTTAGTCAAGATGGCTTTAAAACTGAGGGAGGAGAAAGCATAAAAACAGACGGACAGACGGACGTACAGACGGAAATGAACTCAGATCGTCATGCTGATCAAGAATATATATACTTTATGTGGTCGGAAATGCTTCCTTCACTGCGTTACAAACATCGTGACAATTTTAAGGGGTATAAAATTGCCCAGCATAATTATTTGATTTGATTAGAACTAGACGAAAGTTCATCTGATCGTGAAACGGTGTATAGAGTATCGATAAGTAATGATATATTAAAATATTTCACTAGACGGTTCAAACAATCTATTTTCAAAACTGTGGGAGATATGAGGTTTTTCCATATTGCGGGGGTGAAAACTCTACTATAGTTCACCTGATCGGGAAATGATGTATGGCGGATCGATAAGTTATGATGATCATAATATCTGTCTTGAAGGTCCAAATAATCTATTTTCAAAATTGTAGGAGATATGAGGTATTTTTGCACAGAGTCTTCTTTTTACTGCACGCAACTAATATGTCGGAACCGGTCGGATTGGATGACTATAAAATATAGCTGCCATAAGAACGATCGTACGGAAAATATGTCTTAGTAAGAAAAAATTTTTTATATTCTACAGTTAAAATCAGTTGGAGTGAACTTTTGCGAGTGTATTAAAACTTCGGCACACTCGAAGTTAGCTCTTTGCCCTTTCGTTCAAATAGCAGGGGCGGCAACTCTTCTATCATTCATCTGATCGGGAAATGATGTATGGCGGATCGATAAGTAATAATTATTAAAATGTATGTATAGAAGGTACAAACAAGCTAGCTCCACAATTGTGGGAGATATGATGATTTTTTATTTTGCGGGGGCGGGAGGGGGCGTGTGATAAATTAAAAAAAATCTTTATATGCTTGCAGACAACACAAGTCTACACTAAACAAAATGGTAACTTTAGCTCTTTTAGTCTCTAAGATTTAGGTGTTCATACAGTTGGACGGACATGTCTATATCGACTCGGCTATTGATGCTGATCAAAAATATATATTCTTTATGGAGTCGGAAATGCTTCTTTCTAGCTGATACATACAAGAACTTAGTATACCCTTTTTACTCTACAAGTAACGGGTATAAAAAAACAAGTCGCATGCGCCACCTGAAGATATTGCTTTAGAAAGCTGAAATTTGTACGCAAGACATTTAAACCTATGGTTCATCGATAAATAACCCAGTAAAAAAGAAATAAAACGAGAAGGCAAAGCTAACTTCGACTGTGCCGAAGTTTTAATACACTTGAAAAACTTTACTCCAACTGATTTAACTGGAAAAATATATATAAGATATAGATATCAGATATTTAAAATTTTTAAATCATTGATCATAAAAATTTAATAACAAAAAAAAATTTTCTTAGTAAAACACATTTTCCGACCGATCGGTCCTATGGCAGCTATATGCTATAGTCATCCGATTTTGATAAATTTTTTCAGACTTGTATGGAAACATATAAAACAAATATATACTACGACTGGAGACGCTACGATAAGAAACAAAAAAGTTTTTCTCTCTAGAAGTAGTTTTTTGACCGACCGTTTATATGGCAGCTATATGCTATAGTCATCCGATTTTTATAAATCTTTTCAGAATTGTGTGGAAACATATAAAACAAATATATACTACGATTCGAGACGCTACGATGGAAATCAAAAAAGTTTTTCTCACAAAGACTTATTTTTCGACCGATTGTTCCTATGGCAGCTATATGCTATACTGATCCGATTTTGATACATTTTTCCAGAATTATGTGAAAGCATATAAAACTAACATATACCAAGATTAGTGACGTTACGATGGAAAACAAAAAAGTTTTTCTAACTAGAACTGGTTCTTAGACCGATCGTTCCTATGGCAGCTATATGATATAGTCATCCGATCCTGCCGGTTCCGACATATTAGTTGCGTGCAGTAAAAAGAAGACTCTGTGCAAAATTTCAGCTCGATAGCTTTAAAACTGAGGGACTAGTTTGCGTAGAAACAGACAGACAGACGGACAGACGGACAGACAGACGGACAGACGGACGGACGGACAGACGGAAATAAACTCGGCTCGTCGTCCTGATCAAGAATATATATAGTTTATGTGGTCGGAAATGAATATTTCTATGCGTTACAAACTTCTGGGCAAAATTAATATACACTTTTCAAGTGTATAAAAAGAGAAGGCTAACATCGGCAACGCCGATGTTTTAAATACCCTTGCAGTTTTTGATAACAAAAAAGGTTTTTCTCATTAGAACGAGTTTTTAGACCGATCGTTCCTATGGCAGCTTTATGCTATAGTCATCCGATTTTGATAAATTTTTTCAAAATTGTGTGGAAGCATATAAAACTAATATATACTACGATTGGTGACGCTACGATGGACAACCAAAAAGTTTTTTTCACTAGAACTAGTTTTTGGACCGACCGTTTATATGGCAGCTATATGCTATAGTCATCCGATTTTAATAATTTTTTTTTCAAAATTGTGTGGAAGCATATAAAACTAATAAATAATAATAAACGATTGGTGACGCTACGATGGAAAACAAAAAAGTTTTCTCACTAGAACTAGTTTTTGGACCGATTGTTCCTATGGCAGCTATATGCTGTAGTCATCCGATCCGGTCGAATCCGACAAATGTGCAGCCTATTTTTATTTAAAGACTTTTTGCAAAGTTTGGTCAAGATTGCTTTAAAAATGAGGGATGAGATAGCATAGAAACAGACGGACGGACAGAGGGAAATGAACTCAGCTCGTCATACTGATCAAGAATATATATACTTTATGTGGTCGGAGATGCTTCCTTCTATGCGTTACAAACATCGTGACAAATTTAATATACCCTCTGCGAGTGTATAAAAAGCATCGGAGTATTATTGATACATATACTACCAAATAATACATATACTTTCAAATGACAAAACAGACGGTACTTTTCTCTTTTTTAAATTAATAGACGGCTCGAATTCATTTTCTGCACATTCTGCAATAGTTTCCTCAAAGACATTCATCCACTCTTCAAATGCACGAAGAGTTCAATACTATACTATATTATATCGGACAAAACAAAAATCGGCTGTCAAATTGTCAACTTTACATCTACATATTCACAAAACTATAAAATATGCACAGCGTGGCTCCTAACAACTGTCACACGCATTTGCTTGAAGTACAGACATACAACAACAAAATTTCGGATAAAAACTTATTATTTTTATTGTTAACATTCTTGGCATTCTTAAGAAAAGCCTCACGGCGGCTCGGGTGACTTCGTCTGGTATTTCGTCCCAAATTTTGCTAGCGGCACTTAAATTGATCAAACTCAATTTTTTTTTGTTCTTCTTCTTTGGCCCCATATATCAATATCACAACCGATTGTCGTAATGTAATGTACGGCAGCCGCTTCTGTCCCGTGCTCAAGGTCTTGCCGCTTCTGGTCCCCCCATCTCAGTTTCGGACGTCCACTTTGGCGGCTCTCCCTGAGTCTCCCGCCTTCCGATTGTACATGTCGCAGCCAGCGTAGCCGCTGCAATTTTATACGCTTGGCTAGGTTTGTGTCCCCATAGAGCTCATACAGTTCGTGATTACTTCGGGAGCGGAATTCATCGTCAACTTTTAAGGGGCCATAAATCCTCCGAAGAATTTTTCTCTTGAAAACGCCAACTGCCGCATCATCCGCTGCTGTTAATGTCCATGCTTCTGCACCGTATTGCAGGACTGGGATGATAAGCGATTTGTATAGCGCTATTTTCATTCTTCAAAAACAGATGTGGTATTTTGATATTCTCAATGGTTTTTTTTTCAAATTTGTTTTCATACATTATAGCTTTATAGTGCGAAGTTGTTAGGAGCTTCTAATCGTAAAACATATCGATATATTTGAACGTAATGGAATTAGGCAATAACCTTGTTTTAAGCGAAAATTAAATTTTGCAAAAAACCTAGGAAAACCATTAATTCAATATCGAATTATTCTTAGTACAGGGGCTCGAATGCTAACTGAATTATTTAATTCTAGACAAGTTTTTTATGCTGAAGCCGAATCTGGATTTAAAAATTCCATAACTCTAATAGACTTACTATAAGTTTGACCTAAAAATGCAGAAAATTACTCATTTTGCTTTCCAATTTCCGACAAAACAGTTAGTTATATATATATTTTTCTGCCTTAGTATAGCATATATATTTGGATTGCCCATCAGAATAACGGTACGTAGCGTCTGTCCTCCCATGAAAACTGGGGGGAAAACTAGCTGCAAAGACTATAAAAAAAAAAATAGTATAGCATCATACCATGAGTATATAAGCAATAATCGAAAACTTACCATATGTATTTTTGTCGATACAGTCGATGATACAGCTAAAGTCGCTGATCCGTTATGGAATTTGCATAAAAGTAGCGATTCTTTGCAGATCGATCACTTATCGATATAAATTTCTATATACTACCCGGCGCCGCTCGGGTCCTTAATCATTTTCGTTATAAGAGAGTTTGTGATCAACTTCAAATCTCTTTCTACAAACTGGTACCATTTTAAGTTCAATTCCACAGATATTGCTCTAAACCACGTTTAAAATTGCGGATTCAGAGACTTGCGACATAGCCTATGACTCTTTTCTGATCAACATGTACTATATATATATACTGTGAAAATTTGTGTTAGGTCTAGTAACGTCTCTGGCTTCAATTGGCTGTGAACTGGGGCATAGCTGGCCGGACGGGCAAATAAAATTCCCCCACCGTGTCGGAGTCGTTACTAGTCGATTTGTAATTTTGTTAGATATTCCTTGTTAGGCTTTATTAGTTCATTAAGCCTTTTTATAACGTATTCAGTTTTTCTTTTTTTGGTTGAAATAAACAAATAAACAAATTTCTTTGTCAAACGAAAAAGACTAATTTCTTCGAAAATTTGACTGAGTCCATAAACATTACTTGCAGCTATTAGCTAGCTTATACTTTTAATGAAATCGTGAACGAACGAAATTTTTACTAAGAGGCTCTTAGACTAGCTCTATCAACATACTAAGTGGTGCATTTACAAATTATTCGTACGGAATTATATCCGCTCCTGGTGTTTTATTTCTTTTTGTTTTCTCTAGCACTTAAACTAAATCTGATGCAGTTATTTCTGCGTCTATAATATCCACAGATATTAGTGGAGCTGCATATTGTATTTGTGCTGCCTTCCGTTCTATATTTAGCAAACCTTCAAAGTAATTTTTAAGAACTATTTCATCTTAGTAAGAGCATAACTTTTTCAATTCATAAAAAAGGTGATCTGAACATACCAGGTGAATTGTGTTGCAAAGATGATAATGGGAATAGTTAACGGTCGGCTGGCAAACTGGGCTAAAATTTATGGAAAGTTAAACGAGTTCCGAGCTGGTTTTAAAAAATCTTATTTACCGCTGATAACATTGATAATTATATTATAATTTATTTATAATTTTAAGCTGCTTTCGATATGATTCCCAGATATCTTCTTATTTATAAATTGTATAAAATTGGTGTTTCGTCTAACATCATAATATTAATAAAAAATTTATATTTTGATTGCTTAGTTATACGTATATGGGTAATTTCAAGAAAAATTTCTCACTCACTTTTTGTTTTGGTTGAAACATTTTTTTTTTTTGCAATCTTTGTTGAAAAGTAGAGGGTACGTATTTACAGGGTTATCCCGGAAAATGACTAATTCGCGTTCAAAAATACTTTTTAAAATAAATACAAACTTTATTATTACAAACTTTATTATTTATAATTGCTTGATACAACAACAAGATAAATAAAAAACGAGCCTCGACTCCAGAAGCCGTCTTCTGCCCAAGTCTCGATCGCACACACACTGCATATATTTTGTTCTTGTTTCCGTCTGTTTTCGAGACTTGGCGCCATGAATTACATGCATTTTGTTTTTTTTATTCGTTTGCGAACGTCGCAATTGCAACCCCGCCAAGTTGGCGTAAATTGCCAAAAAATAAGTCGGAGCAATGGGAGCAGCTGGGAGCAAGGGCTTGCCCATCGCTGCGTTAAACCATTGATAAAAAAAAACATATGGAAAAAATCTGCAAAATTGCATCAGATCCCAATCTTCTTAATAACTCACACTTTAAAATTATGCTAATTTTCTTTGCCTACCAAATCGCGAAAATTTGTAAACAATATTTAATTGTCGCGAAAGGCATAGTTTTTATCCTTTTTTTTCTCCAAATTTCGACTAGTATCCTGGAATATACTGTATAAAGCTGCAAATGGCCACCTCATTAGTTTAGGAGGTATGAATATTTTTCTTATTTATTTAAATTATTTGGAGTGTGATTTTTAACTTGACTATGTTTTTAATAAACTACTATCTGTTTTAATAGTTAAAATATATTCACACTCCTTAAAATCGCAGTTCCCAAACACTATCAAATTATTAAAAAAAAAATGCATAACTTCGAAACAATTGAGGTGCCCATTTACAGCTTTATACAGTTAAATCCTAGAAACAAGACGAAATTTTCATAAAAAAATTTAGGAAAAAAAGAAAATACCTTTTCGCGGCTTCAATTTTACAGATTTTTTTACAATTTTTTTACCAATTGTTTTTTTGAGGCAAGCAATTAGAAATAATTAATTTGTTTAAATCTATAGTTTTAAAAAAATGTTTGACCGTGAATTAGTCATATTTAGGGAAAGCCCTGAAAATACGTATCCCGTACTTTTCCACAAATATTGAAAAAAAAATTATCTCAACCCAAAAAAAATCAGAGTGGTAAATGTTTTAAGGAATCACCTATATATTTTCTTGTCATCTGTTCGATTCGTTTTGTTAAATTTTCGTAATGTTGTGAATTAGGGCGGGTCGATTTGTATGGGACAAAAAAATTAAATTAGCCTTTTTTGTAGTTCCTATACAAATTTTGTGTATTAATCTAGTTGTCCTCCCATAAATTTAAATATTTTTGAAAACTTGGCCAATTGAGCTTATAAACATGCAACAAAATTTACATAATGGAAAATAAGTTTGGCCGTACGCTTGGGATGTTCAAATACAAATCCAAAAACCGCACAGACAACACAAGTCTACACTAAACAAAATGGTAACTTTAGCTCTTTTAGTCTCTAAGATTTAGGTGTTCATACAGTTGGACGGACATGTCTATATCGACTCGGCTATTGATGCTGATCAAAAATATATATTCTTTATGGAGTCGGAAATGCTTCTTTCTAGCTGATACATACAAGAACTTAGTATACCCTTTTTACTCTACAAGTAACGGGTATAAAAAAACAAGTCGCATGCGCCACCTGAAGATATTGCTTTAGAAAGCTGAAATTTGTACTCAAGACATTTCAACCTATGGTTCATCGATAAATAACCCAGTAAAAACGAAATAAAAAAAGAGAAGGCTAACATCGGCAACGCCGATGTTTTAAATACCCTTGCAGTTTTTGATAACAAAAAAGGTTTTTCTCATTAGAACGAGTTTTTAGACCGATCGTTCCTATGGCAGCTACATGCTATAGTCATCCGATTTTGATAAGTTTTTCACGAATTGGGTGGAAGCATATGAAACGAATATATATCACGATTGGTGATGTTACGATGGAAAACAAAAAAGTTTTTTTTACTAGAACTAGTTTTTGGACCGACCGTTTATATGGCAGCTTTATGCTATAGTCATCCGATTTTGATAAATTTTTTCAAAATTGTGTGGAAGCATATAAAACTAATATATACTACGATTGGTGACGCTACGATGGACAACCAAAAAGTTTTTTTCACTAGAACTAGTTTTTGGACCGACCGTTTATATGGCAGCTATATGCTATAGTCATCCGATTTTAATAATATTTTTTTCAAAATTGTGTGGAAGCATATAAAACTAATAAATAATAAAAAACGATTGGTGACGCTACGATGGAAAACAAAAAAGTTTTCTCACTAGAACTAGTTTTTGGACCGATTGTTCCTATGGCAGCTATATGCTGTAGTCATCCGATCCGGTCGAATCCGACAAATGTGCAGCCTATTTTTATTTAAAGACTTTTTGTAAAGTTTGGTCAAGATTGCTTTAAAACTGAGGGATGAGATAGCATAGAAACAGACGGACGGACAGAGGGAAATGAACTCAGCTCGTCATACTGATCAAGAATATATATACTTTATGTGGTCGGAGATGCTTCCTTCTATGCGTTACAAACATCGTGACAAATTTAATATACCCTCTGCGAGTGTATAAAAAGCATCGGAGTATTATTGATACATATACTACCAAATAATACATATACTTTCAAATGACAAAACAGACGGTACTTTTCTCTTTTTTAAATTAATAGACTGCTCGAATTCATTTTCTGCACATTCTGCAATAGTTTCCTCAAAGACATTCATCCACTCTTCAAATGCACGAAGAGTTCAATACTATACTATATTATATCGGACAAAACAAAAATCGGCTGTCAAATTGTCAACTTTACATCTACATATTCACAAAACTATAAAATATGCACAGCGTGGCTCCTAACAACTGTCACACGCATTTGCTTGAAGTACAGACATACAACAACAAAATTTCGGATAAAAACTTATTATTTTTATTGTTAACATTCTTGGCATTCTTAAGAAAAGCCTCACGGCGGCTCGGGTGACTTCGTCTGGTATTTCGTCCCAAATTTTGCTAGCGGCACTTAAATTGATCAAACTCAATTTTTTTTTGTTCTTCTTCTTTGGCCCCATATATCAATATCACAACCGATTGTCGTAATGTAATGTACGGCAGCCGCTTCTGTCCCGTGCTCAAGGTCTTGCCGCTTCTGGTCCCCCCATCTCAGTTTCGGACGTCCACTTTGGCGGCTCTCCCTGAGTCTCCCGCCTTCCGATTGTACATGTCGCAGCCAGCGTAGCCGCTGCAATTTTATACGCTTGGCTAGGTTTGTGTCCCCATAGAGCTCATACAGTTCGTGATTACTTCGGGAGCGGAATTCATCGTCAACTTTTAAGGGGCCATAAATCCTCCGAAGAATTTTTCTCTTGAAAACGCCAACTGCCGCATCATCCGCTGCTGTTAATGTCCATGCTTCTGCACCGTATTGCAGGACTGGGATGATAAGCGATTTGTATAGCGCTATTTTCGTTCTCTGTGAGATCGCTCCGTAGTAGGGAACTCGGAAAATCCGAGTATCTCCTTGGCAGCCGTACTCATGAAGTGGGAAATATGTTTCCACTGTATGCGAACACTCTAAAAGCGTATGGCAAGATTTCCCGGAGCAGTCTCCAAACGTCCGACCGTTGGCAATAGACTCCTTCTCTTCCGACTTTTGCGATTAAATCGCCTAGCACGATCCTAATGTCGTGATCGGGGCAGCGCTCATTACGGTTTTCTAGGCGCTCATAGAATTCGTCTTTAACCGAGTAATCCTTGTCTTCCGTCGGGGCATGCAAATATGACTCCCCACACCATAACAGATGTGGTATTTTGATATTCTTCAATGGTTTTTTTTTTTCAAATTTGTTTTCATACATTATAGCTTTATAAAAGTGCGACAGTTGTTAGGACCCACGCTGTACATATCCTAATGGAATCGTTCTTCAAAAAAATATGTACATATCGATATATTTGAACGTACTGGAATTAGGCAATAACCTTGTTTTAAGCGAAAATTAAATTTTGCAAAAAACCTAGGAAAACCATTAATTCAATATCGAATTATTCTTAGTACAGGGGCTCGAATGCTAACTGAATTATTTAATTCTAGACAAGTTTTTTATGCTGAAGCCGAATCTGGATTTAAAAATTCCATAACTCTAATAGACTTACTATAAGTTTGACCTAAAAATGCAGAAAATTACTCATTTTGCTTTCCAATTTCCGACAAAACAGTTAGTTATATATATATTTTTCTGCCTTAGTATAGCATATATATTTGGATTGCCCATCAGAATAACGGTACGTAGCGTCTGTCCTCCCATGAAAACTGGGGGGAAAACTAGCTGCAAAGACTATAAAAAAAAAAATAGTATAGCATCATACCATGAGTATATAAGCAATAATCGAAAACTTACCATATGTATTTTTGTCGATACAGTCGATGATACAGCTAAAGTCGCTGATCCGTTATGGAATTTGCGTAAAAGTAGCGATTCTTTGCAGATCGATCACTTATCGATATAAATTTCTATATACTACCCGGCGCCGCTCGGGTCCTTAATCATTTCCGTTATAAGAGAGTTTGTGATCAACTTCAAATCTCTTTCTACAAACTGGTACCATTTTAAGTTCAATTCCACAGATATTGCTCTGAACCACGTTTAAAATTGCGGATTCAGAGACTTGCGACATAGCCTATGACTCTTTTCTGATCAACATGTACTATATATATATACTGTGAAAATTTGTGTTAGGTCTAGTAACGTCTCTGGCTTCAATTGGCTGTGAACTGGGGCATAGAGGCCGGACGGGCAAATAAAATTCCCCCACCGTGTCGGAGTCGTTACTAGTCGATTTGTAATTTTGTTAGATATTCCTTGTTAGGCTTTCTTAGTTCATTAAGCCTTTTTATAACGTATTCAGTTTTTCTTTTTTTGGTTGAAATAAACAAATAAACAAATTTCTTTGTCAAACGAAAAAGACTAATTTCTTCGAAAATTTGACTGAGTCCATAAACATTACTTGCAGCTATTAGCTAGCTTATACTTTTAATGAAATCGTGAACGAACGAAATTTTTACTAAGAGGCTCTTAGACTAGCTCTATCAACATACTAAGTGGTGCATTTACAAATTATTCGTACGGAATTATATCCGCTCCTGGTGTTTTATTTCTTTTTGTTTTCTCTAGCACTTAAACTAAATCTGATGCATACTAAGTGGTGCATTTACAAATTATTCGTACGGAATTATATCCGCTCCTGGTGTTTTATTTCTTTTTGTTTTCTCTAGCACTTAAACTAAATCTGATGCAGTTATTTCTGCGTCTATAATATCCACAGATATTAGTGGAGCTGCATATTGTATTTGTGCTGCCTTCCGTTCTATATTTAGCAAACCTTCAAAGTAATTTTTAAGAACTATTTCATCTTAGTAAGAGCATAACTTTTTCAATTCATAAAAAAGGTGATCTGAACATACCAGGTGAATTGTGTTGCAAAGATGATAATGGGAATAGTTAACGGTCGGCTGGCAAACTGGGCTAAAATTTATGGAAAGTTAAACGAGTTCCGAGCTGGTTTTAAAAAATCTTATTTACCGCTGATAACATTGATAATTATATTATAATTTATTTATAATTTTAAGCTGCTTTCGATATGATTCCCAGATATCTTCTTATTTATAAATTGTATAAAATTGGTGTTTCGTCTAACATCATAATATTAATAAAAAATGTATATTTTGATTGCTTAGTTATACGTATATGGGTAATTTCAAGAAAAATTTCTCACTCACTTTTTGTTTTGGTTGAAACATTTTTTTTTTTGCAATCTTTGTTGAAAAGTAGAGGGTACGTATTTACAGGGTTATCCCGGAAAATGACTAATTCGCGTTCAAAAATACTTTTTAAAATAAATACAAACTTTATTATTACAAACTTTATTATTTATAATTGCTTGATACGTTAAACCAGCGGTGGGCGCGATATTTGTGTTTGGAAGCATTCCAACAACAATATAAATAAAAAACGAGCCTCGACTCCAGAAGCCGTCTTCTGCCCAAGTCTCGATCGCACACACACTGCATATATTTTGTTCTTGTTTCCGTCTGTTTTCGAGACTTGGCGCCATGAATTACATGCATTTTGTTTTTTTTATTCGTTTGCGAACGTCGCAATTGCAACCCCGCCAAGTTGGCGTCAATTGCCAAAAAATAAGTCGGAGCAATGGGAGCAGCTGGGAGCAAGGGCTTGCCCATCGCTGCGTTAAACCATTGATAAAAAAAAACATATGGAAAAAATCTGCAAAATTGCATCAGATCCCAATCTTCTTAATAACTTACACTTTAAAATTATGCTAATTTTCATTGCCTACCAAATCGCGAAAATTTGTAAACAATATTTAATTGTCGCGAAAGGCATAGTTTTTATCCTTTTTTTTTCTCCAAATTTCGACTAGTATCCTGGAATATACTGTATAAAGCTGCAAATGGCCACCTCATTAGTTTAGGAGGTATGAATATTTTTCTTATTTATTTAAATTATTTGGAGTGTGATTTTTAACTTGACTATGTTTTTAATAAACTACTATCTGTTTTAATAGTTAAAATATATTCACACTCCTTAAAATCGCAGTTCCCAAACACTATCAAATTATTAAAAAAAAAATGCATAACTTCGAAACAATTGAGGTGCCCATTTACAGCTTTATACAGTTAAATCCTAGAAACAAGACGAAATTTTCATAAAAAAATTTAGGAAAAAAAGAAAATACCTTTTCGCGGCTTCAATTTTACAGATTTTTTTACAATTTTTTTACCAATTGTTTTTTTGAGGCAAGCAATTAGAAATAATTAATTTTTTTAAATCTATAGTTTTAAAAAAATGTTTGACCGTGAATTAGTCATATTTAGGGAAAGCCCTGAAAATACGTATCCCGTACTTTTCCACAAATATTGAAAAAAAAATTATCTCAACCCAAAAAAAATCCGAGTGGTAAATGTTTTAAGGAATCACCTATATATTTTCTTGTCATCTGTTCGATTCGTTTTGTTAAATTTTCGTAATGTTGTGAATTAGGGCGGGTCGATTTGTATGGGACAAAAAAATTAAATTAGCCTTTTTTGTAGTTCCTATACAAATTTTGTGTATTAATCTAGTTGTCCTCCCATAAATTTAAATATTTTTGATTGGCCTAAACAGGCCAAAACTTGGCCAATTGAGCTTATAAACATGCAACAAAATTTACATAATGGAAAATAAGTTTGGCCGAACGCTTGGGATGTTCAAATACAAATCCAAAAACCGCACAAGCTTAAAGTGAATTATTTATTTAAAAATATTACTATAAATCGTAAATAGTCTGATTTTTTAGTCCAATTTTGCCGATTGCCAATGAAATTTAAAACCGCTAAAATGCTTTTCGTAACGGCTAAAATCTTTTGATTCTAGATGAGTCTCAATTAGGAAGATAATATCAAAGTCCTTAAGAAAATCTTACTACTTATTCCCAGTAGTGGTTCTGCATCTTTCGGTAGCTGTGATGATTATGTTTAATCTATTTAACTATTCCGAGATCTTGTTTAACTCCTGGCGATCTGCTTCTCTGTCGGTTTGAAGCTTCTCTATTTCTCTTTTTAGTGCAGCATAACATATATTTTAAAAGCGCGTGCAGATGTTCTTTGGCTGAGAGGAAATGAAATGAGTGGCAGACGCTTATGCAACATTGGAAAAGTCGAGTCGGTGTTACATCTCGTAGGAAGGTGTCCGTTATATCGGGAATTCAAATACCGACATCTTAAGTAAGCAGAGCTGTCCAAGCTGGAGGTGATAGAGGTCCTAAACGGTCCTTATCGCTTTCAAATCGCTTTCTAATATTTCTGAAAAACTTGGTCATAATCGTATGACTATTTGTCATTCGTAATAGGTCAGTTCGTCAAACCAAACAGTCGCATAAAGTTGAGCTCCGTAAAAATTTTAAAATACAAGCAAATTAATAAACATTAAAATAGTTTAATTGTGCTGGCTTCCCAATAGGTGTCGCGGCAACCCGATCGTTTGTTCAAAGTTGCAGTTTAAGCAACTGAAACAATTTAAAAATAACAATAAAGCAAACGAAAATTAGTTGGGTGTGCTCGTATAACTTCGACCTTTGGCCATCAAACAATTTATATCTCTCCTTGGCTATTCTGAGAATATTGAGAGAATGCATCGAACTTCAGCAAACCAGCAACAACAAACAATAACCAAAGCAACGGCAACGTAGGAGGCGCAAGATGACTAATCCATCTACATCAAAGCGCGTCCGAAGTGATTCCTCTGTCGATCTAAAGGCGTGTCGAACTTCAGATACTCCTTCGCCCCATTTGGTTGAGCTGATAAATCAGCGCTTAGCACAGCAGGCACAGCATATCAGCAACAGCATGGGGGAGGCTGAGGAGCGGATCGTGCGTGAAATGCAGGGAAGAATGAATGGCCTGATTGAAGAGATCGAGCAACTGGCCAGGCGTGTTCAATCTCTGGAGGCTGAAAATGGTCGGGCATTTAGGGCTAAGGTAGGAAACGCAAGCAACGCAAGCATTGCTTGTAATGTGAGAGTGTACGGCGCGACGAGATCTGAGAAATGGTTAGAGCTGGAGGTTTGAAGATTATTTAACGTAGTCTCCTTGTTCTTTTAGGAAGTTTAAGTTCATTTGCACCCGCCCCCGCAATTTTAAAAACCTCATATCTCCTACAAATTTGTAGATTGTTCGAACCAAGTACAATAGTATACTTAAATTGTTATCAGATTAATCTATAGATTTCAATTTGCAATATTTTGCCACGACCTCTGCTTCCCCGCAATTAAAAAACAAACATATAAAGAAATCAGCATAGTTTATAGATTTTAATTTGCCAAATTTGATAGTCGAGTTTGAGCAAAACAAATAATTACGCTAGGCAGCACCAGTCGCAATCGTGATGGGTAGCACTTACACACAGTTTGTGAGACCTTTTGGCAGGTACAGAGTACATTACAGTCGGACATGACCGACTTTCTTAATTGTTTAATTCCAAAAACTAATGCATTTTATTTGATTTTTTTCAGGCCGCACAAAAATTCTACTCTCTTCTTGTATTAAAGAAATTTAAGGCACTACATATTACTCAATCTTCCCCATATGCTGATATAACAGTCACACGTGGCCCTATGTTTGAAAACCCGAAATTATAAAAAAAAACTTTTTTTAAGCTTGTATTTATAAAATATATTACGTATTAACAAAAATAGTTTTATTATCTATATAATTCTAAATTTATATTACAGTTCCAAAATGAAGATCAATTAGTTATTATGATGGCAACTTTACAAGGATCGACATCGATCGATTGCTGCCTAATCAGCGAAGCTTAGTACAGTATGTGACTATTATAACCGTAGGAGATATTGAAACGCTTTACGGTCTACGATCCAGGCTGGTGGTCGGCAAGAAGAGAGTGCACAGGATAGTATTCCAGCTCTAGCTCGTCTGCAATTGGGGTGGTGGTCTTGCTGCTTCCCTATGGTGGACCTAAACATAACATTTTTTAGTTTTTATCAAACACGCGCTCCACACGCACGACCAAAAACTTCAAAAACACGACACGGCACGACACGCTCGTCTTTATTTTCAATAAAGAAAAAATAGCTTAAGAAGTTTATTTATATCCATATATTTATACATAGAACATATTTTAAATTACACAGGGCAACAAATTACACAGGCAACAACAAATGACCACTTTTGTGAGGTCTGGCCTTCTCGATGCAAAATTCTGTTCCTGTTCGGCGCCCTGATTCCAAAAGTGGTCTCGGTTTTTTTCCATCAGCTCTTGTTTGCGAGAAATCGCGGAAAAACCATTTTCCTGTTTTTTTAGCTTATGGAAAATTATTGGGGTCACACCAAGCACAAATTAAACCAAAAAAATTTCAACTTTGGGGAAAATTTTTTTTAATCTAGTACTGCCGGAATGTTATTGTACATTTGTTTGGATATTAATGTAAGAGCTATGCTAAATCGAGTAGCCTTTTCATATTTCCTATACACATTTTGAGAATAAATCAAGTAGTCCTGCCATAAAATTTAATTCAGTTTTTCGTGAAAAAACGGCTGTAGCTTAGTCCAACAAGCTGATAAAAGTGCAACAAAATTCGTAAAAATAGCGGATATGTTAGGCTATAAGCTAAAATAGTTGTTTTAATTTTACGATTTATGCACTAGGTTGTAGATGACGGTTTATTTGGAAAAATTTGCTATAAATTGAGAAAAAATTATCTTCAATGTCCAATTTAGTCACTTTCGTGTTTGCTGATGCGGCTCGCTGGATTTTTTATGGCTGCATTGATGTATGTAGTACCGCATAAAACTTATAAAACTACAAATTTGTGCTTGGTGTGACCCTCATAATTTTCGAAAAGCTAAAAAACCAGCAAAATGGTTTTTCCGCGATTTCTCGCAAACAAGAGCTGATGGAAAAAAACCGAGACCAGTTTTGGAATCAGGGCACAGAACAGGAACAGAATTTTGCATCCAGAAGGCCAGACCGAAATGGCTGTTGCCCTGTGTTATATTTGTATTTTGAGTCTTTCAGTCTATTTTGATTTTTAATGTTTACATGTTTTTGTTTATAAAAATAAGTTTATCAAGATTTGCGCTTAGTCAAGCAGTCTCGTGCTCGTCGTGTTTTGTCTTCTTCAAAGTGTTTTGCGGTGTTAAGACGTGTTAAATCATGTTAGTGCTTTAAGGGCTGATGTTGTAACACGAACACGTCGTGTTAAGTCGTGCGTGTTAGTGTAACAAAAAAAAAAACACGACACGCGCCAAACTCTATTGGAGTCCTACAGTGTCATCCTAGCAGAGATCAACATATTGGATTAAGAAAATTATAAAGATTTTTATTTATAAAATATAAATTTAAACTGAATTTTAACTGAATTTAAACATGGCTAAAAAAAGAAAATAAAATGTATTATGCAAAAGCAAAAAAAAAAAAATTATCAGAAATAAAATAAAAAAAAAAACCTCGTAGAGCTTGCAAATCGAATTTCACAAACAAGCTCAAGAATACCGATTTACTCTAAAACTCGCTCCGCAGGGAAAAAAACACCACTCCCAACATCGAAAACTCACATGTCTAATTATTTTGCATAAAATCTCTACCAAGCGAGTTGAAATCAAAACAAACTTAACTGAAGCCTGAGTTTTGGTTAATATTTTAAATCTAGTTAAGTCCTGATACATTTATCGATAGGCAAACAGCTAACTCAACGCCTTGTTTACTTTGTTTTTAAATGAAGCAAAATGACATTGAATAAACTAATTTTTTCAGTCACCAATGGAAATGGTATTTGAAGAGAGGGAGCAATGAATTAATAAGGGAGAGGCCAATATTAATTTACTGATCTGGATAATTCCAAATTTGTTCAACAATTGGCAAAATGTACATTTAAATTGAGTTTTGCTAGGATGACCGAGTGTCTTCTCAAAGTAACAGGAAACCCCTAAACTTCTGTTGCGCTTCAATTAATCATATATCGGATTGTTAACAGTAATCGTGCTTTGTTCTCGGAGACAAAACTTTTGGTGGCGCAGCAATTCTATACAAGTGGTTGTTGTTTCCCCATCACTGTAGGTAAGTTCTTTGTAGTGAGCGTTCCTTCGTCTAGCCGTGCACTTTAAGAATATCACATGCTATTGCATTATTGGCAAAGGAGTACATAGAAGCTAATTCCGAGATTATTGAGAAAACCGTCAATGAATTCTTTCAGATTGAAACAATCACAGAATGATTCTTTATTGGTACAATTTAAAAAATCGTGTTAATTTACATATAATAATTAAAAAAGTTCCACCATTATCGAAATCAACTAAACTTCAGCTGTGTTGGCCAAGCCGCTACATGTGCGATAAATCTACATCGACTGAATTCATTACATGGACTTTAATATTAGTTTTCACTTTTACATTGAATTGAGAGGGGCAAAAACAAAAAGAAACTTATTCTACATAAAAGTTTGAGTAAGGTAAATTGGAAAAACGAACAGCAGTCTACAATGTCCACAGCTGCACAGTGGTCGGCCCCATAGGCCAAAAATAAAAAAAATCAAAGTCACAATTTTAGCTCGAAATGTGTCAGCACTATCTCATAATATGTCTATCTATTATAATGCATTCTTGTTTTTGCTTTACTATAAACGGTTTCATTAAGAATAGCTGCAAAAGGCAAAGAACGAAACAAATTTGGGTGCAGCTGCTGAGAGTCTCAAGTAAGTTAAAATCTATTTAAAACAAGTCTTGACAATGGAAGGTTAAATATTATAAAGAAAGGTATTTAGTACTTATTATAATAATTCGCGAGTTTTTAGCATGTTGTGTTTATTGTATTTTATTGATGTAACATTTGTTACTATTTTAGTACTAATTCGTGTTTAACCTTAAATTTCACATAGACTTTTAATTGTGAATTTAATCGAATTTAATAATCAAATTAATTTTAAAATAATCGTCAATATGTACAGATTATTTGGTATAAATTTCAGCTGCAAATCTCTGACTTCTACCGTTTAGCCTAAAGCAACCGTTTTCATAATTGTGGAATTCTGCAGAGTGTTATTATTGTCGTCTTTGTTTCATCTAATTAGCTTTTTTCTGATTTGCTTACAGTTTATGTTTGAGTTATTATTTATTTTTTATAGGCGCTTCTTATGAATGCGAAATAAGCCGCAAGTATATACTTGATATTTGGTGTTCTGAGCTTGGTACAAATGCAGAGAAGATTAAAAAAATATTTGATGTTTTGAAAATGGAAATCAACAGTAAAGGCTATGCAATTGGAGCTACTTATTTAAAGGAATTGGAAGATCGCGCTCGTTACTGCTGTGTGAGGCTTCAAATTTTTTGGAGAGAATGCAGATGATCATTTATTTATTTATTTATTTATAGTTCAACAAAGTACTGTTAAACTTTACAGAGATTGCGTAAGAAAAGACAATAAATTGTTTCTTATATCTAACAAAGAGGATTGTGTTGAGAATAGGTGGAAATACATGTTGTAAAGCAGGCAAAGGCTACGGAAGGGTGCATGATGCGCATAGTTTGTGAGACATGGCTGTAGATAAATCGGAACGAAATTTCTAGTTACACGTGCTGGAACAACAAAATTTATTTGCCCTAACAAAGCGCTTGAGTCAATCTCACCCGACAGCAGCTTGTGAAGAAAAATCACGCTATGGCAGATTCTACGATTTTTAAGGGAAGGGAGATCAATTAATCGAAGTCTATGCTCATATGGAGGAAGATGTCTGTTCGTATCCGAGTTGAGGCTACGGAGGGAAAAAATGAGAAATTGTTTTTGAACAGATTCCAGTTGGTCTTGATATATCTGATAATGCGGAGACCAGACACAAGAGCCGTATTCAAGAATTGGCCTAACCAGAGACACGAATAACTGTTTAGTGACGTAGGGGTCATCAAATTCTTTAGACCATCTATTGATAAAGCCGAGAACGCCTCTAGCTTTATTTGCAATGGTAGATATATGATTATTGAAGCATAACTTAGGCACGAATTTTATACCCAAATCGTCAACTGAGTAGATGCGCTCCAATAAAATATCATCAATCATATAGTCATACAAATAAGGTGTAATACGATGAAAAGTCATGTATTTACATTTATCCTTATTGAGAGGAAGATTATTAAGCAAGCACCAATTATTAAGACAATTTAAGTCCCATTGCAATAATAGAGGTGACACCGGGTCATCATATGACAAACAAAGCTTAAGATCATCAGCATACATTAGCACATGACAGTAAGACAAGGCATGTGGAATGTCATTGATAAATAAATTAAAAAGCAAAGGTCCTAAATGACTACCCTGGGGAACCCCAGAGGTTACTCTGATTGAGTTAGAAAGCACCGAGTTAAATCTGACACGCTGGCACCGATCCATCATATAAGCTTTAATCCAATTCAGAAGAATCGGTGGGAACCCAAGCAACTGCAGCTTATGTAGAAGAAGGCCATGGTTGACGGAATCGAAAGCTTTGCTAAAATCAGTATATACCACATCGGTTTGGCACTTGTTAACAAGCCCCACATTGACCATAGTTGAGAATTCAAGCAAATTCAATCAAGAGCATATATTTTGAAAAAGCAATCTGATTGGTTTGCGATAAACGAGTCATTTGCGTTTGACTGCGATGCAGAAAAATCTGAAAATACATTTGACCGTGGCCGTCCCAGAATGAGTTTCACTGAATCCTCTAGTCGAACAAAGAGAAGAAGGATAGCTGAGATTGCTGAAATTGATGGTTCTGCTGCTGATTTTTGTCGTAAAAGCTACTAATAAAGAAAATAGTAGAACAATTTTACCTGTATCCACAAACGAGGTTATATCGCTTATCATGGAAACGAATTTAACGAAGCATCAATATAACCTGATCAGATCATTTGTAAACAGTAAAATTTCTGCCGAACTTTTTTGCAGCTATGATTAGATCGTGAAAGAAAAACAGAAAAGCTATCCAGAAAATATAACTGTTAGCGAGTCCCACGCGGAAGTAGAGCTTTACACCACAATTGAATTGCAGGATAATGAAATAAATGAAGTTTTAAGCTATCCCGTGAACAACCTTAAGCTTATAGGAAAATGGCGTTTCGACGGTAGTTCTGGATGCAGCGAGTATAAGCAGAAAGTGGAGAACAATAATTTAGATGACAGCCACTTGTTTGTAACATCATATGTTCCACTTGTTTTGTTAACAACTGAAGGTAAAATAATATGGAAAAATCCACGACCATCGTCAACTCGATATTGTCGTCCTGTTCGATTTCAATTTAAAAAGGAATCAACTGAATTGAGCATCGAAGAGGAAAAATATTTAAAAAAAAAAAATTGAGATGCTGGTCTAATAGTATTGTTGGTAATAAATCATTATATGTTCGTCATATGTTACAACTTACTATGGTGGATGGTAAAATTTGCAATGCCTTAACCCAGACTTCATCCTCAAAGTGCTATATATGTAACGCGAAACCTACACAAATGAATGATATTGAGCAATGCATGCAAAGAGAAGTTAAAACGGATCGATTTGAGTTTGGATTGTCTCCACTTCATGCCTACATACGGTTTTTTGAATATTTTTTACACCTCTCTTATAAACTTGATTTACAAGTCTGGCAAACTAGATCCCTTGAAGGAAACGCCCAACTTAAAGAAAGGAAAAAGAATATTCAAACAGAGTTTCGGTTACAAATGGGATTAATAGTCGACAAGCCGAAATGTGGTGGAAGTGGAACATCAAATGATGGAAATACGGCGAGGGAGTTTTTCAATAATGCTGAGTTGTCCGCTCAAATTACTGGCTTAGATCAAGACTTAATTGAACGATGTGCTATAATATTGCAAGCCATATCTTCAGGATACAATATAAATATTGAAAAATTTAAGACGTTCGCGGTTAATATAGCCAAGGTCCTTACAACTAAATATTCGTGGTATTACCTTACACCTACGGTACATAAAATTTTAATTCACGGGCCTGATATAATTGAAAGTGCTATCGAGTCGATTGGAGAGCTATCCGAGGAAGCTGCTGAGTCGAGAAATGAAGACATAAAAAAATTTCGTCTTCAGCATACAAGGAAAACTTCTCGTGTGGCAACCAATACTGATTAAATAAACCGTTTATTGCTAACATCTGACCCGTTTATAACGGGACAACGAAAATTGCCCCCTAAGCATAAATCTGTATTAAATAAAGCTGTTTTTGATTTGCTTGAATAATATTCATAATAATTATATGCTAAATACCGAAACAAATACCATACGGCATTTTTTACATATTAATTAGATCTATTTACTTGGGGTCGGAGGGCTGTAGGAGCTAGAGTGGCGTTATGGAGATGCTCAGGTACGACCACTTTATGTTTTATTACTTTTTATATTTTTAAATAATTTTGGAAAAAAATTAAAACGATATGTTCAGTAGAAGTATTTATGGCCGCTCGCTCCATACAAGCTCGACCACTGTGAAGTGGGCGTGAACGTGCCCAACCACGCCCATTTTACATATATCAGTTTTTATTTTACAAAGACCACACAGTAAAAATTTCAGATCGATAAGTTCACTAGAAGTATTTTTGGCCGCTCTCCCCATACAAATGCGTCCACTGTGAGCTGGTATTAATGTAGGATTCTCCATGTGATTTTAGAGAATGACGCAGATTATCCAATTTCATTAAATGGATCTTGTAGGGAGGTCATAAATTCTTATCTAAAATATTTGTTAACGTATATGTAGGTTTATTATTATGATGATTAAGTTTTATTATAAGGATAGTTCTCTTAAACGTATACAGATTACAGCTTAAGATAATTTGTATTAAATTTACTGAGTTGGCTCTTTCTCCATTTACGTGTTCACTCCTTGAAACGCTGCAACCGACTACTGACTGAGTACTTGCTCACTCAGCTCGCCATCAGAATGAGAACCTGAGTTCATTGCCAATGCATTGGGTGTTGCCAGATAACTTGGACCACTCCTAGTGTGTCTGCTCTTTGGGCACGCTACCTTTTGGAATCCCACATTCGGCCCTCCTGACTGAACACTCTCCTCGAATGTACCTGCCCATGGCTTCATGCACTCGGAGACAGCTGATGTTTTGAATGGACCTTTCGTACCTCCTGTCTTCTCCACATCATACTGTAACAATCCTTTCACAAGTATTCGAGGCCTAGGCATCCCTTGGTAAGACCAAGTTCGACGGCTCTCTCGGTCGACTGTCCACAGCAGGGGTGATCCTCTCGTACCTTAGCTTATTCGGGTGGGGGTAAATTGCTGCTAGGAATCGACCCTTGTGTACTTAATCTTAATATTAGGATCCCTACGGAATCTACGAAGGGAGCTATACTCCAAAAAATCTAGACAGCGACAGTACAAACTGGTATATAAAAAAATAAGAAAAGAGGTTTCAGCTTTCATCATCCGTGTTATCCATTGATGGCGAGGTCTTTGATGGCACTTGACACTCGCATTCTACACCCAAAACCCAACCTTGATCTTCCTAAGCGCATTTTAGCGAAGATCCCCTAATGTATTTATCCTACCGACCTAAGTTATCCTGCCATCAGGAAAAAAGACTAAATTACCAATTCATTGTTTAAAGGTTATAATTCTTCAAAATTTAATATTACTCAAACTAAGACATTCGATGCTTAATAAATAAATGGGGTGAACTAATCCAGAAAAACTTTCCGTGTTAACTTAATTAAATAATAAACTAAAATTATGCATTTCGTAATTAAATATAATTAGACAAAATCAATTCCAGGGAATATCAGGTTTCGCGCAGTAATTAATTAAAACATTGTTTAAAAAGTTTTATTATTTATTATTTTATTTAGTTTCAATGTTTAATTAATTTGATGTCTACGAACGCGCTCAGGCGTCGAGACACATGCAAGAAATCAGACTGAATTTAATTCGCTTAAATATCTTTTTGGTTTTTGAGTTTGAGTGAGCAGTGTGCCGATACATGTGTGTGTATGTATGGTTAGCAACGTCGCGGAGCGATTCAAAGTTGCTGAGTATGCATCTTATGCAAAGTCCCAAGTGGGGTTCATATTTCCTTTTGGGAAACAAAGAATGTATTGAGATAAGCATTTGTGTTTATATTCTTATGTATGCAACAAAGTGTTACATAAACTTAAAACACAGAATATGCACGCTACACCTCCCCTTTTAGAAAGAATAACGTAAATTTATGGAGTTATTCTATAGTTTAGTCTGTATATGTATATAATTTTTTTTTTTTTATGATAAAAAATATAGATGTTATAAAGGTGTAAAATTTTTTTTTAATAATTAATTTTTTTTTTTTTTATTCATAATTGATTTAAGTTCATTTATACATTCATTCATTTTTATTATATATATATATATATTTCTTGTTATACTCTGTACCGAAGGTACACAGAGTATATTGGGTTTGTGTGCAAATGTATGTAACAGCCAGAAGGAGGCATCTCCGACCCTATAAAGTATATATATTCTTGATCAGCGTCAACAGCCGAGTCGATATAGCCATGTCCGTCTGTCCGTCTGTCTGTCCGTCTGTCCGTATGAACGAAGAGATCTCAGAGATGGTAAAAGATAGAGTTTTGAGGTGTATGGAACATATATTTCTTATACTTGCAGGCAGATCAAGTTTAGTTTTAATTTTTGCCACGCCCCCTGCCTCCCCCGCAAATTAAAAAAAACGAAATAACTCCCAGAATTTTCGAGATAGATAGTTCGAACATTCTAGACATATATTCTACTACTTATTTTGAATCTACCCGCCATACATCGTTTTTCGATCAGATGAACGATATAAGAGCTATACGTAAAAGAAAATAAAAACCAACGACAAAGACAAAGAGAGAGCGAGAAGGCAATAGCTAACTGGTAATTTCCCAATTGGACCTTGCTATGAGAGGAGCGATGTAATTCAGATGGCCTGCGGTCAGAAATCACGCGTGATTCCCGCGTGACTAATATAGATACGTTTATGTTAATATGAAATTATATACAAATTTTATAATTTTACGAGTTATGTTCTAGTTCTACTCATCATTACTTATCGAGCCCCCATACATCGTTTTTCAACCAGATGAACGATAGTCGAAAGAGTTGCCACCCCCAGATTTTGAAAAAACCTCACACCTTAAAGTTATTAGTTTCGTACAAACAGGTACAGAGTATATTACAGTCGGGCTTGACCGACTTTCTTACTTGTTTTTATTTTGTAGACTTGAATAGTTTTAGCCTATCTTTATGTACTATCTGTGGTTTTTTCTTTTCTATTCTAATTCTTATATTGTCATTCTGACATATTTCTTCTACCTTGAAGGGACCTATGTAATTATTGTCTAGCTTAGGCCAGTCTCGTTTTTAAGTAAAACTAAGTCTCCTATATGTAAATAAATTTTCCGTATCCAACTTCGTTCTAGCTCTTTTATAGGCTAGTTCTAATCTAAACTTTACTTCTTTAGAGTAATCGTCTATATTATACAACGGATCTATCTTATCAATGTTTTTAAAATTAATGAATTGTCTCGGTGGCCTTCCGAAAACAAGTTCATAAGGGCAGTAGTCATGTGCTACTGAAGGGGTTGTATTGAAACAGTAGGTGAAAAAATTCAACCATATGTCCCAATCATCTTTGTCAATCGAAACATAAGAACGAATATATTCATTAAATGTTCGATGACTGCGCTCGATGGTACCAAGATTTTTTCGTCATTTGTGGCCAATAGTAGTATCTTTATACACTGAAGGTGGCGTCGTGTTTGTGTTGTTGTGCTACGATAGCAGTTTTAAGCTAGAGATCTGCCGTCTTCTACGCCCATGTCGGCCGGGTGACATATTATAGCCCATAACGACGGTGAAAAAGTCTTGTGAGAAAAACTTTTTGATTTTCACGTGTCCCCAAGGATAATAGTTTTATTGTACAATACAGAAACATTATCAAAACGGATGACTATATTATATAGCTCCATAGACGGTCGTCAAAAATACTTCAGTGAAAAAACTTTTTGTTTTCAGTCGTTGCGTCCCCAACGATATAGTTTTATATACTCATATTTTGAAAAATTGATCAAAACGATGATATACATAACGAGTTTTGAAGTTTTTTTGGTTCAAATTTTTTTATGTTAATTTTTAAATATGATATCATATCATTATTTTTCGGTTAAAAGTTGGGTAAGTTTTTCAGTGTATTTAACTGGCCAGTGATTAGCTTCTTCTCGTTTTATTTTTAACAGGGTTCTAGAAATCCCTGAATGGCCTCCTTCGATAGGATCGTCATGGAATTTTGACAGTATTGCTTGAATTTGAGCTTCATCGTTTTTGTCTATTTCGGTCACCTTTTGAAGTATGCATACTTGTATTTTCTTTAAAATTGTATTGCCCATTGATTTAAATATATTTAGTGACTCGAAAATTTGATCACTTGGTGACACTTGTAGTTGTCTAATGTTGAGTATTCCGGCTTCTGTTTCAAGCCTTTGGAAAAACTGACCTAGGTCGAGCTTTCCATTGGAGTACAAATCATCGACTGTAAAGCGTGATATTACTCGTTTTCCCATTTTAAACAAACATTTGTATTTGTCGAGTTTTAATTTCACAAACCTTTTGAAATCATTGTTATTAATAACGTCATAGACATTGGGCTTATATTTCTCTCTTTCTTCTTGCTCATGCGATTTATTTTTATTACCTGCGCAGGTATTTTCCTGTCGTTTTGATGATCTTGTTGATACCATCATGACTTGTCTATTCAAGTGTTTCAGCTCTCCAATTGTTATTCTTGATAGAGCATCCGCAATATGGTTATTTTTCCCCTTGAGATATTCTACAGTGAAATCTTATTCTTCCAAATCCAGTCTCATTCGTGTGAGCTTGGAACTTGGATTTTTCATAGAAAACAGATACGTTAGCGGTCTGTGATCTGTTTTTACAAAGAAATGCCTTCCATAAACATAAGGTCTGTGTAAAAGATCGAGAAGCATACGCAACGGGTAGTTGCATCTCATTGTGGTTTTGCGTAAGTACCGCACCACAGGCGTGCTTGCTGGCGTCTGTGATAATGCAAAAATCTTTGCTGAAGTCTGGGTACTGTAGTAATGTTGGTTTCATTAGTGCTTCTTTTAAATATTCGAACGTGCGATTGCATTCGAGAGTCCATTCGAACTGTACGTTCCTTTTACAAAGCCTCGTTAAGTGGCGTGCGTGTTCCGCAAAATTCGGTATGAATCTTCTATAATAGAACTTCTGTATAGAACTCAACGAATTTTCTTGCGCTATCTGCGTCTTTAGGAATCGGGTAATTTGTTATGACGTCATATTTTTTCTCATCCGGTAGGATGCCTTTGTCGGTACATTTGTGACCGAGATAGGTAACCTCGTGCATGAAGAATGAGCACTTTTCTGGATGTAACTTTAAATTGAATTTGCGACAAAGTTCGAAGACGTTTGTCAAGTTTTTCAACATATGTTGTTCGGAACATCCGATGACTACTAGGTCATCCATATAAAGAAATGCTTGCGATGGTTCTAGACCTGAAAATGCAAGTGTCATCATACGCATAAATGAATTTGGGGCTACTTTGAGTCCATATGGTAATCGCGTATAACGATAAGAGCCTTGGCTAGTTGAAAATGATGTCATATTTCTTGACTTTTCATCAAGTTCTATCTGGTGGAATCCAGACATTAGATCGAGACATGAAAAATATTTGGCTCGACCTAGCTGATCAAGAATATCTTCTATTCTTGGAAGTGGAAACTTGTCCGCTAATAGTTTTTTGTTAATTTGGCGATAATCAACTACTAAACGCCATCTTTTCTGTTGTGAATTGGGAAGTAGTTTCTTGGGTACCAAGAGAAGTGGGCTGTTATACTCTGATATGGATGGTTCGACTATTCCATCTTTAATTAGTTTTTGTACCTGATCGTTTATTTCCTGCTTTTCTGATTCTGCATTTCTATAGTTTTTAATATATACATTCGATCTCAGTTTTTGTTTATAAAAATTGTTTGCAGATATGGGTTCAGTTTCTATATTTAATTATTATATTTAATTTTCCTTCTTTATAACTACATTCTGTTGTGTAGGTTGCTACTGGTTTTATTATATCTTCGGTTTAAAGGATTTTTAAATCATACCGGTACATACCGGTACGTTCCAGTATACCGAAATAAAAACCAAGGTACCGATACGGAACCGAATACCGAAATAAACTAGAACCCTAACCCTTTACCGAAACATTAGTTTTGGTACGTACCAGAACCGGAACCGGAACCGAAATTCGATTCGGTTTGATTCCCTGATATATGGACGTCGGTATGACATGTCGATACGTCCCGTTATTTGACAAAAACTAACTCTCGGCACCTAGAGCACATAATATATAAGAGCAATTAGCAATTGAAAAGACTTACATACATTCCATTTACGTTTGGTATTCAGCATCCAGCTTTGAAAGGCCTTCCAGCGTGGTCGTACTCTTGCTAATAATGATCATTAGAACAGGAAGAGTTGGTTGGGCATATATTGTCTCTTAAATTGCTCTGTATTGGCAGATTGTTGCTCTAGGGTTGGTTTTAACGCGTTTAGGTTTGGCACAAGATTTTATGTTTATTTTATCTTTACTTTAGTTGCAATATTTTTGGATTTCGTATACCTTTTAGCTTTAATTGCATACTAACGGATTGGGTGTTTTTATACTCTGTACCGAAGGTACGCAGAGTATATTGGGTTTGTGAAAATGTATGTAACAACCTGAATTTGATCAGCATCAACAGCCGAGTCGATATAGCCATGTCCGTCTATCCGCATGAACGAAGAGATTTCAGAGATGGTAAGAGCTAGAGATTTGAAGTGTTTGAAACATATAATTCTTATACCTGCAGGCAGATCAAGTTTAATTTTAATTTTTGCCACGCCCCCTGCCTCCCCCACAAATAAAAAAAACGTAATAACTCCCACAATTTTGAAGATAGATAGTTCGAACATTTTAGACATATAATCTATTTATCATTATTTATCGACCCGCCATACGTCGTTCTTCGATCAGATAAACGATATTAGAGCTATTCGTAAAAGAAAATTCAAAGCAACAACAACACCGCAGCGGTTGGTAGAACTTACGAGAAAGAGAGTGCGAGAGGGCAAAAGCTAACTGGTAATTTCCCAACTGTACTTTGCTTGAGCTTTGCAGTAGCTAATTGGACTGCGCCGCTCTCAGTTTCCCCCTCCCTTCTTTCCAATAGATATTTGTGTAAGTAGGCAAATACCCAGTATGAGAGGAGCGATGCAATTGAGATGGCTTGCGGTCAGAAATCACGCGTGATTCCCGCATGACTAATATAGATACGTTTATGTTAATGGGAAATTATATACAAATTTTATAATTTTACGAGTAATGTACTAGGTAATTCTACTCATCATTACTTATCGAGCCCCCATTCATCGTTTTCCAACCAGATGAACGATGGAGCACCAGTTATCAGTTTAAGTTATCAGTTACTTACAAACAGGTACAGAGTATATTACAGTCGGGCTTGGCCGACTTTCCTACTTGTTTCTTATTGAGCCCTTATCCTATCACTGTCACACACACATATGCATTTACTTTTGGGGGGTGGGTGCGGATCATTCTTTTAGATTTATTTATGGGTATTTTACCAAAACTATTTATACACTTGTTTCTGGCCTTTTTACTGAACACATTTTATGACACAATTGGGATTAACTCTAAAAGTCGTTTTCTGCCTGTTCTCAACACAACACTTGCACTGCCACTGGTTTTCTGGTGTATGAGATGATGGCACAGGAGTGATGTCTGGCTTCTGTGGTCACTTCTAGGTTAGATTTTCCGTCCAAGTGGCACTCAACTGGATTGGAAACAATGCGACTCGAACCAATTTTGACGAAGATTACACTCGATGAGATAGTAGTTGCCCCTCCTACACCCCAAATATGCGCCTGCCGAGTCGAACAGCCTTGAAAAATAATTTATTCTATTTAAATAAATTTTGTTTTTAATTTTTTAATGTAAGTGGACAGTTGTTGGTCGCTTGATTTTACTTCACAAGTTTATTTAATTTCTTTTTACTTTAAGTTATGCTAAGTTTTGGCCTTGCGTGCGATTCGAATCGAATTGCATTTCAACGATAACTCACTTTGAGAAGAGAAGCCAGCGAACTTTTTAATTGCTCTCTCCGAATTGCATTTCAACGATAACTCACTTTGAGAAGAGAAGCCAGCGTACTTTTTAATTGCTCTCTCCGTTCGAGCGCGCCAATTTTAGCGTCTTATTCGCTGTCTTCTCCTCCCACTATTCTAACTTATGGCTATATTACACGCTACTACTTCATATATATTCATTTCATTTCCTAACTTATCTAACTTAACTAAGAAATCGGCAAACACCGGCCCCTTTGAAGGGACTTCATCCTTCAACAAATTGGCAGAGGAGCCAGCCGATGAATAGACCTTTTGTAGGTCCCATTATTGGTCGTGATATCGACCACCCTGACCTTGCCGTCCGTGCCAGCGTGGATCGCTATCACTCTGCCCACGACCCATTGCTGCGGTGTCACGTTGTCCTCGGCGACCACGACGAGTGTTCCCACGGCGACATTGGGTTCCTCCTGGAACCATTTGGCTCGTACCTGCAGGCTGGAGATGTACTCCCGGGACCATCGCTGCCAAAACCTGTGCTTGAGAGACGAGACACTGCGCCATCGCCTTAAGCAGGTTTTGTTGACCTAGTCCGGAAGTGGTGGTGCTGGGGGAGCTAGCATCGGCCCGCCGATCAGCAGATGTGCTGGAGTGAGCGCTTCCCCGTCGTTGGGATCGGGACTCTGCGCTCCGATTGGCCTCGAATTGAGGACGGCTTCCACGCTGACCAGTAGCGTGTTGAGCTCCTCGGCGGTCAGGAGAGCATTGCCCACCGTTCGTAGGAACCCGCCAAAGTGAGGAGCTCTGGGAGGTATGTACGCAAACTCGCATCCTTTTCTTGATGCGAATGTGCGTACGGCGTCGGCCTTCTTGTCCCACTGCGCTCGGAAGTCTTCCATTTGCCGATCTGCTCCGACGAAGTTCGTCGCGTTGTCGCAGTACACGCGCTGGGGAATTCCTCGACGTCCGACGAACCTTTGAAAAGCCAAAAGAAATGCATCAGTGGTTAAGTCAGATACTAATTCTAAGTGAACCGCTTTTGACCCAAAACAAACAAATAGAGCCACGTACGATTTGTACGGTGACTTACCACGGATGCGAAACGTTGTGCTAATCGGGCCACAAAAGTCGACGCCACAGATTGTGAATGGGCGGAGAGCTCGTAGTCGGTCTGCTGGAAGATTGCCCATAATCGGTTTCAGTAATATGGGTTTGCATCTGAAACAAGCGATGCACGAACGCACTGTTTGGGAACATAATGCTTTTGCATTCACCACCCATATATGTTCTTTAACAAATCCTACTAGAGCTCGAGGGCCAGCATGACAATTCGTCGTGTGCAAATGCGACACGTATGCTTTTAAAAACTGCGAGTTCTTCGAAAGCAACAACGGAAATTTTGCTTCATACGGGATAGGAGCATTTAACAACCTGCCCCCCACTCTCAATAACGAAAAGGAACACCTGTCTTCTTTATATTCTTCCAAAAAGGGACTCAAGCGCTGAAGATTAGGGCTGAGAATTGACTTCTTTCTTAATTTTGAAATTTCCTCACAGAATTCTTGAATCTGTATGAGTTCGACAATCCTGTTGAATGCACAGTTCAACTCACTTGGTTGAATTATAGTATCAGACGGCACATTGCATCCTTTGGCCCTAGTAATAAATCGGAACACCCAAACGAATACTCTGAGCAAACGCACATGCGATGAATATCGATCTACCACTTCCAGCAAATCATTAGTCTCGGGTTCAACCACTAACGCAACCGCGCTTTTCCGGACTTCTAAAGTGGCTAAATGGTCAGGAAGCTCAAAGTGACGATTTACTGGCCAGCAATTTTCTGGTTCCATTTTTGGTTCCCAATTTTGGTCCACTAAACCATATGGAGTTTGATAACTCTTCGCCGGTACACCCACGAGAAATACTGTCTGCTGGATTCATATTCGTTGGGACATGTCTCCAAGAAGCTTACTCTGACCACCGTTGGATCTCAGCTACACGATGCGAAACGAAACCAGACAACGAAGAGGGGTGTGACTTGATCCAGTGCAGAGTAACTTCGGAGTCAGTCCAAAGAACAACATTTTCAGTCGGTAAACTTCTAGTAGTAAACTTCTGCGAGAAGGTGAGCTGCACACTTTTGATTTGGCAGTCAGTAAGAATACTTTTAAACCTTCTGCAGTACGAGTGCGTACGTAGAGGCAAGCGCCATATGCTCGTATTGAGGCGTCGGCAGAGCCATGAATTTCTATCGGAGACTGCTGATCGGTGTAGACGAATGTTGGGACCTTGATATTTTGAACATATTGCTGGCCCACTTTGAAAATATCCCATACTGTTTCAAGCTGCATTGGAATAGATTCGTCACAATCTAACTTCCGCAGCCATAGCTCTTGAAGGAGTATCTTCGCCTTTATGAGGAGAGGACCCAAAAGCCCAAGGGGATCGAAAAGTCGAGCAGTCACTGATAAAATGTTTCTTTTAGTCGCTCTGAGATCAAGACAGGAGCCATCCAGCTTAAACTGAAATACGTCTTCCCTTGGCAACCACATAACACCGAGGGTCTTAGTTGCGTCTGAGTCAACTTTAGCAAGTGGTATCGCTGTGTCTTCGGACCCAGACAGCTCTGTACAGTTGGAAAACCATTTTGCCAGTTCAAACCCGGCCATTAGTAGCACTTTCGCAACTTCTTCACGCAGGTGCTACTGCAACTAGCTCCGGTTAGCATTTCATCGACATAAAAATGTTTTCGAATGACTTCAGCAGCTGCTGGATTCGATAATTCTACCATCTCGCTCAGTCTTGTTAAACATCTTACTGCCAAAAACGGTGCAGGTGCTGTACCACAAGTTACGGTGTTTAATCTGAAAATCAGCAGGGACTCAGACGGATCTCTTCTCCACACTATGAGCTGAAAGTTTCTATCTGCTTCGTTAACCATCACCTGACGGTACATTTTCTTTATATCAGCCACTAAGGCATATTTGTGCAAACGAAAACGAAGCAGCGTAGAAAAAAGCTCCTCTTGAATGGTTGGGCCAACCATCAAAGTGTCATTCAACGCAATCTGAGAGGATGTACGACAAGACGCATCAAAAACTACCCGTAATTGAGTAGATGAGCTTTGCGGTCGAAGAACACACTGATGCGGAATGAAATAGTGTGGTGTATCTGGAATTCGATTGTCGGTTGGCGACATGTGACCCATTGATGCATATTCATTCATAAAATCCAGATACATTTGTCTTAAATTTTCATCTTTTGACAATCTTCTTTCTAGCGACAAGAAACGACGTTTCGCTACTTCGTATGATGAAGGATCAGCTTTGAATGGGAGACGAACTTCAAACCGACCTGAAGACAATCTTTTTGTATTTTCAATAAAATGACGTTCACAACTTTGCTGCTCAGGAGTACAAATATCCAATGTTTTCGGTATTTCTTCAATCGACCAAAATTTCGACAGGGTCTTATCAATGGATTGCATTCTTCCTGACAATTTAAATTCGTAACTTGTTCTAATTTCATTGACGATTTTATAGTATATTTTCCGGACACGATCCAGCCGAGAACTGTTTTCTGAAGTGTGGGTGAATTAGGGCCCTGTTTAATCTGACCTACTGACAATAGTTCGAAAAAGGTTTCTGCACCTATCAACATATCAATTTTTTGTGGTTTATTGAAGAGTGGATCTGCCATCTGTAGATTTTTGGGTATCCTCCACCCGCTGATGTTCACCGTGGAATCAGGTTGATAACCAGAAATAGTATGCATGATCCAAAAATCAGATGAAAACTCGCTACCATTAATACGTGACTTTACCAAAGTGTGTATTCTTTTCTTAGCTTGAGCATTGGATTCACCAATGCCCCGCAAGCTCATACACACAGCCTCCCTTTTAAGCTGCAATTTTTGTGCAAGCTCCTCAGTCACAAAATTGACTTGGGAACCCGAATCCAGTAAAGCTCTTGCTAAAACAAACTCGCCATTTTTTGTTTTTACATTTACCACTGCTGTGGCAAGAATAACCTTGTCCGAAGCTGCCGCATGCATGGCATGTGAAGTGGAAGGTTCTTCTTGAGCAATGGATGGCTGAGGAGGTGGTAACGCCAGGTTCGAACTAGCTGAATATATATGAAGCAACATGTGGTGCGAACGTTTGCAAACGCTACACTTTCGAGCGTTGCAGCGAGCTACTGTATGGCCGCGGCGCAGACAATTTATGCACAGCGGAGCCTTTTTTGCAAAATCAAATCTCTGTTGAACCGAAATAGCTGCGTAAGCCGGACAGTTTTCAATATAATGTTCGGAGGAGTTGCAAAACAGGCAGAAATTCGAATTATGTTCATTGCTAGCAGCTTCAAACGAATAATTATTTTTTTTTTTAAGTTTTCTTTTGAAAATGATTGGTTTGAGCTTCAGATGTCTTTGGTTTGTTTGATTCTTCTGCAACGATATGTTGGTAACGTCGATTCAGCGCAGTTTCACAATCGCTCCTCATTGGGAGTTTGGTATAGTCTAACTGCTCTTCCCATTTTCTTTTAGTAACTGAATCGACCTTACCCATAACCAAATGAACCAAAATTGCATTTGTGATTTTCTGATCGTCCCCAAGAGACAGAAGCGAATCATATGTGGCCGAAACTGTGTCAATTAATGTTCTCAAGGCAGTGCCTGATGGCTGTCCCATTTTAGGCAAATTAAATAATATTGATATGTTGTCTAAAAATATAAGACAATCATTATCATACACCCGCTTCAAGCTTGCCAATGCCTTGGAATAATTAGCTTCCGCAACTTGGAAGGCTCAGACTGTGCCTAAAGCGTCACCAGACAAACATGAAATGAGGTGATTGAATTTTTCAATGTCGTGTTTTTTTTTTTTTTTTTTATTTAATATTTAATATATAAACAATAAGACAGTACATTCTTTTATACATAAAGTGAACTGCAGTTCTCATCATGCCGCCCCCGTGGTACTGCCGCAAGGTATTTCTTCACGGGGATGGCTGGCCGCTGGCCGCTCTTTTGTTCAGCTCGTTATCCTAAGCTATTCGGGTAAGTTCGGCGCCTGATTTGTTCCAGGCGTCTCTGCTCCTTCAAAATGGTTGCTGCCAAGTCTGATATTATTTGCCACTTTTCCATGCTCCGCAGCATGGTTCCTACGATATTATCGGGTGAGATGCTGCTCCCGATTTTTTCCTCCGCTCGTAACCGGACTTCGGTAAAAAGTGGACAGAAGAAGAAAACGTGTTCGGCGTCTTCAATTGTATCTCCCCCACAGTGGCTACAGTATGGATCTGCTTCGTGCTGAAAGCGGTATAGATACGCTTTAAAGCAACCATGTCCACTGAGAAGCTGCGTGAGGTAGAAGTCCAGGTCTCCGTGCTTTCTCGCGATCCATTCCCTTATAGATTTTATGCAGCGAAAGGTCCATCGTCCCTTTAAACTGCTCCTCCAGCGGTCCTGCCACGAGTCGATACTGGTTTGGCGCACTAATATTCGTTCTGTTGCTCGTCTTGTGTGATCGATGGCTGCAGTGTGGGCGACCTCATGTGCTAGGATATCTAGCGGATGCATGCCTGCAAGAACGAGCGCAGCATCATCCGACACAGTTCTGAACGCGCAGCAGACCCTTAGTGCGCATAATCGGTACGACCCTACCAAACCTCTGAAGTAGGACTTGTGCTCGAGGGCACCAATCCAGGTGGATGCTCCGTAAAGGATTTGGTTTTTTACTACTCCTGCGAGCAGTTGTCGTCTCCGCTGCTTGGGGCCACCAACGTTTGCCATTATGCGGGACAAGGCTGCAATTGTCATTGCAGCTTTTTGGTTCGCATACTCTAGGTGTGACTTGAAGTCCAGACGTCTGTCAATAATTATGCCAAGGTATTTCAGCGCTGGCTTTGTTTTGACGGTGTGGCCTCCGATAGTGAAGGATGTCTCTTCCACGATTTTTCTGCTGGATATTAACACTGCTTCCGTTTTTTGTTCCGCCAGAGTAAGACCAAAGTCGTTTAGCCAGTTTTGCACGCTCTCAATAGATTCGGTCGCCTTTGTGCTCACCTCCGGGAGGTGTTTTCCAACGACAACAACCGCAATGTCGTCCGCGAACCCAATTATCTCCGTGTTTGCAGACACTTCAACGCGCAGGACTCCATCGTACATGGCGTTCCAGAGCAAGGGGCCCAATACCGATCCTTGCGGCACGCCTCCTGTAACTTCATGCCTCTTCACTCCTTCGTCGGTGTCGTAACACAGGACTCGACAGTTAAAGTAACTTCTGACTAACTTCCTAAGGTAGGGCGATACCCCTACTGACGCTAACACATCCAGAACCTTCGCCCAGTTTGCTGAATTAAAAGCATTTTTTATGTCCAGTGTTACCACTAGGCAGTATTCCTTGTCTCCATGTAGCCAGCGTTTTCCATTAATGGCCTCTCTGGCAATCGAGGTGACTGCAGTTACCGCGTCTATTGTAGATCTCCGTTTCCGGAATCCGTACTGTGAGTCTGAAAGGCCTCCCAGTTGATTAATCTCGTCTTCCAGACGGGTAGCCAGTATTCGCTCAAAGACTTTCCCAATTGTGTCTAATAGGCATATGGGTCTGTATGCGGACGGATCGCTCATAGGCTTGCCGGGTTTTGGTATAAGAACCAGTTGCTGGATCTTCCAGCACCTAGGGAATGTTCCTTCTGCTATACAGCAGTTAAACAGCTGCCTGAAAATACCAGGTGCTTGTTGGAGGGCGAACTTGAGGGCCTTGTTTGGTATCCCGTCTGGTCCTGGGGATTTCGAGTCCTGAATTCTTCGCGCTGCTTGGAGGATATCTTCGTCAATGACAGGTAGGAAGGGGTACATCGAGTTTTCGGCTGGCGAGACCAAATTTCGCTGGTCTGGGAAAAGAGAAGAAACTATTTCTGCCAGCATCGTTGGGCAAGTGGGTGCCACTTGCTTTCCTGTCGAAAGTTTCTTCATCACAATCTTGTAGGCGAGACCCCACGGGTTTTTGTCGGCTTCTTCACACAACTCCCTAAAACTTTGACTTTTGCTCTCTCGAATCGCTAGCTTAAGCGCCTTTCGGGCTTCCTTATACCTTGATTGGTTTGAAAGAAAGTCGGGTGACCCCCTTGACCGCTGCGTCCTTCTCCTGGCGCTGAGGGACTCTCTCGGCAGCTGAGATATGTTGTCATTCCACCAGTAGACCGGGGGGTGGCCGTGGGCGTACGATTTTCTGCTCATTGAAGCATCGCAACAGTCATGTAGCACACGTGACATTTCCATTGCCATTTCGTTTGCCGTTCCTATAGGCAGTGAGTTGGGGAGCATCGCTGAGAAGGCATCCGTGTCCAGCGTGTTTGTCTTCCAGCCTCTTCTTGATTTCACCTGAGAGCGAGGGGCCCGTGCACCTCCTGTTTGAAGTTTGCATATTATGGCTGCGTGGTCACTCTGGGTATACAGCTCGCTGACCCTCCATATAGCATTTCTGCACAGGCACGGGCTGGCGAAGGTCAGATCTATAATTGATCCTCTACCGTTTCTACAAAACGTTTGTTCTGTCCCTGTATTCAGGAGGACCACCTCCAGGGTTGCAAGGCCGTCCAGTAGCGCATTTCCTCTGGCATTTGTGGATGTACTTCCCCAGGCCTGTGCCCAAGCGTTGAAATCGCCTGCAATAACTGTAGGTTTTCTTGTTCTGGCATCAGCGATAAGCTTGTCCAGAATGTCCTGGAATTCCGAGAGTAGTTTGCTTGGGGGGATATAGCAACTGTAAATGTATATGCCACCTATTTGCGCGCATACAAAGCCTTCTTCCACCGAGAAGGTGTACATAGGTTTTGGCACCCTTCCTGAGTACCAGATGGCGGCTTTTCCTGTGGTGTCCTGGGCCCACAACTGGGTCGTTTTTGGCCGGTAAGGTTCGCTAAGGATGGCGACGTCTATCTGGTGCTCACGTACCGTCTGCTCCAGTAGGGACTGTGCCGCTTCACAGTGGTTTAGATTAAGCTGCAAGAGGTTCATCCTGTCAGCTTTCGTAGGGCCTCCTTGTAGACTGGGCATATGCTGCTCCCAGTATTGTGCTCAAGTGATTTAAGGTTTCTTCTTGCGCAAAGGAGACACCTAGCTTTCTGCTTGCATGCTCTTGCGATGTGGTTCTCTTGGCCGCATTTGTAGCATGATCCTCCTACTTCCAGTTCACTCTTGCAGTTGATTGCGATGTGACCCAATTCCAGGCACTTGAAGCAGCGTTTAAGTCGAGGTTTCGCTTTGACTCGGCAATGTACCCAGCCTATTCTGATTTTTCCGAGTTCCGTGAGTTTGTTTGCTTTGTCTGGTGAGAGAAGCAAATTGGCGGTTTGCGTGCCGCTGTATGCGGGGCGGAGGGATTGCACGGCGTCTAGCCCGATGTAGGGTTCACCAATTTTTCCGTTAATAGCTTCGCAGATTTCCTCCTTTGTCACGATCTCGTCGAGATCGCGAATCTCGATGCTGACTTTTACCTCCAGCGTGCTTACCAAGGCTCGGCCACCAAGGACTTGTTCCACTGCAGTGTGGATCTTCGACGTTTCGGTGCGCTGGTCCTTTTTGAGCCTAAAAAGAAGGTCGCCCTTTGCCGTTTTACGAATAGACCCCACCATCTCGCCAACTTCCTTCAGTGAAGGGTCGGTCCTGACGATGCGCAGCGCATCTGCATATGTGCATTCAGACGATGTACGAATCACTATAGCATCCGGTCTGGCTAGTGTATTTTTTTGCTTCTTATGGCGCTTTACCTTGGTCCACATTTGTTCTCTAGTGGTGCTCTCCGTTGCGTTAATGTTATCGCAGAGTAATGTTTACGCGAGTTTGGGTGGGCTCAACTGGGAGCGGGAACTCTTTAGCTGGGGTTTTGGCGGTGGACGGGTTGCCTGCGCTACTTTTTGGGCCCTTTTGTCTATAAGACGAATTCCTCTGCGCTTGGTTATCGCTTTGGCGCTTGGGGGCCAGTTTTTCTTTGGGGCGCGGTGAGCACTGGGTGCTCTGCTCCTTTGCCTGCTTTAGTTTTTTACCGCGGTTGTAGGCGAATAATGCCGATCGTTGCATTGTCGAAATGCGTTGCGACAGCTCCTTCATTTCCTTGTTCAGGTAGCGTGCATCCTTCATCATTTTGGATAGCTCGCCTGTTTTTTCGACCAGTGTGTTAAGGATAAAGAAAAGTTCATCCTTATTCGCTTCTCCTTGTGGGCTAGCTCGTGTTGCACTAAATTGGAACACCTCGGTGGACGGGTTTTCAGAAACATGCACTGACACCGTAGGAGTCTGCATCTCTTGGTCCGTTTCGGCCATTTCCTCCTTGTTTTGGGTCTCCTCAGCAGCCTGAGTAGCACATAGCTGGGGCGGGGATCTCGGCAACGCCGAGCGTCGCGCGAATGCCTCGATGTTTTCGTTCTCCAGGTTGTTTTTCTTAGGGCTGGCTTTCCTACCCAAGGCTGGAGGGGAGTCCTTCGGTGGCCAAAGGTTTCCCTTGGCGTTTTACCGGTGGAAGGTATACCGCTTCGTTTCGGTCACCAGAGCCTCGTTGTGTGGGCACCGCCGCGGCGGAGAGGTTGGTGGTTGGTCGGATCCGTGACCTTTTGCTCCTTTTCTTTCCCCTCCGGCCTGAGTGCTGACTGCGATTGGGTTCTGTATATTTTCGCCTAAAAGTATGCCACACTTTCAGGAACAGCAAAAATAGACAAAGCCCAGGGTTCTTAATTATTGCAATTTCGAGTTTTTTGTTTTATTTTAATTTTAATAAATAAAAATAAATAAAAGAAAAAAAAGAAAGAAAAGAAAAATTAAAAAATTTTCGACCTCAGCGGGATTTGAACCAGCGACCTCCCGTTCCAGAGTTAAGCTGTCTACCCTCTTCACCACCGCCGCTTGCAATGAGCTGCTGGCTAATGTGTAATTTGCGTGAGCTGCACTTCTTGAAAAATGCAGGGGGTGTGCACTGCTTTGCCGACTCCGCGGTATGCACTTTCACACACACACACGCACGCCCACTCACTCGCGGCGAATATGCCAAATATCGGTACCTCCTCTCTAAGTTGGTCACTGCACTTGTGTTGTTGTGTTTAGATATATTGGTTTGTTTTTGTTTGGCCAGCGGAGCCCCCAAACAATTTCACAATTTAAGTTTCGGTTTTACAGGCAGACGCTTTGATCTCGACCCGTGGACACTTCTCACGGCCAGGTGTATGATCACTAGCACTTGTACCACTCTAGTGGGATTGTCTGTTAGGAGTTTCTTAACAAATTACGCACTTTTCACAGAGACGCTTTAAAACACGACCGTCCTCTTCAAAGCTCAGCTTGTGTCCAATGTCGTGTATGGAATCGTCATTGTGAACAAATGTTTCGAACAAGCTCATAAAATTTTTAAATCCGCTAAATGTTGGAAGAGAGACGGTGGGCAATCGACAACGAGGCGGCTGTTGCACAGGGTTTGATTGGATTTGGGAATGATCCATTCTATGTCTTCGAGTCTTTTCCAAAGCCGCTTTAATCATAGCCAATCACATTTTCAATATGTGTGCTGAGAATCTCCAAGCGACACTCTAACTCTAAGGGAAGTAACGAGATTGACCCATCCGAAATAAGACGATGCATGCGACTTATTGATCTACGGAGATCTTCGATTGATTCCTTGTTCATTTGGAATTAACTTATCAATTGAGCTACTTGCGAAGCGAAAAATAATAATGCAGCAAATGGTACTACAAATTAATATGCCCAATCTAACAGTGTAGGGGAGCACACTCAGATGGCCAGAGCAAAGCTATTCAGTTGCACCAAAAAGAAGAACGACAAGAAGACAACCGAAAATTATGCGCCTATGCGTGTATGTATGTGTATGCAGCTGTGCTTAGACCGGCCACTCAGAGTAAGCGGCATGTGCGTGTGTATGTATGTATATATGCGACTTAGCTTGGCGAAAATTGAGAGCGAGTTCGAAACATTGCAACGGTATTTTCGAATTTGGCGGCAGATGAAGGAAACGAAAGTAAAAAGTGAATATGTATATGTATGTATGTACTGGCTGATGCACAGCGGATGACAATGAGAGTGGGTTGATTGGCAATTTCGATCAACAATTGCAGTTTAGAAATAAATTATCCAAATGCAAATACCAATTATGAATACCAAAGTTGATGAAATAAATGAACGAATTTTACAAATTTATGTTTGGTTGAAAAGTTTGATTTTAGTTTGTTTAAATCAGAGGCGGTTCACTTGTTGATGTATGTTAGCAATGAACATGCATATGTATGAATTATTAAATTGTTAAATGCTCAACTATCTACCGTTTTAGAATGTGCCAAAGGTTGAAAGGTGTGCCAAAGGTTAACCACAATCTTAAATATGACTTTCAACTTTTGCACAAAATACCTGATGGGCAGAGCTGCCAGAGCTGACTTTCCTTAAATCCGGAACTTCTTTGGCCATCCTCTAAAATTCCTACGACAATTTTCGATTTAGTCCAAATTCAGCAGCAATCCACAGCAACAAGCAACAGCAAGGTTTAATTGTTTTTTTTTTTTTTGTAAAATGTTAAACAACACACCGACCGGCTCGCGATTAAACGTTTGTTTTTTTTTTTTTTGGTTTGTGTATGTACAAAGTTTGAACTTTTGCTCACTGCACTGAGCCACCAAACAAATTAATTGTAGCAAAAAAAAAATAGTTAAATTAAACCACCAACAACTGAAGTCCCTGCTCGGGTGCCATGAAAAATGATTTATTCTATTTTAATAAATTTTGTTTTTAATGTTTTAATGTAAGTGGACGTTTGTTGGTCGCTTGATTTTACTTCACAATTTCAAGTTTATTTAATTTCTTTTTACTTTAAGTTATGCTAAGTTTTGGCCGTGCGTGCGTTTCGAATCGAATTGCATTTTTAACGATAACTCACTTTGAGAAGAGAAGCCAGCGACCTTTTTAATTGCTTTCTCCGTTCGAGCGCGCCAATTTTAGCGTCTTATTCGCTGTCTTCTCCTCCCACTATTCTAACTTAGGGCTATATTACACGCTACTACTTCATATATATTCATTTCATTTCCTAACTTATCTAACTTAACTAAGAAATCGGCAAACAAGCCTCGTTGTCAGCAGGTTGAACACGCAGAGGTGTGGGCGATGGTAGCTGGCAGGATTGTTAATCCTTCAGAGGACACTATTGGGCGAAATGGGTTTTTGTATTCTCAATTCAACGCGAAACTTCGGGCATCTTTAGTTTCGCACATACCTTTATTGGTGTAGAACAAAAGCAAAGTAAAAAATTTTCCTTTGCCCTTGGCTAAGATGTGGATGCGCGTGGATTACGCACTCGGACGTTGATTGCCGAGGGTGTGGAGATTTTCACCCGGGAGTGGGCCTACTCTCGATCACGCACTTTGCACTTTAAATTGTTAGATTTTAGTGGTCGTGGTTCAAATTTGTATTTATCACGGGAGACAATTTAATGAATTGCAATTTCCGGCACTATTCAGTCTTATACTGCCGATTGAAAAATTGTCGTGACTGCAGCTAAATAATTCTTATATGTCGACCGCGTGGCAAAGACGATGCTGCAGCTATATCATTGGCTTATATAGACTAGCAGAGCTTTTTTCCACCCGGCATAGGCTGAAGTAGGCTGCGCTGCAGCGTAGGCGTTAGGACTAAGTTACAGCGACGGTGTGAGTTAACGCAGAAATGGGTTAATGCTTATTGCTATTGGTATCGGGAATACTCTTAATAAAATATTCAACCAAGCATTCTTCATCCAGGGCCACTGGTTTCGCTACGTCCATAAAAAGCATTCAAATATTCCTATAAAGTTTCTGCTTTTTTCTACACTCGTTGAGCCAATCTGCGACGCACTTCAGCAGACGAAACTTTTACGGAAAATTCCTCACGCAAGTTAGTCTTCAAAGGTTGCCAATCCCGAATATTTCTTTGGCTACGAACAAATAGTTTTGCAGCACCGCTGAGCAATTCCTTTGAATATACAAAAAGCTGCAACTCGTTCCACTGTACGGTAGCCGCACTCTCTTCTAGCTCCTGCACCCACTGTTCAATGTCAGGGTTGTTTGTTCTCGCAAAACTCGACATACTGTCTTCTACTTCTTTAAGTGTGTTCCAATACCTATTTTGTTGTGTTATGTTAATAGGACAATCAACTGCGGTTGCTACAGACTCAACACCATCCGATCATCCTGAATACCAAAGTGAGCAAGTAGTCTGTCTTGTAGTTCGCGCTTCCTACCAGTTGAATATAATTTCAACTCTTGTAACTTTGCCCGTAAGCCTGCAACATTCAATGCCAAAATCTCTTCCAGTTGCATCTTGGATACACAATTTATAACTTATTCAACAATATACTGATATTAGGTTAGTGTCTTCGATCTGACTTACCATAAATTTGAACACCCTTTTAAATTGTAACTGCTGTTGTTCATACCAAAATAAGGACTTCATGACGATCGCTTTTTTTAGCCATGAAAAGCAGTACTGAACTCATGGGTGAGTTTCATGAATTACTTTTGAGGTGATTTAAAGTCGATTTTATGAGTGATTTCAGGTTTGATTTTAGATCGATTTCATGAGTGATTTCTGGGGTGATTTTAGATCGAATTCATGAGTAATTTCATGACTGCACAAAAAAAAATGTGAACGAGAGGAAATATCGGCAGGTTATGTGTGTGAAATGTAAGAATATAAAATAGTTATTTTATTTAAAATATATTATCATTATTTAAATAAATAATTATGTTTATAATAATTTTTTTATTAGTAGTAGTAGTAGCGATTTTATTAAAAAAAAAAACATTTTTTCATAAATTAATTTACAACTGATATGTTTACATTTTAGAATAAGATCAGTAGGGCTAGCTTTGGCATTTTGCCGTCAGCTTTTAGTGATTTATACATTTAATAATACTGAAAAGTTTTATTTTTTAAATAATACGTTAAAAATCTTCCATGTGTATGCGCCGTCTATAAGCGGAAGCATCTTTAATATAGGTGTATAAGATATTCCTGTTTTCTCTATTAAGAATGTTGATAAGCCATTGTAAGGTGAGCTGTCCGTGATGCCAGTACAGTTTTCTGATCTCTCTTAAAATCGGACATTCTCCTATAAAATGCCACGTGTCCTCTTTTACGTTTAAGTTACATAGAGTGCAATTAGCTTCCCTACCCCTGGTATAGGATCTGCTGTTAGCATTTCACATCTTGCTCTAAATATTGCGGAAATTTAGTATTGACTATACCGGTCGTTGAAATAGTTACCTTCTCCCAAAGAAAAGTTCAGTTGCCTTTAAATGAATCGGTGTTCGCTTTCTCTTGCTTGTTGGATGTGTTTTAACTTATGGCTTCTGTTAACTTTTTCCACGATTTGTGAGTGTGTCTCTTCCCACGAAACAGAGTTGCTGATGCTAATTTCAATACCGTGTACATCTGCGAGCCTACTCCAGACTTCAAAACACTGGACACGGTTTAACTGTAAGTTCTTTGCAACGATTTTTACCAATCGGCTATCGGGCAAGGCCATTATCTTTCTTATATACGCAAAATGTGTGTTTAGTGTTTGGCAGTATAGAGGTGAAAGGCCCGTCTCAATAAATAGTGCGTAATTTGGAGTATTCCGGGGTAACCTGAACATCTTATTTAAATAAAAACGTAAAAGCTTCTCTACCTCATCATATTCCGTGTATCCCCAGACCTCAGAGGCGTACATTAATATTGTACTGGAGGTAGCTTGGAGCATCCTATATTTGATGCTCTGTAGCACCTTTGCGTTGCTTAGTAGCGTCTTCCAAGTGCTGTTAAGGGCTCTGATGGCATCGTGATATTTCAGCTGCAAGTGTGTGCTGAGCGACATGTTCGAAGTCATGGTTACCCCCAGGTATTTAAATAATTTTACTCGCTCTATATTAGAGTCGTTTATGTGCCATTTTTCATTATTACTGATCCTTCCTCTACTATTTCGTATGGGTAGAACTTTGGTTTTTTCGGTATTTATTGTCAGACCCCACATACAGCAGTATTTGTATAAGTCATCCAGCATTTTCTGAAGCGTCTCCGGCGATTCTGCCAACAGTACCAAGTCGTCCGCATAAGAACTTTAATATGTGTTCCTCCTACCGAGATGCCACCCCTAATCGACTGCACTATGTCATCGATGTACAATGCAAATAGAAGAGGGCTTAGGAGACATCCCTGTTTCACGCCAGTGTTATTGAAGAACCAGTTGGATATATTTGTGCCATCCCATACCGCTACCTCAGCTCCCTCATATAAGTTTTCCAGTACTCTCAAAAATGTATATGATATGCCTAAACTACTCAACTTGTGAAATAGACTTCTTCTGTTGACGGTGTCAAATGCCGCTTTAAAATCCACAAAACAGCAATAAAGTTTTTTACTTGCTTGCAAGCAGGAGGATGCGATAGATGTGAGCACGAAGATTGCGTCTACCGTTGAAAATCCTTGCCTGAATCCAAATTGAAATTCGCTTAGTTTCGAGTGTATGTTTACCCATTTCTCTAATCTGGATAGTAGTACCGATGCGAGGATTTTTGCTCGGACGTTTATAAAGGATATGCCCCTATAATTACTGGGATCTTCGAGGTTGCCTTTCTTGTGGATCGGAAATATAATACTTCTTTTAAAGCTGGTCGGGAGGGAAGCAGTTGCTATAAGCCTATTATACTCTGTCGTAATGCAGCGTATGAAAGACTCGGGCAGATTTTTATAAAACTCCGCTGGCACTCTGTCTTCTCCTGGCGCTTTGTTTAATTTTGCCTTTTTAATAGCCATTTTAACTTCTTCTTCCGAGATTTCTAAATCCAACTCTTCAACTTGTGTGTGCGGAAGGCTGTAGCTAAACTGACTTAATAGCTGATCAGGGTTGATGCACAGTAATGTTTGAAAATATACAGCAACGGAGTTTGCATCCGCTCCTATTGCACTTCGAGACGTCACTCCATTCAATCTTCTTACAAGGCTCCAGAATGTCTTACTATCTTTTATAGCTGCTATTTCTACTTCGATTTTTGCATAATATTCTTTTTGTTTTTGCTTGCAGATGTTTCTGTATGTACGGTTGGCACTTTGATAGTCCCGTTTAGATTCTGCTGTATTTTCTGATCTTATTCGGCGCAGTTTCTGAAGCGATTCTACTCTCGCCGCCTCGCAGACAGTATCAAACCATGACTTTTTCCGATTGGGTATTTGCATACATTTTGCTGCTGTCTTTATACAGTCTGTTAACTCTGCCATGCCTTACTCGTTGTTTTCATAGGTGTGCTTTGATATCAATCTGTTTAGTTGTTCGGTATAATTATTCGCGAGGTGGTCCTTCCATTTTAATTTGGGGAGTAGTTGTGACATTTGTTCCATAGGAGAGGTTGACTTAAGTGTTGCTGTTGCTACGATTGGCTGATGATCCGAATAAAGTTGAAGTAGGAATACTTCCATGTCGTTGATAATGTTGTTCCAATCTCCGCGAATCATACAGTAATCTATAGTCGAGCAGGCTTCCCCTCTGATAAACGTTAGCTCGCCAAATGCGTCACTCTCGGTTCTTCCATTTACCATAGTAAATGATTGCAGTTGTGGTAGCTAGCACCCATCGCGTATGATAATCGGTGAAGTATGTTTCGTAGTCGGACTAATTTTTTTCGACGAAAGTCTCAAGGAGTACAAATATCTCGCATTGCCTAATGTAGTTGAAAAAGTTGCTAAGTAATCGTTTATTTGATAGCCCTGCGATGTTATAGGAAAAAATTTTAAAGGTTGTCAGGTCTACTATACTATTTTGGCATTTGGTCTAACTACTAAACTTATCTATAGGTTGAGAGTTATTTGCTTTATTCTCTTTTAGTTTTTTGCTTGTTGAATAAGGTTATCATACTCCAAATTAAGCTGATGAGCGCCAAAAGGGTACTGTTCCGCTAGGATAGGCTGCGCGTCAAGCTGGCCGCACATTAGCTTATTTTCCTTGGACCAGTGGAACCACTTATCAGCGACTCTCATCCTGTCACCCGAGACCAGTGTTTTAGGCAGCTTACTTATTGATTGGAGCTTGGTTTTTAGCTGCAGCATAATCTTCTTTTTTAGCTGCCGTTCCGCTTTCAAGTCTCTCTCGCTCAGAATAAAATTCGACTAATACGTTCATCTTCTCATTTCTTTCATAAATTTTCCGGGCGCTATTGATGCGCGTGGTGGGTGGGAGCTGTAGTTTGTTCCTGCACACCATATCTGCTTCCTTCATAGCGTCTTTGTTCGCAGTAAGCCCTTTAAAAATTACATTTTTAGTTTTAAGTTGATCCTCGATTATATTCAGTCGCCTTTTGGTCAGCTTCTCTATCCCTTTTTAGCTGTTCCACCTCGAGTTTTATTTGCTCGTTTTGATGTTTTAAGTCACTTATATCAGTGGCTAGAAAATCAAGTTTATCCAAAACCTCAGCATTCGTTTCCCTGTTGGTTTCTCTAATGATCATACGCAGATCATCAACTGATAATTCGGACAGCGATTTCTTTTTTGTCGTTAAATTATCCTCGGGGGACGTTTACGCTATTTGTCTTTTTTTGACAACATTTTTGTGAAGAGTGCCCGGTACGGTCCCGTTGTTTATCGTCTGATTTGGTGTGGGGGGGTGTACGCTCCATTGTTTCGTGGGATTATTCTGCTCTTCTTTTTATATAGCAAATATAATTGTTTTGCCTTTAGCACAAAATATTGTGACACCCCTCGGGAACAAGTTGAGCTTTGGACGGCAAGCTTAGCTGCTCTCACACAGTTTGTTGTTGGGTACCAGAGGGCTTTTGGTTGAGACTTCTTTTTGGCTGACTTTGTTTACAATTTGGTGATTCGCCCAATACATCGATTCAGTAGTTGCCTTCACTTGCCGGGGATCACTTGCTGTCGCTTTATGGAGTCACACCCTTGGGCGGCTTTGGGATTCAAGCTTTGTACGATTTTTATTACTCTTTCGCGGAGCCACTTGCACATGCACAACCTTTCTGCATTAGGGTTAGTCAAATTATTAATTTTTTTATTATAATTATAATAAATACTGATCTTTCGCCATAACATTTAAGTTGCGAATATGAACAGAATATCGTTCGTGAATTTGCAGCGCCAGCTCAGGTCTGAATTCACCCATGAGTTCAGCCATGAAAGGGAGCAATGTTGTTGTAACGGCTGTAGTGGAGGAATGGGTTGTACGCATTGGAGAGAGAAAAGATGTTAGAAATATATTTAAGAAAAGAAAGTGAGGGTGATAGAATAGTGGGTTATGGAGCTGACGAGTCACCCAGGTCCAGATTTAGGAAGATGGCTGTTTGGACTGGATTTGTCCAGAGGCTGGTTGGTGTGAGGTGCGTGGGGTCAGCTGTGCAGTTGAAAAGGTGGGTTGTGTCGTGCGGAGTTGGTTGGCATTTGGGGCACTCATCAGTTATTTCTGGATTGATTCTGGACAGATAACTGTTTAGCGAGGCTGAGTACCCTGAGCGAAGCTGAGCTAGCTTTGTTCTTGTGGTCCTCGGGAGGGATTTTTCAGATTCTCTGAGGGGTGGAGGTCTTCCGCCAAGAACAACATTGAGCTTGAGCTTACCCAATGCCACACTTACTGTGTGTTGATGCACGGCGCTTCACACTCTTTCAGCTTCGGTTTCAGTGATGGAAGTGTTGTTGTTGGTGAGTTCAAGTACTGCTGGAAGAAAGACACGCATGTCTTGTCTGCTGGTGCGTGGAGGTGGACTTGGATTGCTTGGTGGTTAGGATGGTCCACTTTAAGTCCGTTTGCCAGGAATTGCTTCGTGAGCATGTTGCAGTGATCACGGACTCCAAGCATGTGAGTCTCCTCATATAGGTGGTCTTCTTGGGTCATGGTATGGCAGCCTGTAACAGTGCGCAGAGCAGCGTTTTGGGCACGTTGTAGGTTTCCCCGTTGCGTGTCACTAATGGCTGCTGACCAGACTGAGGCCGCGTAGTCACAGAGTGTCCTACCAATTGCCTTGTATGTGACCAGCTGAGTCTCCTTTTCCTTGCCCCAGGAGCTTCCGGCGATGGCCTTGAGTGCCCTATTCCTCTCTCTTACTTTGCGCGCTGTGTTTTCCGAGTGGCGTGCAAAGAAGAAAAGATTTTCGAAAGTCACACCCAGGATTTTAGGGTACTTTACTGTGGGAATAACGTTTCCATCCATATTGACTTCGAGCTGGGTGTTCACTATTTTGGTCCATGTAGTGAACAAGGTGGCACTGGATTTGCCCGGGGAGAGGGCCAGGTTTCTGTCGGAGAAGTATGCAGAGACTGTAGGGAGGAAGGAGTTAAGACTCTCAACTACTTTTTTATAGTCCCTGTCTGATCCAAGGATGGAGCAGTCGTCTGCATAGCTGACTAGTTTGAGTCCAGGGGGTGGAGGAGGAATGCCAGAGATATAGAAGTTGCATAGGAGTGGGGATAGGACTCCACCTTGGGGAACTCCTTGTTTCAGCTTTCTGTATTTGGATTTGGCATCTCTGAACTCAACATAGGCTTGTCGACCTGTCAGATAGTTGACTATCCAGCGTTTTAATGTGTTCGGGAGCGCTGTGCCTTCGGTGTCCTGGATAGGGATAGCATGGTTTACTGTGTCGACGGCTTTTGACAGGTCTAGCGCAACTAGCACAGTGCGTTTGTGAGGGCTAGGATGGTTGAGCCCTTCTGCGATGGTGGTGGTGATTTCGCAGAGTGCTGTGCTAGTGCTGCGGCCTTTCCTGAAACCGAGTTGGTGATTGCCTAGGAGGAAATGTTCCTGCAGTATTGGGAGGATAAGGGCTTCCAGGATTTTTACGGCAGGAGCGAGTAGGGTAATGGGCCTGTAGGATGTCCCGAGCTCATTGGGCTTCCCTGGTTTGGGTACAGGTAGGATTTTACCCGTTTTCCAAATGTCGGGAATAGTGAGGCTGGACATGCTCAGGTTGAAAAGTGCCGTAAGGAAATCAATGCCTTTTTGCCCGAGCTTTTTAAGCATGACTGTGGCAATACCGTCAGGGCCCACGGCCTTGGAGTTTTTGGCAAGCTTTATGGCACTTGCCACCTAGGACGGCTCTGTGTTGTTTATTCCCATCCTTTGGATGTTCAACGAACTGCCTGTTGAAACCCGTGGCACATTTCTGAGCATCCGATTTCAGGACACCTGGAAGGCAATAGCGTCAAGGTCTTGCCGTTTAGGAGTGGATGTAAGGTTCCTTATTGTCTTCCACAGTTTTGTAGTGCCCATATCGCAGTCTTCGCGGTGAGCCAACCATTTTTCTTTCCGATATTCGTTGACCAATTTAGCGATGTCCCTGTTTGCTTCTTCTATGCGGGGGTCTGCTGGATTTTCGGCTCTGATTGCATCTCTCATTTTATTTTTTGTTTATTTGTTGAAAAAAAGTCGACAAATGGTGGCTGTTAACCAAAAAAAAGAAAAACTGAATTCCTTATAAAAAGGCTTAATGAACTAAGAAAGCCTAACAAGGAAAATCTAACAAAATTACATATCGACTAGTAACGACTCCGACACGGTGGGGGAATTTTATTTGCCCGTCCGGCCAGCTATGCCCCAGTTCACAGCCAATTGAAGCCAGAGACGTTACTAGACCTTACACAAATTTAAATAGTATAGAAGTCGAAAAAGAGAAAAAGAGAAGGGTGAGAAAAAGGAAAAGAGAAGGCTTAAAAATATGTTTACAAAATCATAAACACAAACAATAAATAAACAATATTATAGAATGAACAAAAATAATATAAAATAAAACAATAATGAAAATAAATTTTAAAATTAAAAGAATTAAAAAAAAGGAAAAAATTAAATTAAATATAATAAAAATAAAATAAATATAAGCTAAAATAAAGATGAATTAAATCATCCGGAAAATCTCTGACCCGGTGGGGCAATATTTATTAGCCGGTCCGGCAAGCTAGGCCCCTGCTCCTGCTGGATGTGGTCAGAGATTTTGCCGGAGATGTGCAAAAAGAGATAACTTTATGGAAAAGAGAGAGAGTTCTGTTGAGAGCAGGTGATAAACATCATTATAATTTTGACATACCCGAAAACGGTTGTGCTGTGCGTAGTCGGTTGTGCATCTAGGCAAGATTAAAGGCAAATAAATTCTAGTTGGTCTAGAGGGAACAGAGAAGTTAAGGCGACCTAAAAGTTCAGAAGAGTCTACATCACCGATAATTAACTTATGAAGAAAAGAAACGCCTAGGACTGTTCTACGGTTAGCCAACGATGGAAGGTCAATAAGCAAAAGCCTACTAGAATACGATGGCAACCGAAGGTTGGGATCCCAATTTAAGCCGTGGAGGGCAAAAAGCAAGAATTGCTTTTGGACAGACTCAATACGATCTATATGCTTTTTATACTGCGGACACCAGACGGATGAGCAGTATTCAAACACCGGGCGAACTAAAGATATAAAAATAACTTTTGTTGTATAGGGATCATTAAATTCCTTTGACCAACCAATGAATCCAAGTACACCATTCGCCTTATTAACTATATATAAATCAATGTTTAGAAATAAGTTAGGATACATTTTATGTCAATTACACTTAATCCTATGTGACTAACGCAATTAATAAGTACACAGTATTTGTAGCGTTAGGATAAATTTAATAATAAATACAAATACAAATATACAGGATATATGATCATTAAAGCTTAATTTGCAATCAAAAATAACTTCAAAATCAACGACAGTTGATATTCGTTGCAAGGGTTCATTGCCAATCGAATAGGAAACTAGCGAAGGTTTGCAACGATGAAAAGTCATAAACATACATTTTGCGCAATTAAGAAATAAATGATTAACCAAGCACCAAAAATGAAGAGAATTTAAATCATCTTGCAACCTAATAGAATGCATCGGGTCGTTGTAAGATAAAATGAGTTTAACGTCATCGGCATACATAAGTATCCGAGAATGAGATATTGTCGAGGGGAGATCATTAATAAAATGAGTGAAAAACAAAGGACCGAGGTGTCTTCCTTGAGGTACACCGGAAGTTACGTAGACTGGTTTTGAAATATTAGATCTGAGCAGAACTTTTTGAGTTCTATCTTTTAAATATGAAGAGATCCAAAAAAGAAAAGGGGAGGGAAATCCAATACGATCAAGCTTAAGGAGGAGGAGATCATGGTTCACGGAGTCAAAAGCCTTACTGAAGTCAGTGTAGATGACATCAGTTTGGCATTTCATAAGGTTTGAAGAAGAAATGTCATAAGGATAAGATTTGTTATTAAAAGGGACAGAGGAGTAAGTTAATTGAAAAAAGTCAGCGAATAAGTCCACGGCAGCGGAATCGTTGCTAGCCTTTTGGTTATGTAAAAAGAATGAAGAAGGTAAAGTCGAAGTTTTACGCTTTAGAGTTAACAAATTTGTAAAATTGTTTAGGGTCTTGTGCGAATTCAATTTTACAGCGAGCAAGATAATTATTATAGCATTGAGAATTAAAAAGGGTAAAGTTTGACTTGGCTATCGAGTATTTAGAAAAGTCAAGATTAGAACCAATTTTTTTGTACTTTTCAAAACATCTAGACTTAATATTTTATATTAATAAGTTGATTAAGCAGGGTAAAATTATCTTTACGGAAGCAACGACGAGGTTTTACTGAAGTCATTGAAGATGAAATCCAGGATTTGTTAGAGATATTTCTAATGTAGGATGGTAAGAATCCTCGGGTAGTGCTAGGGGGTAAGACCTAGAGACAACAGCATTAGAACTGTCAGTGACAAAAACAAGATCTAAGAATTTGTTTAAATGATTTGGAACTGAGTTTATTTGAAACAAAGACAGATCAAGCAAACAATTTTAAAAATCATGCTGTGCAGATGGTACAAGATAAGTTGACCCATTAAGATTTGACCATGCGATGTTTGGCAAGTTAAAATCACCAACAACAACCATATAATCAATGTCTCGTAATTGAGTAAAAACATATTTTATGCAGTTTATATGGTGCATATATACTTGAATATCGGAAGAAGGAGGGATATAGGAACAAGAAATGAATACAGAAAAGGAATTAAAAGTTACCTTAACGGCAACAAATTCAACATCGTCAGGCACATTTACAGAAATGCATTCCGACCGAAGGTTAGATTTTACAGCTATCATAACACCTCCACCTCGGCGAGCCTGTCGATCACGACGGTAAACAATATAATCATTCGACAATATTTCACAATCAGAAACGGAGGGATTTAACCAGGTCTCTGAAAGTTCAATAATGTCAAAATCAAATGATGCGCTATTTAAAAATATAGAGGTAAGTTTGGACAAAAGACCCCTAACATTTTGATAGACGATACTAATAACGGAGATCTGGACTAGTTTTTTGGAGGACTATTAAAGTCAACTTGTGCCCCAAAACTGTTAGAGGGGAAGCTGACAGGATTTATCTTGCGATTTCTTTGCCTGTACTCGTTAACAATAAGTAGTGGCGGCAAAATTTTGGGTCACATATAATAGGAAATTCTTCGGAAGAGACACTAATTTTAAACGAAGCTATATCCCGAGGCTCAGCAAAACTGAACTTCGAAATATAAACTCTTGCTGAGGATTTGTGGGCAATGTATGCTGCAATTGACTCGCAAGTGTTTCGGAGACAACCTAGACACAAAAACTTACACGAGGAGCTACAACTGTAAGAATGGGAGGCTGAGGAGAAATAGGAGCAGAAACCAAAACATTGTCTTCAGGTTCGGAAGGCACTATTAGCGAATTAACAGACCTATCTAAAGGTGCATTGGACAAGTCGTTAGTAGGTTGAATCAGGGAGGGTAAAGGTGAAACATCCAGGAAGTTTTCTGGAGAGGCAGACAAAGAAATTGTTGGCGACAAGTCAAAATTCAAGGGAGTGCTTGGCAACGATGGAGGAGGTTGGGGCGATTCACCGGAATCAGGCGGTGGCACAACTAAAAATTGCGGCTCCAACCGACGCATCGATGCCGACTCGAATTTGAATTGACTAAGCAACTCAGAACTGGAGCTAAACTCGCTTGAAAGTTGCTTGGACACTTTGTGCAATTTATCAAAACTATTTTTCACGCTGTTATACATACGCGAAAAATTGAATTGATTGTCAGTGCATGCAGGGCAAGACCATTTCAACGCACCACAACCCTTATTAGGGGAATAAACCTTGTCAAGGTCACGTCCACTTAATCCTGCACATTTAATATGCATCTGACCGCCAAAAACAGTTAAGCAAAACAATTACACAAACAAATATACACGCCGCGATTATTTTATTTGATTAAATTGTTTGTTAATAGGTACACAACCGAAGCGCGAAGCACAACACGGTAAAGGGGTGAGTTATAGAAATTATTCAAAGAAACTTTGCATCAAAATTAGCAAGTTAAACAACACAAAATAATTTTTAATTGCGTAGCACAAATAAAACACGTCAATAACTTACAAGACTCTCTCTCTTTTCTTCATGCGGACCTTTTCCGCGGCTTCCGTAGGAACGCCGGGGCGAATTCAGGGAATCATCACCGTGGAGGGTGATTGTGATAGGAAGATGGTCTGAGTTTAGTGCAATATCGACTTGCCATTCAGCGATGGCCATGAGATTGGAGCTGACGATGGAGATGTCAGGCGAGCTGCTACAATTTGCTGTGATTCTGGTGGGCTGGTCCTGGTTCAAACAGTCGAAGGTGGTGTTTTTGACCAGCTCTGCTATATTTATGCCTCTGGGGTCATTTCTGAGCAGAAAGAACCAGCTCTCATGGTGTGCGTTAAAGTCGCCCATGATGACGCGGTGGCCACCGGAAAGCAAGTGTGCTAGGCTGGGTTGGAAACCTGGATGACATTCTGCAACGGGGGGAATATACACGTTGATCAGTTCAAGTGAGGTGCCTCCAGCTTGGATCGCTATGCCCTGCTCTTCAGTGTGCTCAACAGGGGCTGCATTTAGCTGGAGGTGACTGTAATTAACGGATTTGTGGATGACAAAAGCCAGTCCACCGCCCGTATTACGTTGTCTTGTCTGACGATATTATATTCCCCGGAAGCGATTATATGGGCCCTGGGCGTGAGTTTTGTCTCTTGGACCACTGCTATCCGTATCTTTTTTCGGGTCATATAATCGGTTAGCTCGCTGATTTTTGCTCGGAGTCCGTTGCAGTTCCAGTGTAGAACTTGGAAGCCTTCTTCTATTGTGTGGAATGGAGTGCTCGAGGTGTGCGAACTGTGGTTCTGGTGTGGCGTATCATTCTGCGTCGACGCTGATGTTTGAGGCTGATGGGTTGGGTTCCTGGTGCGTAGGGTCCTTTGCCTTGTTAAATGCGGCGATCCAGCAGGTGTGTTTGGCTGTGTGGCTGGTGGTGGGGACGCACTAGGAGCCTGGCTGGGTAGCGGGGCTTGCAGAGGCAATGGAGCGGAGGCAGCCTGGCCTGCATTTACTGCAGTGTTAGAGCAGCAGGGTCCGTGGAAGGGCCTGCAGTAGTCCCGAGGTTTCGCAAGGCGGGAGCATTTGAGGTGCAACCACTGCAAGCAGTCAGAGCACTCAAAGGAGTATCCTCTGCTTGTGATTTTGCCTTTGCACACTGGACACCACCAAATCTTGGGACCTGGGTTAGACTCTATGTCACCGGCGCGTAGGAGGAGAGCGCGAGCAGACAGGCCGGTGTTGTCTGCTCAGTGAAGGAAAAAACAGATTGGGAAGAAAAGAGAAAGATGGGGTGGGCGTACATACCCTGTTCCACGTATCCGTGGATTGACAGTCCTTGGCCAGGACAAGTCCTGGGTCGGCTCCGGAACGAAGATCCGACTGTCTCACGAGCCGTGAAAGGAAGCAATTGCTTCCGCTGGTACTGAAGACAGGTGCCGTCAGATAACTTTGACCGATCCTAAAGTGTCTGCTCTGTGAGCACGCTATCTCTTGGAATCACACATATTTTCTTTAAAAGATATGTATTTGTCGTTCCCTACTATCAAATAACGAAACTTTGTTCTTCTTATATACATCTTAATCCTCATTGTAATTAGATCAAAAGTTTGGCCAATGCTGAGTTCTTGTTTTCGAATTCAAGTTAACGTTGAATCCAGCTAACTGAATGGTATGGCCAGAACATCTAACTCTTGAAAACACACTATATATGTAAAATGATTAATTTTCCTAAAAATTTTTTTAACTATTCACTTCAAATCGAAGAAGGACTCGCTAAGAAACGCTAGATCGTCATCTTCAATATGATCATCAACTTAATCCTTTAGACCTTAGAGTTCCACCAGTTTGACCATTATTTTTTACAAACTTTTCCTCAGTTACCAAAGTTCTTAACTCAATTAATAAATTCAACACATATTTTGGGTATTCACTAGCTCAGTCTTAAGTCTTAAATCACAAATGTAAACTTCAAAAGTTTAAGACACAAGAACAAAATACTTGAAAAAATTAAAGATTATAAAGATGCTCTGGGATATGTATACTTTTGTCGTAAAGTTTTAAGTGTTAAACATCTCTTTGACAAGCTAGAATTTTTAACATCTAGACGAACAAATAATTTTGTTTCCACAAGGCATAAACTTTTAGTATCGGAAAGACAATTTTACATTCATGCTGTTCGGATTTGGAATCAGTTACCAAACAAGTAAAAATGCATTAGATACGCAACGCAGTTCAATATTAATCTAAAGACACACCTACAAAATCACATTTTAACAATAATAAAATATGTAACGAAAAACGATAAGATAATAGGCAGGGAATAGAAAGGGAAAATAATAATTAAGAAATGTAATAAAAAAATATATTAAACTTTAAACTTTCATTGAACTAAATTATATTATTTAAGTTAAGTCATATATTGTTTGATAATCTAAGCTTCTAAATGTTTGTGACTAGTGCACTAATTTATAAGTTTTATCTTATAGCACTAGGAAGATAGCGTAATAAATCTATATCTAACTATAGTCGGACTAAACTAAACTAAACAGTTGTAAAATTATCGAGTATTTAATAAAATTGGCATATAACAGCAGCTTTTCTAGATTTTGGCATTTAAACAAACTTTCAAGACAATCGCGCTTAATATATACTGGTTGAAATGGCAAAAATGAATTTTACGAAGGCTATAGATACGAAAAAGATAGAGCTAGAGGCTAGAATGGCGGAATTGGAGGCCAAATAGTTAGTTCTTCAGGACGAACAAAAAAAACAATGACTACATTAAAGTGCAAATCACTAGAATTGCAGGAACGAGTACAAACGTTCTAGCTAGAATTAAAAAATAAAATAATTAATTACAGACGTATATAAATTACTTGTGCTTTATCATTTTTTAATGAAAAATTTAGTTATAAAAAGCTTGGTGTTTCTGTTTAGGTTTTGCGCCACTTAAAATAGCTGCAGTAACGACTTTTCCATCTCCATTTATTTTTAGTATCTTCACGAGTATATCCTTCAGCATTTATATGATACCCTTCTTTAATGCATTGTGATTATCATGGGGGTTAAAATTTTAACATTTAATAAGGGATACGCTGTATTGTTTTTCATGCTCCTCATAAAGATTGCATTTCTTGCTACTGCTACTACATTTCTTACTCTTGTGGTAGCTACTAAGACTCCCTATAACAGCACGAAACCGTTATTTCTATTTTTCGAAAAAGCACCTCATGTTGCGGGATCTTCAGCAAGCTTTATTATTCTGCCATCCCTTGCAAAGTGTCAGCTTATGCATGGTTTCTGCGACAGTTTGCTTCCTTTTCAGTAGCTTCTCCAGATGATCCTAAGCGATAAAGTACAATCGCTAGCTGAAACTCAATAGGTGTCAGATCTCGTAAGGCGGACGACACAAAGAAAGAATCGGCATGGATCAGTTCGACAATGGAAACGAACTGACTCTTAGGAACACGCAACATTTGGAGAAAACCACCTCCTATTAAAACGGCTAGGAAATACTTTCGTCAGTGTTCATTCTTGCGTACCCGAAGGTTGGATCGACGCACCGTGATTTTTGCTGTGCCAATCAATTCTTTTAATTTCACTTGTCTCGGTATTTTTGGACTATTTTTATTTTCAGCTCGTCGAAAATGTTTGGTTTGTCAAAACATTTAAGACGTCAAATTATACACGCTCGTTCACAAGCTATTATGTCTTATTTTAATACCCGTTACTCGTAGAGTAAAAAGGGTATACTAAGTTCGTGAAAATCTATGTAACAGGCAGAAGGAAGCATCTCCGACCCCATAAAGTATATATATTCTTGATCAGCATCAATAGCCGAGTCGATATAGACATGTCTGTCCGTCTGTCCGTCCGTCCGTCTGTCCGTCTGTCTGTATGAACACCTAGATCTCAGAGACTATAAGAGCTAGAACTACCATATTTTCAGTGTAGACTTGTATCTTCTGCACGCAGATCAAGTTTGTTTCAAATTTTTGCCACGCCCCCTCCCGCCCCCGCAATTTGAAAACAACCTCATATCTCCCACAATTTTGAAAATAGACTGTTCAAACCTTCTAGACATATATCTTAATCATCATTACCTATCGATCCGATATATCATTTTTCGATCAGATGAACGATAGAAGATTTGCCACCCACGCAATTTGGAAAATACCTCATATCTCCCACAATTTTGAAAATAGATTGTTCGAACCTTCTAGACATATTAATCATCATTACTTATCGATTCGCCATGCATCATTTCCCGATCAGATGAGCTATAGTAGAGTTGCCACCCCCGCAGTTTGGAAAAAAAACTTCATATCTCCCACAATTTAGGCGTTCTGTGATCTAATAACATATTCTTAAATAAACCTTATCCTGAGTAACGGGTATATCGAAGTCGAGCAGGGCCGACTTCAACTTAAGCTCTCGTTTAGTGTAGACTTGTATATTCTGCACGCAGATCAAGTTTGTTTAAAATTTTTGCTACGCCCCCTCCCGCCCCCGCAATATGAAAGAAACCTCATATCTCCCACAATTTTGAAAATAGATTGTACGAACCTTCTAGACATATATTTTAATCATCATTAACTATCGATCATACATACATACATCATTTTCCGACCAGATGAACGATAGGAGATTTGCCACCCACGCAATTTGGTAAATACCAGGGACCGTAACGGTTATAAGTTATAACTATAAAAATCAATTGTATTTAATCATTTTTCATTTATATTTTTAAAAATCAATCGAAAAAATTATTTTTGATTTTTATTTTTAATATTATTTTTAAATATTCATTTTTGATTTTTATTATAAAAAATCAATCATAAAACTCATGAGTGATTTTTATTTAAAAAAATCAATAATAAAAATCAAGATCAGGAAAATAAAAATCAACCTGGGTAAAATATTATAACTTTTCAAAAACAAAAAAATATTGAAATTGTTAAAACTACTCAAAAATTCGTACTTCATATATCTATTCGGAAAATACTAAAAAAAATAGAAATGTACCGAAATTTAAATTCCCCAAAGCACTAAAATATGCCAAAAATACCAGATTGTATTATATAACGAGAAGGCAAAGCTAACTTCGACTGTGCCGAAGTTTTAATACACTTGAATAACTTTACTCCAACTGATTTAATCTTAAATCATTGATAATAAAAATTTGATACCATAAAAAAAATCTTTTCTTAGTAAAACACATTTTCCGACCGATCAGTCCTATGGCATCTATATGCTATAGTCTTCCGATTTTTATCAATTTGGATGGAAAACAAAAAAGTTTTTCTCACTAAGACTTATATTCCGACCGATCGTTCCTATGGCAGCTATACGATATAGTCATCCGATCCGGCCGCTTCCGACATATTAGTTGCAGCATAAAAAGACTCTGTGCAAAATTTCAGCTCGATAGCTTTAATACTGAGAGACTAGTTCGCGTAGAAACAGACAGACGAACAGACGGACAACAGACGGACGGCCGGACAGACGGATATGAACTCAGCTCGTCGTCCGGATCAAGAATTTATATAGTTTATGAGGTCGGAAATCAATATTTCTATGCGTTACAAACTTCTGGGCAAAATTAATATACACTTTTCAAGTGTATAAAAAGAATAAAACATTCATATAAAATATTTATTTATGGTAGATTTAATTTTAAAAATAGAAGGTTAACATCGGCGTAGCCGATGTTTCAAATACCTTTGCAGTTTTTGAAAGGCGCTACCATTGATAACAAAAAAGTTTTTCTCATTGGAACTAGTTTTTGGACCGACCGTTTATATGGCAGCTATATGTTATAGTCATCCGATTTTGATAAATTTTTCACGAATTGGGTGAAAGCATATGAAACTACTATATACTACGTGTGGTGATGATACGGTGGAAAACAAAAAAGTTTTTCTTACTAGAACTTGTTTTCGGACCGACCGTTTATAGGGCAGCTATATGCTATAGTCATGTAATATTAGTCGTCCTGCTTCTGTTAAGTTGATCAGTTATTAGCAGGACAACGCCATCCCGCATCCTCAGTTGAAGTCTCTTGCCCCATTCCCAATAAGAAGAATAAGAATATTTAGTTTCTTCAGAGTCACGATGTGTGCTCTTTCGTTGACAATTTATTTCTGTGTCTTGCTGGTTTTGTTCGCTTAAGCTAAAAATATAATTGTGTATTCTTACTCGCTAGGGGGAGAGTGAGCATAATGTCTGTATGTGTGTGTGTGTTATATATATATATATATAAGCATGACTTGGGCATGTGCTCCAAGCATGCAAGCTGCCGTAAAAACGCTTGCGCGGCAGTTTTGTTAGATTTCAAGTGTGGTGTACTCATGTTACATATATATGTGCTTGAGTTATTGCTTCATTTAAGTGCAACAATGTTCATGTATATTTGTTTCTATATGACTGTTTAATGTATTTAAATGTATATAAGTTCCTATGTATATATGTATATAAAATGTGTGTAGTCTCTCCACATCTCCCCTTTTAGAGAAATAACGTAATTTATGAAGTTATTTGATATTTAATTAATAAAGAAATTAATATTATTGTTTGGAATGAATAAGTGTTACTTAAATTTATAATTTTTTTTTTTTTTTTTTTTAAATAAATTTTTTTTTTGTATATTTGTATAATTTTATTTTTTATTTTTTTTATTAATAAAATGAAGTATATTTGAATAAAGTGTTTATTTAGTATTTGGTTGAATTTAATTGTTCTTTATATTTATTTGAATGATTAATAAATGTGAATGTGGATGTGAATGGTTGATCAGGCCATCACTTTTTTGGTTTTTGATTTCAGTTTTACTATTTTGAAGTCTATTTGCTGTATTCTTTAAGTCAATCTTTGTGTACTTTCTGTATTTAGTTATTCTTGTCTTTAATTAAAATATTGTCTTTATCTTCTATTCCTGTTACTAAATATGGACCAAAATATACTGGTTCCAATTTATGGCCAGTTTCGTTTCTTAGTAAAACGTTATCTCCTATTTTCAAGTTAAAGTTATTTATTTTCTTATCATAATATTCCTTATTCTTAACCTTATGCTGTTCTAGCATTATTTTAGCTCTTTTATATGCTATTTCTAATCTAAACTTGGCTTCCTTAGCATAGTCTTCTACATTGTATAGTGGGTCTATTCTGTCTATACTATTAAAATCTTTTGTTAAGTTATTTGATTTACCAAAAATAAGTTCATATGGACAATAATCATGAGTTGCAGATGGTGTAGTATTAAAACAATACACGAAATATTGTAACCATGTATCCCAATCAATTTTATCGACTGATATGTATGAACGCATGTACTCATTGAAGGTTCTATGACTTCTTTCAATGGTACCTAATGTTTGGTGATGGTGTGCAGTTGACGTTATGTTGACTATTTTTAGATATTTGCACAGGTCATTTATAATTGAATTCTTGTATTCTGTTCCCATGTCCGTAATGAACGTCTTCATTGGACCGTACTTTAGAATAAAAGATTCAAATATTGCTTTAGCTACAGTATTTGAGCTTTTATTTGCAATTGGAATATCAACTAAATATTTGGTTAAATCACATATTAAAGTGACTGCATTAAGTATACCGGCTTGTCTTTCAAGCCTTTGGAAAAACTGACCTAAGTCTAGAATTCCATTGGTGTACAAATCGCTAATATCGATTCTTGCTATAACTTTTCTTCCATGTTTTAACAAACATTTAAGTGGGGTTATTCGCAATGTCACTATTTTCCGTAAGCCGTCATTTGTGATAACGTCATATACGTTGGGCTGAGAAGCGTTTGCAAGAGATTGCCTAGGCGTATCTACTTGTTCATTTCCTGCGCTGGATTTTTTCTGTTTACTTTGAAATCTTGTAGTGACTTTAAGTATGATCGTGTTTATTTCTTTTAATTCTTTAATGGTTATTCGTGACAGTGCGTCTGCCACGAAATTTTCTTTACCCTTTAGATACTCAACTGTGAAATCATATTCTTCCAACTCGAGCCGCATGCGTGTTAGTTTAGTGCTGGGATTGACCATTGAAAATAAATAAGTAAGGAGTCTATGGTCTGTTTTCACTGTGAAGTGTTTGCCATAAATATATGGTCGAAAATGTACTATTGCCCAATGAATTGCTGCCAATTCTTGTTCTGTTGTGCTCTTGTTGCTTTCACCTTTTGTGAATGAGCGTAATGCATATGCTATCGGGAGTTGGAGTCCGTTATGGTTTTGAGTTAAAACCGCTCCACAAGCTTGTTTGCTTGCATCTGTGATTATGCAAAATTCTTTGCTAAAATCTGGGTACTGTAATAGAGTAGGTTGCATGAGTTTATTTTTTAGATATTCGAATGCGTTTTGGCATTCGACTGTCCATTCAAAAGGGACATTCTTTTTACATAATCTTGTTATGTGCCGTGAATAGTCGGCGAAGTTTTTAATAAAACGTCTATAATAATTGCAAAATGCAACAAAACGTCTAGCGCTGTCCGCATCATGTGGGACTGGGTAATTTTTGATGACGTCATATTTCTTGTCATCTGGCAAGATTCCTTTATCTGTATATTTATGACCCAGGAAGGTCACTTCGTGCATAAAAAATGAGTTTTTTTCGGGATGTAGCTTAAGGTTGTGTTTTCTGCAAAGTTGAAAAACATCTGTTAAATTTTTAATCATATGCTTTTCAGAACAACCAATGACTATTAAGTCATCCATATAGAGGAATGCTTGGGAAGGTTCAAGTCCAGAGAATGCAATAGTCATCATTCTTTGAAATGAATTTGGCGCTATTTTTAAACCAAATGGTAGTCGCGTGAAGCGATATGAGCCATTGCTCGTTGAAAAAGATGTTATATTTCTTGAACTTTCTTCGAGTTCAATCTGATGAAAACCTGACATTAAGTCAAGGCATGAGCAATATTTTGCTCTACCTAGTTGATCTAAAATATCATCAATTCTAGGGAGTGGGAATTTATCTGATAGCAGTTTTTTAATGATTTGACGATAGTCAATTACTAATCGCCATTTTTTTTGTTTCTGAGCCTGGAAGGGCTATCTTTGGAACAAGTAAAAGTGGGCTGTTATATTCAGACACAGATGGTTCGACAATGTTGTCGGAAATCAGTTTCTCAACTTGTTTTTGTATTTCTTCTGTTTGGCTATGCGGGCTTCGATAGTTTTTGATATAAACTGGCTCATTATCTTTTAACCTTAGCTGTTGTTTATAAAAGTTGTTTGTTGTAATTGATTCTGTTTCGAGTCCGAATACATCGACATACTCTGTACATTAGGGCGGGTCGATTTATTTTTTGAATAGGCGTATAGCAGAATCGCAATCTATGGACAATTCTAAGAACATTTGCCCAAGAAACCATAGGTCTAAAATAAAAACTTAGCCGCCGCATTTCAACCTTTAGGTTCATAAATAACACAGGCCAAAAAAATGACCAACATTGTGTTGTCCAGCCTTGCTGGTATATAAATATGATAAAGTTATCTGCCCAGATTCCAAAACTGGCTTCGGTTTAGCTCTATCGGTTGTTGGTCGCAAGATTTGGCGGAAAAACAAATTTAATGCTCTTTTTTCTTAATATTGGCCCTACTTGGCATTACTTTCTGAACTTGTGGAGTCTATACGACAGATTACTTCAAGGAAAATAATTTAGCCAAAAGAGTCAGAATTGGACTTTAAAGTCGGACAATTCACGATTTATAGTAATATTTTAAAACAAATAATTTACTTTAGGCCAGTGTGGTTGTTTGATTTGTATTTGAACATCCTTAGCATATGGCCGAACTTTTCTCTAATTATGTAAATTTTTTTGCATTTAAATCAGCTTATTTGGCCAGTTTGGGCCTGTTTAGCCCAAAGCAAATATTAAAATTTATGGGAGGATAACTAGATTAATACACAAAATTTGTATAGGAACTGTTAAAAGGCTACTTGGTTCAAAATAGAATTTAGATAAAACTAAACCAGACCTAAATAACTAATGGGAAATCAAGTAGCCTTTTTATATTTCCTATAAAAATTTGTGTATAAATCTGTTGTCCTCCCATAAATTTTAAAAATTTTTTTAGCTTAAACTGGCCAAAACTTGGCCAAATGAGCTCATATAAATGCAACAAAATTTACATAATTAGATAACAAATTTGGCCATATGGTAAGGATGTTAAAATACAAATCAAACAACCATACTGGCCTAAAGTAAATTATTTGTTTTAAAATATTACTATAAATCGTGAATTGTCCGACTTTAAAGTCCAATTCTGACTCTTTTGGCTATAATTATTTTCCATTGATATGAACTGTCGTATAGACACAAGTTCAGAAATTAATGCCAAGTAGGGCCAATATTAAGAAAAAGAGCATAAATTTTTTTTCCGCCAAATCTTGCGACCAACAACCGATGGAGCTAAACCGAAGCCAGTTTTGGAAGCTGGGCAGATAACTTTATCATATTTATATACCAGCAAGGCTGGACAACACAATGTTGGTCATTTTTTTGACCTGTGTTATTTATAAACCTAAAGGTTGAAATGCGGCGGCTAAGTTTTTCTTTTAGACCTATGGTTTCTTGGGCAAATGTTCTTAGAATTGTCCATAGATTGCGATTCTGCTATACGCCTATTTCATTTTTTTTTGCCCCATACAAATCGACCCGCCCTACTGTACATAGTTCAGTTAATGTTTCTTTGAAACGAGGTGGAAAGTTTTTTGACAATGTTTTCATTACTTTTTCTTTTCTGTCTTTTGAATTTAATTGGAAAATTTCGTACTCGTGCAATGATTCAATTTGTACCTTGTTAAGGTTGACCATTACTGTTTTATTGGTTGAATTTAAAATACGGACATATGCATTTTTGGAGTTGGTTATCGTATTTGCTATAAAAATTCCATTTTGAATTTCTTGATTTGGAATTAAAATGTGATCATCGTTTGTGTTCACTTTAATTTCTCGGACAATTTCGGATCTTGCTGGTAAAATAATGGCATTTGAATCATTTGAGTGTGATACTGGGATCGAAATTTCATGATCCAAATTATTTGGTCGGAGTACGAACCGATCCTGGACTGAATTTATGTCAAGAATACCATTATATTTTCTGAAGAAATCCATGCCAAGAATGCCATCACCTGGTATAGGAAAATTGGGTAATACCAAATGAAAATTGTGTGGTATAATGTATTGGTCTGACTGAATTTCTACGAAGGCCAATCCTTTGGAATTGGTTACACCTTCGCCTATTCCAGATATTTTTGAAATAACGTTATAATCTATATTGATAAATTGATCTGAGTTCTCTTTGAGAAATGAAATATCTGCACCTGAGTCGATGAATAATGTGAGTGTTTTTCCTGTATTTTCATTTTTTACTTTTATAAACACGCTAAGTTCTGGGTTGATAGTATTTATTGTTGGGGAGTTTCTAAAGGGTTTTGATGGGTTCCCGAGTTACTTTGTGCAACTCTTACATTGTTGTTGTTGTTTCTGTTATTGTTATTATTTTGATTGCCACGGTTTTGATTCCAATTGTTGGAATTACCCCTGTTGGCGTTGCCATTATTTTGCTGAGAGCCTCTATAATTTCGTGAAAAATTACCACGGCCTCTGTTGTTATAACTATTATTATAGTTATTGTTTCCTCTGTAATGACCATTATTCTGACAATTACCATTATTCTGATAGTTTCCTCTTCCCTGGTAATTACCTCTGTAACTGTTACCTCTGCCTCTGTTTTGGGAATAGAAAACAGTGCTTGGGCTTCCTGTGGCTTTTGTGCAGCAGTGTATGTATTTTCCAATAGCATCATTTACTGTGCTAAAGTTTCCTGCTTCGAGTATAGTCTTAATTTTTTCGTCTTCGCAATTTTGGATCATAGCTGAGATTGCCTCTTTTGTGGCGAATGTTTCAGCATTATTAGCATCTAGACCATTGTCTATATATGCTGCCTCTAGTGATCTGCGGAGTTTGTCTATTTCTGTGGTGTATTGGGATGCCGTTTTACCTTTTTGTTGAATACTCAACATTTTGGCTTTTAGTACATCCACTGATTCACCTTTTACGACTTCTTTTAATTTCCCAATTATTCAATTAATGGTCGTTTCATTTTGTACTTTGTACAGTATTGGGCCAATTATTTTAGACTTTATTACCTCAATCGCTATTGCTTCCTGGTTGCCCTTTGTTAGTCCAACCAGTTTTAAAGCTGTAATAAATCTTTCCAAATGTAGCTTTCGTCCGTCAAAGTCAGGTACGGTTGATGATACCTCTTTGACGTACTGTCTATCTTTTGCTATTTGGTCTGTCATGTTGATTGGTATGTTCACTTATTTTATTCCATTCCATATGTAGGATGGTATCATGCTAAGTCTCTGTAATTACTAGGTTTCTCCCTAAAATAGTACTCAATTTGTATGCAATGTTTTTTTTTTATTTTTTATTTAGGCCTTTTCTAGGTCGTTTGCCCTGCTCATGTACTTTTTCTTAATACATTTGTTGTGCATTTGGAATATTTTTATACCGATGCTTATGCACATCAATACTACAATAACTATGAGTAAAACTGAAATCAATTCTATGTGAGGGGATATTACCTCGATTTTGTTTATAACATTTGCGGTAGAATCTACCGTCTTAGTGTCCTATTAAAATCATCTTGGGCCAAGATTTAAGTAAAATTAACGGGATATCCAGTTTATGGAAATAAGTTGGAATGATCGTTTACGCAATAAATTGAATTTAACCAAAAATTTGTTTTTAATTTTGCTTTTAATTCTTTGAAATTATTTCATTTTATTCAAATAACTTTTTTTTTTGTTTACTTTTTGCTTATTGCCTTAAGGCCAAAACTCGCATGTATAAGACACACGTTCCTAATACACCTCGTAGGTGGAGAGAAAGGTTGTACCGTAGTTGACGGTTTACATTTTCCTACCTAATTTTCGCATAAGCTTTGCAGCCTTATACTTCTTTAGCGCTACTGAAGCAGCACTAATTAACATTGGGTTTTACAATATTTGATTAAAAATATATTAGGTTTACATAGACCTAAAAATTTCAAAATTTCATTTTTATAAATATAAGTAAATTAAAATTTGGGGACATCCTTCAACTGCTGCTGTTGTCCTGGGCCTTTGGTGAAGGCGATGCCGGTGCCGGCTTGCACTGGCTGCTGCTGTTGTCCTGGGCCTATGAGCTCAGGCGGGGCCAATGCGGGTCTTCGCACAGGCTAATTCTTCTTTGCCATGCACGTACCAATGCAGTATGGTGCAAACAATGGACCCTCGCAGTCGGGTGGACATTCCTTTTTCTTCTTGGGCAGCTGCTGGATCTTATCTGGATAATACGGATATTCTTTACATATGTTTTTTATAATATTTACTGGTGGTACCAGTGGAGGTGTTGGTTTTTTTTTTCTTTGCTTCTCCTCTTTTAGGAGTTGTAATTCAGTTCAATTTAATTCGAGTTTAGTGCCATTTAATTCTCTTTGGGGGTGGCCTATACGTTTTTGTATCTTTACTCTTCGACTACCTCTCGTTTTCTTTGGCTTTTTCTTGCCAATGTCTTGGCTATTCATTTCTCGTTTTAGTTATTTTTCTTATTTACCAACACACTCTCACTGTACTCACTCAGATATTTTTCCTCAGGTATCTGCTCCTTGTCTACGGTCGCCATGTAATATTAGTCGTCCTGCTTCTCTTAAGTTGATCAGTTATTAGCAGGACAACGCCATCCCGCATCCTCAGTTGAGGTCTCTTGCCCCATTCCCAATAAGAAGAATAAGAATATTTAGTTTCTTCAGAGTCACGATGTGTGCTCTTTCGTTGACAATTTATTTCTGTGTCTTGCTGGTTTTGTTCGCTTAAGCTAGGTACTGAGGGCGTTCGAATTTTCCTTGAAGGAATTTGCCATATATTCCTTAAGTGGATTGCAACTCACAGTGTGACCAGATCGAACAGAAAATTACACCGAAAATTAAATTGTTTTGGTATTTTTCAGCGATTTGGGGCTGTTCACACTGCTCGAACACCTGTTTTTGTTTTGGCAGCTTCTCGCGAAGCCTTGCTGGCCAACAACAACTTAGCAAAAATGCTTTCACTTTGCTTCCAAACAGTATTGAAAATGGTTTTGATATGCTTATCACAATAGCAAATGCAATGGCGACTATTAAATTTACATGCAATAAAACACAACTTGAATTACAAAAAACACTTAATTTGTTGTGTTTGCCAATTTTAGTAAGCATTCAAACCCGCTGATCATTTGTGATGTCCCATTAACCTTTTTTTGACTAATCTCCATCAATCACAGCCACTTTTCCCACTTAATTTACATTTTGCAGTCAATTTTGGTTCTGCGCTAAATTTGAAGTTGACAACTGACACAAGTATGTATTTAATTGCTGCACAATAATTTCTCAAGAAATATCAGCTGTTCAATACAATCCACACAATCTATTGATATGGCAACTCTGGAAATTGCTTGTGTGTATTCCTTGGCCTTCTCAGTACCCAACAGAGGAATGAGGCAAGGAATAATTCCTCAAGCAATTTTTTTTATATGTGATTTGACAGCTCAAGGAAAATTCCACTGCCCTCAGTACTAAGCTTTAAGCTAAACATATAATTGTGTATTCTTACTCGCTAGAGGGAGAGTGAGCATAATGTCTGTATGTGTGTGTGTGTTATATATATATAATTGAATATTTGAGTCAGATCCAAAATAAAAAAATTAAAACGTTGGTAGCTTTAAAACGTTATTTGTAATTCGATGTGAATCGGGTGGTGGTGATCTTAAGACTAAAGTACAATTCCTGACTTATGCTCTATATAAAGGGTTTGGGACGCTTTGGCCTACGTAACAATTTTCAAGAAGCAGAGACCAAGACAAAGGAATTGTCTTTTGTTTAGATGCTGGCTCGCTGGCATCTTCTGATTGGTCAGTATGGATTTCGCAATTATTCTTATGTTTACGTTTGGCTGCAACTATGTTGCGTTTTTTAATTTGGATTTTTGTTTATATCTGCATGCAACGGTTTATCCCACGCTTTACGCTACAGTGGGTCAATATGCTTCAATAAGTAAGTGAATTTACAGTGGTAAGAAAATATGTTGGATGCGGGATATGTTACTCCCCCTACCCTTAGATCGAAGTGTGTCCTCACACGAATAGTTGTATTTTTATTTCTTATTTTAAAAATTATGGATTAAGTTGTGGTATTGATTCGATTACAATTTCATCGTCGTTGGAATATTTTACTTGGTAATCCTTTGGTTAATTTTTAATTTCTTTCTTATTTCTAATAAATATTTGTTTTGGTATGTTCTTAAATTTATACATTATGTATGCAATTATCGCTAATATGCTTAAGATTAGTATGGTGATAGTTATTATTTTGTATATTTTATTTTCTTGTTCGTTCAACCATACGACTTCTTTTATTTCCAAATAAGGTAACGGTTCCAACTTAGTTATATTATTCTGAGTGTACAAAATTCGTGTGTAATCTGATTGATGATTTGATATTGAGAAGTCTAAAAGTTCTACATTACAGTTAAATATTTTAATCATTTGATTTCCTTTAATAACAATTTTATTATGGTCGCAATTCTGACTCAACGTCGTAGGCGTTATGTTCCAAGTGACTATAATATTAGGTTCAATATATTCAATGAGATATGGAGCTCTAATTTTGTTAAACGTACTTTCTGCACTTTCTTGGTTAATAATGTTTATAAAACATTTGTTCGTTTCTAATTTTCTGTCCTTGCTGGTAAATACATCTTTATTAATTCTGTAGAATGTGTCATCCATGTTCTCGTGGAGTTTCTCTCCGTTACTATTAGGATAACTTAATATTTTATATTTCGGATAATCTTGAATAGATTTAGGGATATGAGATAAAATAAAAATTTCGTTTGTGTCCGATTTCAGCCATGCTGATGTCTTAGTGTTCATAATGCTCTTTTGGTTAATGTCCATCAATTGGACATGTTTTAGTAACTTTGGATTAAAAATTCATAATCTTGTTAATTGTAAGCCCATCTCGATATCTTCTATATATTCCATGAAGTGTTGGATATTAAACATAAAAATATTCATCATTTTAAATTGATCAAGTTTTCCTCTTAAAATATTTATTTCCTCAATTCCTTCATTAATTGCTTTTATTACTTTATTTAAATCGCTTATCTGTATGGTACTCTAGTAGTAGGGGAATGTATGTTCTGAATCAATTGACCTTTGACCTTTGGCTTTGGGGAATACGGTCACACTAATTTTGGTGTTTTTATTTTTTGTATTTTTTGTTTTGCGACATGGGCACACTAATTAGGGATTATTTGAATTTGGGTGTTTGGTCACACTGTTTTTTGCCCGTTAAATTTAAATTGTGGGAGTTATTTTTGAATTTTGGCCGATAGTTGGGCGCAAAATCTAAATTTTGATCGTTTTACTGTTTTCCCACCTCTGATAAATGGCGCGAAGTTTGAATTTGTGTGGGCTTTTTAATTTTGGTGTATGGTTACACTAATTAGTGATTTTTTGATGGCGGGAAATTTGAATTTTTGTCTTTTGGTGTGTTTCCATGCCTATTGATGTGGCGGGAAATTTGAGTTCTGATTTTTTTTTGGTGTTTTCCATCCATGGTTGGAGGGCTTTTTTGAATTTTCAACGTTTTTTAATTTTGCGTTGTATGGCGGGAGTTTATTTTTTGTTGTTTTTTTTTTTCGAATTTTTGGTCAGAAGGGAACAGGAGCGGTGATCTGCGGTGGGGGCGGTGGAGGGGTGGGGGCGATCTGCAGCGGTCCCAGCGACTTGGATCTAGTTTCTTTGTGTGTGTGTGTGTGTATGTTTTTTGTTTTCAAGATCACTTGACCTTGAACGGCTTGTACAAACTTTGATTTTTCTGATCTTCGATTACTTGGATTTGTATGAGGTTGGGGTGGGGGGCTCGGTAAATGCTTATAGAGGCTGGATGTGCAGCTGTGAGAAGAATGATGAAGATTGCAAGCTTAGCAAATTTGAGAGAATGGGAGTGTGAAGACATTTTGTATACAAAGAGTGAGAAAGAGAGAGAATAATATATTAGAAATCTGAACTCAGAGTTTTATTTCTGTGTGTGTGTGAGTGTATGTTTTCTGTAAAACTAAGCATTATGGAATCCAAAGACTTTTAGTTTAACTTTGAAGTTCAAGAAAATCAAAACCGAAATGGCCTCCACAAGCAATAGTGTTAACGTATCCGTATTTTGTACCACCTGCAACGAAAATATAAATCGTAAGCAGTGGCATTATCATTTACGGTCTAATAACCATAAAGTTCGTGCGTTTATACCGATAAACGCAAGTAATTCAAAAGTAAAGCTGACTTCGAGCTGCTTTAAAAATCGGTTAAACGGTTATTCGTTCGAGAATTCTAGTAAAGACGTAATAGTCCCTGAGGAGTTTTTGAAGGAAGCTGGGGCTGCCTTTATTCCAATTATTACAAAAATTCTGGATATACATGACGCGTGCAAAGTAAATTTCGAGCTATTTGGGGAATACAGGGTTGCCCATATTCGACGGACCCATCTGGCAACGCCATAACTTTTGACAGAGATGTCAGATCGCTTAATGACATACCGCGTTTGAAGCGTCAGTCCAAGCAGATTTTTACCATGGAACAACGCCACGCGAGCGCTCTGAAATAGTTGAAATTTACATTCAACAGAACAAGTCAATTGTTAAAACTCAACGTGCTTTTAAAAAATTAAAAAAATGTGAAAAGTGCGCCTTCTAAGAACACCATTAAGCGTTTATACAATTTTCGACTGGTGAGGCTCTTTCTAATCCAAGAAGTGCCTCTTCATGACGAAAAAGTCACAGTTTGGTGCGGCGTTAGTGCGAAAACGGTCATTGGGCCGTTTTTCTTCCAAAATGAAAATGGCCATGCTGTTACCATCAACCAGGAGCGTTATCGCGACATGATGACCAATTTTGTGATGCCAATTATTCGTCGAAAGCGTATGAGGCAGTTCTGGTTTCAACAAGACGGCGCTCCACCGCACACAAGTCGCATAACAATCGATTTTCTGAAGAAATTGTTTCCGGGCCGTTTGATGTCGAAAAGTGGTGATTTGGACTGGCCACCGCGTTCGCCCGATTTGACGCCGCCTGACTTCTTCTTGTGGGGATATTTGAAGTCAAAGGTTTATGTTAACAAGCCAAGGACCGTAGAAGAGCTCAAGGACAACATTCGTGAAGAAATAGCCGCTATTCCGGCCGAAATGTTGGCGAAAACGATGGAAAATGCTGCAAAAAGGGCACAATACGCCATCAACGCCAGAGGCGGCCATTTGAGAGATATCATATTCAAAAATTGATGTAAACAAATCTACTTGGAACAAATTAAATGATTAAGATTGCCAACCGCCAAATATTTATTTTTTTCTTTGATTTTTTTAAAAAAAACATGGGTCCGTCGAATATGGGCAACCCTGTACATGAAGATGAAGGATGACGAAGAACTGATCCTGGAAGTAAAATCACACCAAACCGAGATGACGGTTTTATTGTTGTCAACAGATGTTCAGCAGCTGTTCACCGAAAATTCGGCGGTTATCAGAACAAAAATGGATGAATTCCAAGAGAAAGTCAGTGGATGGACCCTTCTGAAAATAATGCGTCTTGAGATGAACATTAACAAGTACTCTCCGCTGAAGGGTTCAAGTTACATCAAAACACCAAAGAAGCTCGTAAGGAAACACGCGATCATTAACGTTAGAAACAATGATCAGTTTTGTTTTAAATGGGCAATTATATCAGCCCTTAAACCGTCAACTTGTAATTCTGACAGATGCAACAGCTACAATGTGAATGAGATTGAGGATTCAAACATCGAAATAAATGCGGAAATGACACTCAACTTTGAAAACTTCGATTTCCCCATACCCCTAAAGCAGATTAAAATTTTCGAAGCCCAGAATCCGCTCATCAGTGTGAATGTGTTTGGCTATGATGAGGAAGCTAACCAGGTGATTGGTCCGTTATATATTACTCAACATGAACGACAAACACATATCAATCTAATTCTCTTGGAACAGAATGAACGCACCCATTTTTCTTGGATCAAAAATTTGTCAGCGTAAGTACAATATAACGTTCAGAATACTTTATAACAATATTCCTTACTCTATCGAAATTAATTTGTTATTTCATAAATATAAACTATATTGATTTATTTATTATTTTTCGTTTTTAGACTTGTTCACACACAACTCACAAAAAACTGCAATAAACTTTTTTTCTGCAACCTGTGTCTAAACTATTCAAAAGATGAGAGCTTACATCTACGACATAAGGAGCATTGTGTCAAGCTGGTTACTACACTTCCTGCAGCGGATAAGGCGAGTCTTAAATTTAAGAATTTTTCACATTCCTTAGATGTACCATTTGCGGTATATGCAGATTTTGAGTGTATGCTTACACCAGAAAATCTAAAAGTAAGCGAAAAATTTGAGATTTTAAGGGGGTCTTCTACCTTTGACGAGTGTTTTATGAGTGTTTTTTAAAAAAATTCTTAACCATAAGAGTTTTTATACCCGTTACTCGTAGAGTAAAAAGGGTATACTAAGTTCGTGCAAATGTATGTAACAGGCAGAAGGAAGCATCTCCGACCCCATAAAGTATATATATTCTTGATCAGCATCAATAGCCGAGTCGATATAGACATGTCCGTCTGTCCGTCTGTCTGTCCGTCTGTATGAACACCTAGATCTCAGGAACTATAAGAGCTAGAGCTACCATTTTTTCAGTGTAGACCTGTATCTTCTGCACGCAGATCAAGTTTGTTTCAAAATTTTGCCACGCCCCCTCCCGCCCCCGCAATATGAAAAGACCTCATATCTCCCACAATTTTGAAAATAGATTGTTTGAACCTTCTAGACATATATTTTAATCATCATTACCTATCGATCCGCCATACATCATTTTTCGATCAGATGAACGATAGAAAAGTCTCCCACAATTTTGAAAATAGATTGTTCGAACCTTCTAGACATATATTTTAATCATCATTACCTATCGATCCGCCATACATCATTTTTCGATCAGATGAACGATAGAAAAGTTCCCGCCCCGCAATTTAAAAATTCCTCATATCTCCCACAATTTTGAAAATACATTGTTAAAACCTTCTAGATATATATTTTAATCATTATTACCTACCGATCCGCCATACATCATTTCTTGATCAGATGAACGATAGAAAAGTTCACGCCCCCGCAATTTGAAAAATTCCTCATATCTCCCACAATTTGGGCAACCTTACCCTGAGTAACGGGTATATCGAAGTCGAGCAGGGCCGACTTCAACTTACGCTCTCGTTTCAATTTGGTTTTTTGTTTTGTATTATTAATTAATTAAATAGAAAAATAAAAAAAAATGTTGGGATTCCGAGGGCTGTTCAAAAAGTTATCGGCCTGCCAATTAAGGCCTCAAAAAAAAAAAAGGTGTAGAGGTGGTGGCCATGATTCCGGGACTCCAGGTTATCGGAATTGAAAACGGTAAATGAGGTTATGATCAGAATTGATGTAATTCTGGCCCGTACCTCAATCATAAAAAAAAAATTTTGTTTGAAAAATTTACAAACTTTAAAAAAAATTTTGATTTTCGACGTTTTTATACCCGTTACTCGTAGAGTAAAAAGGGTATACTAAGTTCGTGCAAATGTATGTAACAGGCAGAAGGAAGCATCTCCGACCCCATAAAGTATATATATTCTTGATCAGCATCAATAGCCGAGTCGATATAGACATGTCCGTCTGTCTGTCTGTCTGTCTGTCCGTCTGTCCGTCTGTCCGTCTGTCTGTCTGTCTGTCTGTCTGTATGAACACCTAGATCTCAGGAACTATAAGAGCTAGAGCTACCATATTTTCAGTGTATACTTGTATCTTCTGCACGCAGATCAAGTTTGTTTCAAATTTTTGCCACGCCTCCTCCCGCCCCCGCAATATGAAAAAACCTCATATCTCCCACAATTTTGAAAATAGATTGTTCAAACCTTCTAGACATATATTTGAATCATCATTACGTATCGATCCGATTGAAGAGTTACCGCCCCCGCAATATGAAAAATTCCTCATATCTCGCACAATTTGGGCAACCTTACCCTGAGTAACGGGTATATCGAAGTCGAGCAGGGCCGACTTCAACTTACGCTCTCGTTTTGTTGTTGTTTAGTGTAAAAAAAATAGTAATAGCGTCGATTGCAACATGGCTGATCAAAATCGGTGTAGTAGAACTGGCCCAATCATGGCTACCATGTCAAAAAACGTGGTTTCGAGAAAAACGCGGTTAAAGTTTTGAGCAACGCTGAAAATACGTACGTTAGCAAGAACATTGCTCCACGAAAATGGATATATCTGCTAAATTATTTCAAATATTTGAAAATGGTTTAAAGGGGATGGAAGGGGGATGTCCAAGCAATAATAATAAGGCAAAACAAAAAAATTGAAAAAAAATATTTTCAAAGGTAGAATACCCCCTTAAACCATCACGTTCCCATAGCCTACTCATATTTCATAAAGTGTTCTTTCGATTCCACACTTGATAAATTTGTAATGGAAACTGGAAAAGATGCTGGTCTTAAACTTTTGACTTCCTTGATAAGAGATATTAATGAAATTTTCATCAAGTACCTTGCAATTATTCAGCCAATGACTTTGACTCTTGAAGACATGGATGATTATTATAATTCGGTAAATTGTCATATTTGTGAAAAAGCCTTAAACTCTGATCGTGTAAGAGATCATTGTCATTTAACTGGGAAATTTAGAGGGCCTGCTCATACAGCTTGTAACATTAACTTCAAAACTGCACCTTTTGTTCCTGTGTTTTTTCACAATTTTTCTCATTACGATGCTCATTTGTTTGTTAGAGAGTTATCCAAGATCGATGGAGAAATTTAAGTTCTACCACTCAACAAAGAATTGTATATTTCCATGTCGAAATATATACAAATTGAGAGTCATAATATTAATTTAAAAATGCGATTTTTAGATTCGTTTCGATTTATGGCTGCTAGCTTAGACAATTTGAGTTCCAACTTGAAAGATGAAAACTTACAGATAATCGGAAAGTATTTCACAGATGATTTGCAGTTCAATCTTGTACGCAAGAAGGGTATTTTCCCATATGAATATATAGACTCCCCAGAACGATTAAAAGAAATTTCTCTCCCTCCAAGAGAAAAATTCTATAATAGATTAACTAACGAGGAATGTACCGTTGAAAATTATGCTCACGCTAAAAATGTGTGGAACGCTTTCAAGTGCAAAAATTTAGAAGAGTATATGGAAATATACCTCAAGACTGATGTACTTTTGCTGGCAGATGTTTTTGAAAATTTCCGAACAATTTGTAAGAAAATTTATTCACTAGACCCTGCTCATTATTATACATCTCCAGGCTTAGCTTGGGATGCAATGTTAGTAACCACTAAAATTGAATTGGAATTGCTTCGGATATCGATATGTACAAGTTCATCCAAAGAGGAATTCGGGGTGGTTTAGTTCAGTGTTGTAAAAGGTACTCAAAAGCCAATCACATGTACATGAATGATTATGATCCCACGAAACCCTCCGAATTTGTAATGTATTTGGATGCGAATAATCTATATGGATGGGCAATGTCTCAGAATCTCCCATATGGCTTTTGCCAGTGGTTGACATATGATGAAATTAATGAACTTGATTTCCCCTCTATCTCTCATGACTCTGAATTCGGTTACATTCTTGAGGTTGATTTGATATATCCAGAATGTCAACATGACAAGCACAATGACCTGCCCTTTTGCCCCAGCAACCAGAAGCCCACCATAGATGCAAAGGTTGAAAAACTTATCGCTGACCTTAGGGATAAAGTCAAGTATCCAATACACTACAGAAATCTACAGCAGTGTATTGCTCATGGTTTGACGCTGTCAAAGATGTTGCGGAACTGCTTTTTTCCCGAAGGGTTACGCCGGCTGGCTCATCGGATCCCAGGGTTGGATCCATCCCATGCCCTACAGCCCGAACAATCACCTCCAAACGACAGAACCCCACATTTTCCATCACTGACAGAGACATTCACACATCACTAACAGCTGGAACTACAAAAAGTAAACAAATTAACCAACAAAAAAAAAAACATTGTCCCGATTTTTCAGAATGGGTTCCTTACCGGACCCCTGGCGCTCCCACCCTACCTGCAGCGGACCTATCCTCCAGCTGCCCTTATGCTCTGGCTTCTCCACGGATTATTTTTTTAACCCACGACGGCAACCATGGCTCTTCCTTCCCCGCCCATTACAACTAAGCACTTCATTTTTTTGATATGTTTGGCAAGTTAAGTTCTATTTAACAATTCTTTTATTTTTGACATTATTTACTTAAAAATTACTCTCTTTACAAGTATTCAACGAAAACAAAAAAAACGCTATCGCCATTCGATGCTCATACGGGCCTTGGTGAGGACAAATACTGGCTACGCTTCCACTCTGCTAACCCACGCATTCGAGAGGAACAAAAAAAAATATTAGTTCAGGCTAGAAGAAGATTCTTCTTTGTTTTCGCCACCCACAAGACAAAAAAGAAAGGACAAATATCGCTTATACTACCTTACCTACCTAAAGAGCTCTTTAAGGAGGGACAAGGGCGATCAGGATGAGGTAACAACATAAGGGTTATTCTCCCTATTATTATTATTTTTTTTCTAATTTACTTTATATCAAAATTTTTTTTTGTTTCCCTTCCCTGCGCGTAGGAGCGAGCTTCACTTTGCCAAGCGCTCTGGCTCCTTATGTGCACGATCAACAATAAATTTTAACAGGAACAAAAAAGATGAACAAGAACAAAAAAAATATTCGGAATGGACTTAACTCGTACTCTTAAACTACTAAATATGTATATGGATGTATGTATATAGATATGTATATGTATATTTCGTTTTGAAGCAATAAATTTTCTTTCTTCTATTTGAGCTCTAATATACGGCGTTTCAACAATTAGGTTTTTTTTTTTATCGGAACGAACTCACTTTATCTCATATCCTGCCGTTGACTAGACGCTCATTCACTCCTCTCTAAGCCACCAGGTGAATACCCAATCTGTCCGCCAGCGTAGGTCAGTAATAGGGGCGTGGTCACGGAAATGGGCTCCTGTACTTGGCTGCGGAACTGCTGTTTTCCCGAAGGGCTACGCCGGCTGGCTCATCGGATCCCAGGGTTGGATCCATCCCATGCCCTACAGCCCGAACAATCACCTCCAAACGACAGAACCCCACATTTTCCATCACTGACAGAGACATTCACACATCACTAACAGCTGGAACTACAAAAAGTAAACAAATTAACCAACAAAAAAAAAACATTGTCCCGATTTTTCAGAATGGGTTCCTTACCGGACCCCTGGCGCTCCCACCCTACCTGCAGCGGACCTATCCTCCAGCTGCCCTTATGCTCTGGCTTCTCCACGGATTATTTTTTTAACCCACGACGGCAACCATGGCTCTTCCTTCCCCGCCCATTACAACTAAGCACTTCATTTTTTTGATATGTTTGGCAAGTTAAGTTCTATTTAACAATTCTTTTATTTTTGACATTATTTACTTAAAAATTACTCTCTTTACAAGTATTCAACGAAAACAAAAAAACGCTATCGCCATTCGATGCTCATACGGGCCTTGGTGAGGACAAATACTGGCTACGCTTCCACTCTGCTAACCCACGCATTCGAGAGGAACAAAAAAAAATATTAGTTCGGGCTAGAAGAAGATTCTTCTTTGTTTTCGCCACCCACAAGACAAAAAAGAAAGGACAAATATCGCTTATACTACCTTACCTACCTAAAGAGCTCTTTAAGGAGGGACAAGGGCGATCAGGATGAGGTAACAACATAAGGGTTTTTCTCCCTATTATTACTATTTTTCTTTCTAATTTACTTTATATAAAAATTTTTTTTTTTGTTTCCCTTCCCTGCGCGTAGGAGCGAGCTTCACTTTGCCAAGCGCTCTGGCTCCTTATGTGCACGATCAACAATAAATTTTAACAGGAACAAAAAAGATGAACAAGAACAAAAAAAATATTCGGAATGGACTTAACACGTACTCTTAAACTACTAAATATGTATATGGATGTATGTATATAGATATGTATATGTATATTTCGTTTTGAAGCAATAAATTTTCTTTCTTCTATTTGAGCTCTAATATACGGCGTTTCAGCAATTAGGTTTTTTTTTTGATCGGAACGAACTCACTTTATCTCATATCCTGCCGTTGACTAGACGCTCATTCACTCCTCTCTAAGCCACCAGGTGAATACCCAATCTGTCCGCCAGCGTAGGTCAGTAATAGGGGCGTGGTCACGGAAATGGGCTTCTGTACTTGGCTGCTTCTCCAGCTGGTCACCACAGCTTCCGGATTGTCGGATTAGGGTCGATCCCAAGGGTGTAAAAAGAAAAAAAATAAGGAATACCGTGGCCGATCCTTTTCAGCGCCACGACCACGCTACAAAAAAAACATATTTTTTTTATTTTTTTTTAAATTACACTCTGCTAGCCAGGCTACACTCACGTTTGAATTTCACTAATTATTATTTTTTTCTGTCGATTGAGTTCAATTAATTTGAACAAAAACTCCGGTTTTGTGTTTTTTTTCTTTTAGAAAAAATATTTTACTTAGGGACGTCTGTCCACTCTGCTGGCTTGAACTTCTCTCTGCCTTGGCTACCGACTAGCAGTTTGCTATCCCGCCTTGTTCCAATTTCTCATTGGTCCCTGTAACTGACCTACCTCAAAGTCAAGGCGATCGGGTCATTGGCCGTTTTGAACGCCTTCTAAGTCAAATTTTGTGAGAGGACAGAGCTTGGACTTGGAATCCAAGTCTTTCCCCTTCCTGGCGAGCGAAACGGTTATATTACCCCAGTCGCTATGGAGTTGCCACCTAGGGAAAATTTGAGCGATTCTCACCCCCCATTCCCTATCGATAGCATATTGTTATCGCTTGCCTATCGACCTCTGTAAATAAAATGCAACAACGCCGCGGAGAAGGAGACAAACTAGAAACAGCTACGCGAGCATTTTACTTTATTCTTCTGCCTTTCTTAATCCTATCTCTCTACTTTCAGATCACCAGCCGGCTAACTCACACCCCGCGCCCAACGAAGGCCACACCCACTCTTTGCTAGACCCGCCCGGATTAGATGGCTGCAGCATGTGCCACTGAACTTGCCGACTGAACAGTGTAGTTGCTCGCTTTATGTACGGAGATCTTTAGAGTGGAATACACCCAACGGACGTCCTTGTAGGTCCTCCAGATCGTAGGCATTGTTGCCCACACCTCGGACAACTCTGCTCTTGAGGAATTTTCGAGCAAACTTTGCGTTGTACGATTTGCCAAAGTTGCTCAACGAAAAATTGCGCCTCCATACCTCTTGCCCTGGTTCCAAACGTAACACTCGGGCACGCTGGTCATACCGACGTTGGCTGCGTTCATACGCCGCATGCAGATTCTAATTTACTCGTTCCCGGATTAACGCCAGCTTGTCTTTCGCCTCCAAATCAGCGATCTCGTGGTCTGACAGCGACCTCAGTTTCCTGGCCAATTTGTAGCTCGCACCGTTGATCATCATATGCTGCCCGAAGACAGCAAAAAATGGAGTCATCCCTGTGGCGGCGTGAACGGCGTTCCTGATTGCCACTTCTATTTCTGGTAAGTATGCGTCCCATTCCCTGTGATCTTCTTCCAAGTACGTTCTTATTGCAGCCAGGACCGTACGATTTACTCTCTCCGCTGCGTTACTTTGTGGCGAATAAACAGGCGTGCGCATATGGGTAATCCCAAAGGATGTGATCATGGATTGGAATGCCTTTGAGATAAACTGTCGACCGTTGTCCGAATGGATCACTTCAGGCACGCCGAACTTGAAAAAAATCTTGTGAACCAAAAAGTCAACGACATCGGTGGCGGTGGCGTCTTTCATCGCTTTTAAAAACGTGAACTTGGAAAAGTGGTCGACCACGACAAGGATCCATGCATGCCCGCTCTTAGAACGAGGGTACTTTCCCAAGAAATCAACATATAATTTCTGGAAGGGACGATCGGTCTGAACCTCTTCTCCAATTCGCGCTTGCATTTTGTAATTTTGAGCCTTCGCTCCTTTACAGGCCTCACATTTCCTGATGAAATTCCGGACTTGAGCTGCCATTCCCGGCCAATAAAACTGTCTGCGCAGCACATCTAGTGTTTTGGTTACGCCTCCGTGCGCTGACGTTTCATCCGTATGGGCCTTGTGGATCATACTAGCAGTCAATTGATCCGGTACCCAAAGCTTCCAGGTTGTGCCCTCCATCTCATCCACTAAATTTTCGCGATGCATGCGCTTAAAAATTACACCATCGTGCACCTTCAGATCAGGCAACATCTGCTTTTGACTTCGAATTTCTTCAACTAAGTCTTGATACTCCTTGGACTCAAATTCTAGGGTTTCGAACCCCAGCATTGACTCGGGTGCTACATGCAGTTCTTCCACGATCCTCGAAAGAGTATCTGCAACAACATTCTCAGCTCCTTTCTTATACTCTATTTTAAAGTCGTAGGCCTGTAGTTGTAACGACCACCTGGCCAACCTTCCGCTAAGATCCTTGAGCGTCATCAGCCACTGCAGACTGGCATGATCCGTGATTACGGTGAATGGCATCATCTCTATGTAGGGCCTAAATTTTTGAATGGCGAGGATTGCAGCCAAACACTCTTTCTCAGTAACTGTGTAATTAATTTGATGTTTAATGTTCCAGAAAAAAACGCTATCGGCCTCTCCTGTTGCTCCTCATCTATTTGGAATAGAACAGCCCCAACTCCGTACTGAGACGCATCACATTGAACATAAAACCTCTTCTTGAAATCAGCATGGACAAGTACCGGCGCAGCGGTGAGTGCGTGTTTAAGATTCTGTACCGCTTCAATGGCTTCGCTACTAAGAATGAATTTTCCTTTATGTTTTTTTAAGGCATCTGTCAATGGCACAGACATATCCGCGAAGTTCTTGATGAACCGACGATACCAGCCCGCTGTTCCCAAAAAGCTTCGCACCTCTTTGACCGACTTTGGATTCGGCATATTCCGGATGGTCACCACTCGATCAGGGTCAGTTCGCAGAGTACCACCTCCGACTATAAATCGCAAATATTTTAGGCTTTTAAAGCAAAATTTGGATTTGCTAAGACCTATGGTGAGATTGGCCTTGCTCAAACATTCTGCCACTAACTTTAAATATTTCAGATGCGTGTCGAAATCTTCCGAAATAATTAGAAGATCATCCAGGTACACGAAAACATTTGACCTTAACGTGGATGGGATCACCTTGTCCATAAGTCGACACAACTGCTGCGCCGCATTACACAGTCCGAACGGCATGTATCGAAACTGATATAATGGGCGGCCTGGAACAGTAAACGCAGTATATGCCTTACTTTTCTCCTCCAATTCAATCTGCCAAAACGCAAACTTCAAGTCCACGCTAGAAATAAAGTGTGTCTGGTCTATACGGGACAGGATGCCATCGCTACAAGGCAAAGGATATGCATCTTTAATAGTTACTTTATTGAGCTTCCGCGCGTCAAGGCAAAATCTATTTTTCCCGGGCCTCATCACCACAGTCGTTCGATTGCTCCACGGACTGTCGCTCTCTTCAATTATTCCCAGTTGGAGCATCTTATCAACTTCTTTCCAGACTACCTCTTGCTTGGCTGATGACAGGGGATAATGTCGGTCTTTTATTGGTTCGGTGCCATCTACCAACTGAATCTTATGCTTTAACAAATTCGTCTGGCCTAAGCCAGAGCGTTCAAATGTCAAAAACTCATTTTTAATTTGATCCAACTTAATTTTATCTTCGTCCCGCAGGTCCCACATTTCTGGATCAGGCTTCATCTCCGGATCCATATCATCTTCCCGGTAATATTCAACCTCTTTGGCAGGAACCGATAGCTCTGACACGCTAGGCTCTCCGTTCGACTCAATCGCGGCTCCAAGTACCTGTGGAGCAAGCTCAAAAGCCCTCCAAAAGTCGATGCCCAAATAAATCTCCTGCTGCAAGTATGGGCTATTAAAATGTGATCGTTATTTTCAGGTACGTGTATGGCTTCTTCAACTATCATAGGGCTGCCTGGATGAGACATCCACAACTAGGCTTCACGGCCGCGGCTACCGACGCTCCAGTGTCCTAGCCTTCATCCTGCGTCCTGCCAGCTCAATATCACGAAGACGCGCTGGTCTATATGGTCACTCGCCTCATCGCCTCGATGATGTTCGCCTCGTTGTTTTCCGCCTCCGAAAACGTTCTCGAGGCTTCTTTACGCGACGAGTCACCATCCGCATCCCTTCCAACTGACGCTCTCCAAAATCCGGTTCCTGGCCTCTTTATATGCACGCAGGCGTTCATCATACGGTATAAATCTAATTTTATTCTTATTTTTATTATTTTCTATGGTTATTTTATCCTTATCCTCTACAAACTGTTTTTCTTGTTCCGCCTCTATTTCGACGCGGCTGACGTCTCCGAACGCGCTTCTGCCGCTCTCCGCGCGCTCGCTCGGGCATTTCCCGGACAATTTACGCATTCCGTACTAAACGTGTCCGGCTTGCCACACCTGTAGCAAAATATTTTGCGTTCCCTTGACATGCACTCTCGAAATGTGTGGTCCGGTTGCCCACAATTCCAACACACCAGTTTTGGACGGGGTCTGGCCACTCTGACTTCCTTCACATCCTCGGAATGGGCATCTTCCACATGCGAAGGGATAGCAACCTCGCTCAGCATTGGCTTTCCTCCTGGCTGATACCTTAACTGTTGCCCCATCCCAGTCCGACTTCGTCGAGAGAAAGTTCTCTCTACTTCTTTGCATTCTTCTCTCAACTCGTCTACCGTGAACACGTCCAAGGCGTATACGTATCGGGCGATACTTTCCCTCAAACCCTTCTTGATTATTTTCACCAGCGACCGCTGTCGCTGTCGCTAGTCGTCCACGGCTTCTCCTGTTTGCTGTTCACGCTGCAGCAACTCATGCATCTTGTCATGCTCAGTTTGATGTCCTCGAAATCGATCCAACAAAGCCCGACGCAGCTGTGACCAATTGTCGATTTGGGATTGTCTTACATGGACCCAGTACCATTCCCGGGCCCTTCCGGTAAGCAAAACGTGAAAGCTGCGTATGATCTCCCGCCATGGACATTGGTATTGCCGCTGCAAGAACTCCAACCGAAAAACAAAATCTTCAATGGACGTTGTCGTATCCTCTCCATCGAAGGAAACGTTCCAGCGCTCAATTCGGATCCCGGATATGCCTGAAGCGTTTCTATTTTCGTCGGCGTCCTCGTACTGAAATTGCCCTGCCCTGCGGTCCTCCACTCGCCAATTACGCTGGCCGGGGTCTCGCCACTGTCTGGCTTGTGGGTCAGTACACCATACTGGACTGCTCGATGCAGTGTCGTCGTACGCTCTTCTGGATTTGGGTGGAACGTTCGGTGGCTTTGCCCCCTGATGATGTGATTTCTCCGTTTGCCTGTTCACCTTTGGAATCGCCCCTTGGTGGGACATCGCTTGCTCACTGGCCATCTTCGGGTGCCGTTCGTACGGGTATTCCTGATCATTGCCGTTTGGTTTTGATGGGATCTGGATTCCCATTGGTCTTATGGCGTCGTTGATCATCTTCATCATGTCCATAAATCCCTGTCGAAACTCTGCGCGCAACGCGTCGCTGATGTTGGTATCCATCGCCTGCCGGTGAGTCTGGTGTGCTTGGGCAATGGCCACGTTGATCGCTGATGCTTCGTAAGAATCAAGTGGTGGCTTTGGAAATTCCAAATCCCTCTGCAACTGCCGTTCCTCTAGGCGTCGTTTTCTTGCGGCTTGGCGTAGTTGCTCCTCTTGCTATTCTATTTTCGTAAAATTCATTGGAGTCCTACTCAACCCTCCAGCCATTAATAACGGCGGCACTGCTGCAGCCTCTTCACCATCTATTTCCCACAAATCTGCCTCTTTCGCAGGACCTTTCGATCTGAGCTGATGATGGTTTGTCGCCAACAGCTCGTTTGCCCCTTCGTCTTCTGACATATTTCCCTTACTAATTATTCGATTCTATTATTATTATTATATATAAATAATATAATAATATAAATATATATATTTAACACAATAATATTAAATAATATAATAATATATATGTATATAATATAATAATAATAAATAATATAATAATATTAATAATATATAATATATGGTTTTAGTTATATACGACAAAAAAAAACAATAACAACTCAAAACAAAAAAATTTTTTTTTCAAACGATCTCCACCCAATCAAAAACTAATATTGACGTTTCCTTCTTTTTTCTTTATAGCTTCTATTCATATAAATATGGGGGAAAGGAAGACAAAATCTCCAGCCGTGAATAACCCCACCAGATAATTTTTCAGCGCACTCTTCTGAAATTTTCAGGACTTGGAATTGAACATATGAGTGTCCGTCAGATGCTCAATCCGTCAACATCATTGATAGACGGCATCCAAGGGACCTCTTCTGGACCTACTTAAACACTGTTTTTTTTATCCCGTCTTCTTATGGCTGAGGTGTGCGGCCGATGCAGCGCAGATTGATTCTCTATCATCTGGGTCACCAGCTCACAAACCCATCGTATACGAGAGTCACCTCAGTACCACTCGAACACGAAACGCAAAACAGGAAAAATATTAGGTACATAAAACATATACTGAATCTACTCTAGTCATCCAAACAAATTTTTCCTCATTGCAGATTCGTTCGTCTTCACTTCTGCCACCAGGCAATGACTTACAGTTCGCAAACCAATCCTTTCTCAAAAGGAGGTGTCATACCGTGCGTCGTTTAGTGACCGAGAACGCTTCACAACACATTCTAAATCTTCAATTCCTCCCTCTTAGCTTAAAGACCACTTCCATTCCCTGCGCGATTATGTGTCACATTTATTTGCCACATAAGTCATCAAGAGGAGTGATCTTTAGGCCAAGAGGTGGATTGTAGGAGTCTTTCGACTGAAGTTTTTATTTTTTTTCTCTAGAAGGACGACAGCTGTGTACACAAAACATCATTCAACTTCCAGATTGGGCGCCATATTGTTGCGGCACTACATTTTTGGGCTGACACCGGCTAGCTAGTCATCTCAGGTCGGGATCTTGACCCTAGCCCGTAGCGCGTACAATTACTACAAAAACCAAATCCTCACTAACAAACGGCCATAATTTCAAACACTTAAACAACTAACGACCGAACAACGAAATTCAAACTAACGAACAAACAGCGCCATCTGGTGAAAAGACATTGTGACCCGGTTTGGATGTTATACAGGCAACGTACCCGCCCATCCTGCAGCGATTTAAATCTGAAAAGCTGCCCTAATATAGAAGCCTCGACGGTCGGCTCACTCCATGCTCTGGCAAATTTTCTCCTTCTCCCCCCTTTCAAAAAAACACTTACACGATCATATTTCAATTCATAACGTTATAATGTCAAAATTAATCCTAGATTGACTATTTTATACATATTTGCGAATACCTTTATCTGTTTAATATTAATACTTAATACATTTTAAGACCCTTTTTCTTTATATTCCTCATGCCTTACGTGCCAAGTAATCTCTTCACTTGATTATCAACTTTTAGGATAGCTCATTTTGAATAAATATAATAAAAATCGGGACAATGTTTTTTTTTTGTTGGTTAATTTGTTTACTTTTTGTAGTTCCAGCTGTTAGTGATGTGTGAATGTCTCTGTCAGTGATGGAAAATGTGGGGTTCTGTCGTTTGGAGGTGATTGTTCGGGCTGTAGGGCATGGTATGGATCCAACCCTGGGATCCGATGAGCCAGCCGGCGTAGCCCTTCGGGAAAACAGCAGTTCCGCAGCCAAGTACAGGAGCCCATTTCCGTGACCACGCCCCTATTACTGACCTACGCTGGCGGACAGATTGGGTATTCACCTGGTGGCTTAGAGAGGAGTGAATGAGCGTCTAGTCAACGGCAGGATATGAGATAAAGTGAGTTCGTTCCGATAAAAAAAAAAACCTAATTGTTGAAACGCCGTATATTAGAGCTCAAATAGAAGAAAGAAAATTTATTGCTTCAAAACGAAATATACATATACATATCTATATACATACATCCATATACATATTTAGTAGTTTAAGAGTACGAGTTAAGTCCATTCCGAATATTTTTTTTGTTCTTGTTCATCTTTTTTGTTCCTGTTAAAATTTATTGTTGATCGTGCACATAAGGAGCCAGAGCGCTTGGCAAAGTGAAGCTCGCTCCTACGCGCAGGGAAGGGAAACAAAAAAAAAAATTTTGATATAAAGTAAATTAGAAAAAAAATAATAATAATAGGGAGAATAACCCTTATGTTGTTACCTCATCCTGATCGCCCTTGTCCCTCCTTAAAGAGCTCTTTAGGTAGGTAAGGTAGTATAAGCGATATTTGTCCTTTCTTTTTGTCTTGTGGGTGGCGAAAACAAAGAAGAATCTTCTTCTAGCCCGAACTAATATTTTTTTTTGTTCCTCTCGAATGCGTGGGTTAGCAGAGTGGAAGCGTAGCCAGTATTTGTCCTCACCAAGGCCCGTATGAGCATCGAATGGCGATAGCGTTTTTTTGTTTTCGTTGAATACTTGTAAAGAGAGTAATTTTTAAGTAAATAATGTCAAAAATAAAAGAATTGTTAAATAGAACATAACTTGCCAAACATATCAAAAAAATGAAGTGCTTAGTTGTAATGGGCGGGGAAGGAAGAGCCATGGTTGCCGTCGTGGGTTAAAAAAATAATCCGTGGAGAAGCCAGAGCATAAGGGCAGCTGGAGGATAGGTCCGCTGCAGGTAGGGTGGGAGCGCCAGGGGTCCGGTAAGGAACCCATTCTGAAAAATCGGGACAATGTTTTTTTTTTGTTGGTTAATTTGTTTACTTTTTGTAGTTCCAGCTGTTAGTGATGTGTGAATGTCTCTGTCAGTGATGGAAAATGTGGGGTTCTGTCGTTTGGAGGTGATTGTTCGGGCTGTAGGGCATGGGATGGATCCAACCCTGGGATCCGATGAGCCAGCCGGCGTAACCCTTCGGGAAAAAAGCAGTTCCGCAACATCTTTGACAGCGTCAAACCATGAGCAATACACTGCTGTAGATTTCTGTAGTGTATTGGATACTTGACTTTATCCCTAAGGTCAGCGATAAGTTTTTCAACCTTTGCATCTATGGTGGGCTTCTGGTTGCTGGGGCAAAAGGGCAGGTCATTGTGCTTGTCATGTTGACATTCTGGATATATCAAATCAACCTCAAGAATGTAACCGAATTCAGAGTCATGAGAGATAGATGGGAAATCAAGTTCATTAATTTCATCATATGTCAACCACTGGCAAAAGCCATATGGGAGATTCTGAGACATTGCCCATCCATATAGATTATTCGCATCCAAATACATTACAAATTCGGAGGGTTTCGTGGGATCATAATCATTCATGTACATGTGAGTGGCTTTTGAGTACCTTTTACAACACTGAACTAAACCACCCCGAATTCCTCTTTGGATGAACTTGTACATATCGATATCCGAAGCAATTCCAATTCAATTTTAGTGGTTACTAACATTGCATCCCAAGCTAAGCCTGGAGATGTATAATAATGAGCAGGGTCTAGTGAATAAATTTTCTTACAAATTGTTCGGAAATTTTCAAAAACATCTGCCAGCAAAAGTACATCAGTCTTGAGGTATATTTCCATATACTCTTCTAAATTTTTGCACTTGAAAGCGTTCCACACATTTTTAGCGTGAGCATAATTTTCAACGGTACATTCCTCGTTAGTTAATCTATTATAGAATTTTTTCTCTTGGAGGAGAGAAATTTCTTTTAATCGTTCTGGGGAGTCTATATATTCATATGGGAAAATACCCTTCTTGCGTACAAGATTGAACTGCAAATCATCTGTGAAATACTTTCCGATTATCTGTAAGTTTTCATCTTTCAAGTTGGAACTCAAATTGTCTAAGCTAGCAGCCATAAATCGAAACGAATCTAAAAATCGCATTTTTAAATTAATATTATGACTCTCAATTTGTATATATTTCGACATGGAAATATACAATTCTTTGTTGAGTGGTAGAACTTAAATTTCTCCATCGATCTTGGATAACTCTCTCACAAACAAATGAGCATCGTAATGAGAAAAATTGTGAAAAAACACAGGAACAAAAGGTGCAGTTTTGAAGTTAATGTTACAAGCTGTATGAGCAGGCCCTCTAAATTTCCCAGTTAAATGACAATGATCTCTTACACGATCAGAGTTTAAGGCTTTTTCACAAATATGACAATTTACCGAATTATAATAATCATCCATGTCTTCAAGAGTCAAAGTCATTGGCTGAATAATTGCAAGGTACTTGATGAAAATTTCATTAATATCTCTTATCAAGGAAGTCAAAAGTTTAAGACCAGCATCTTTTCCAGTTTCCATTACAAATTTATCAAGTGTGGAATCGAAAGAACACTTTATGAAATATGAGTAGGCTATGGGAACGTGATGGTTTAAGGGGGTATTCTACCTTTGAAAATATTTTTTTCAATTTTTTTTGTTTTGCCTTATTATTATTGCTTGGACATCCCCCTTCCATCCCCTTTAAACCATTTTCAAATGTTTGAAATAGTTTAGCAGATATATCCATTTTCGTGGAGCAATGTTCTTGCTAACGTACGTATTTTCAGCGTTGCTCAAAACTTTAACCGCGTTTTTCTCGAAACCACGTTTTTTGACATGGTAGCCATGATTGGGCCAGTTCTACTACACCGATTTTGATCAGCCATGTTGCAATCGACGCAGAATTGATGTAATTCTGGCCCGTACCTCAATTATAAAGATAAAAAATTTTTTACTATTTTTTTTACACTAAACAACAACAAAACGAGAGCGTAAGTTGAAGTCGGCCCTGCTCGACTTCGATATACCCGTTACTCAGGGTAAGGTTGCCCAAATTGTGCGAGATATGAGGAATTTTTCATATTGCGGGGGCGGTAACTCTTCAATCGGATCGATACGTAATGATGATTCAAATATATGTCTAGAAGGTTTGAACAATCTATTTTAAAAATTGTGGGAGATATGAGGTTTTTTCATATTGCGGGGGCGGGAGGAGGCGTGGCAAAAATTTGAAACAAACTTGATCTGCGTGCAGAAGATACAAGTATACACTGAAAATATGGTAGCTCTAGCTCTTATAGTTCCTGAGATCTAGGTGTTCATACAGACAGACAGACAGACAGACAGACGGACAGACGGACAGACAGACAGACGGACATGTCTATATCGACTCGGCTATTGATGCTGATCAAGAATATATATACTTTATGGGGTCGGAGATGCTTCCTTCTGCCTGTTACATACATTTGCACGAACTTAGTATACCCTTTTACTCTACGAGTAACGGGTATAAAAACGTCGAAAATCAAAATTTTTTTTTTAAAGTTTGTAAATGTTTCAAACAAAATTTTTTTTTTTATGATTGAGGTACGGGCCAGAATTACATCAATTCTGATCATAACCTCATTTACCGTTTTCAATTCCGATAACCTGGAGTCCCGGAATCATGGCCACCACCTCTACACCTTTTTTTTTTTGAGGCCTTAATTGGCAGGCCGATAACTTTTTGAACAGCCCTCGGAATCCCAACATTTTTTTTTTATTTTTCTATTTAATTAATTAATAATACAAAACAAAAAACCAAATTGAAACGAGAGCGTAAGTTGAAGTCGGCCCTGCTCGACTTCGATATACCCGTTACTCAGGGTAAGGTTGCCCAAATTGTGGGAGATATGAGGAATTTTTCAAATTGCGGGGGCGTGAACTTTTCTATCGTTCATCTGATCAAGAAATGATGTATGGCGGATCGGTAGGTAATAATGATTAAAATATATATCTAGAAGGTTTTAACAATGTATTTTCAAAATTGTGGGAGATATGAGGAATTTTTTAAATTGCGGGGCGGGAACTTTTCTATCGTTCATCTGATCGAAAAATGATGTATGGCGGATCGATAGGTAATGATGATTAAAATATATGTCTAGAAGGTTCGAACAATCTATTTTCAAAATTGTGGGAGACTTTTCTATCGTTCATCTGATCGAAAAATGATGTATGGCGGATCGATAGGTAATGATGATTAAAATATATGTCTAGAAGGTTCAAACAATCTATTTTCAAAATTGTGGGAGATATGAGGTCTTTTCATATTGCGGGGGCGGGAGGGGGCGTGGCAAAATTTTGAAACAAACTTGATCTGCGTGCAGAAGATACAGGTCTACACTGAAAAAATGGTAGCTCTAGCTCTTATAGTTCCTGAGATCTAGGTGTTCATACAGACGGACAGACAGACGGACAGACGGACATGTCTATATCGACTCGGCTATTGATGCTGATCAAGAATATATATACTTTATGGGGTCGGAGATGCTTCCTTCTGCCTGTTACATACATTTGCACGAACTTAGTATACCCTTTTTACTCTACACAGAAAAAAAAAAGATCCATTTGGAATGGATATGGACATATCCTTTTTTTGGATATTGAAATGCATATCCTTTTCAAATTTACACATCCTTTTGATATTTTTCAGCTCCATTTTCACATCCTTTGGATATTTTTCAGCTCCATTGGATGAAAAACTAAGATCAATTTAACATTATTTAATCTCAAATGGATGATAAAAATGGATATGGACATATCCAGTCCAAATGGATATGAAAAATATCCAATGGATCATCAAAAAATATCCTTTTTTTTTCTGTGTACGAGTAACGGGTATAAAAACTCTTATGGTTAAGAATTTTTTTAAAAAACACTCATAAAACACTCGTCAAAGGTAGAAGACCCCCTTAAAATCTCAAATTTTTCGCTTACTTTTAGATTTTCTGGTGTAAGCATACACTCAAAATCTGCATATACCGCAAATGGTACATCTAAGGAATGTGAAAAATTCTTAAATTTAAGACTCGCCTTATCCGCTGCAGGAAGTGTAGTAACCAGCTTGACACAATGCTCCTTATGTCGTAGATGTAAGCTCTCATCTTTTGAATAGTTTAGACACAGGTTGCAGAAAAAAAGTTTATTGCAGTTTTTTGTGAGTTGTGTGTGAACAAGTCTAAAAACGAAAAATAATAAATAAATCAATATAGTTTATATTTATGAAATAACAAATTAATTTCGATAGCGTAAGGAATATTGTTATAAAGTATTCTGAACGTTATATTGTACTTACGCTGACAAATTTTTGATCCAAGCAAAATGGGTGCGTTCATTCTGTTCCAAGAGAATTAGATTGATATGTGTTTGTCGTTCATGTTGAGTAATATATAACGGACCAATCACCTGGTTAGCTTCCTCATCATAGCCAAACACATTCACACTGATGAGCGGATTCTGGGCTTCGAAAATTTTAATCTGCTTTAGGGGTATGGGGAAATCGAAGTTTTCAAAGTTGAGTGTCATTTCCGCATTTATTTCGATGTTTGAATCCTCAATCTCATTCACATTGTAGCTGTTGCATCTGTCAGAATTACAAGTTGACGGTTTAAGGGCTGATATAATTGCCCATTTAAAACAAAACTGATCATTGTTTCTAACGTTAATGATCGCGTGTTTCCTTACGAGCTTCTTTTGGTGTTTTGATGTAACTTGAACCCTTCAGCGGAGAGTACTTGTTAATGTTCATCTCAAGACGCATTATTTTCAGAAGGGTCCATCCACTGACTTTCTCTTGGAATTCATCCATTTTTGTTCTGATAACCGCCGAATTTTCGGTGAACAGCTGCTGAACATCTGTTGACAACAATAAAACCGTCATCTCGGTTTGGTGTGATTTTACTTCAGGATCAGTTCTTCGTCATCCTTCATCTTCATGTACAGGGTTGCCCATATTCGACGGACCCATGTTTTTTTAAAAAATCAAAGAAAAAATAAATATTTGGCGGTTGGCAATCTTAATCATTTAATTTGTTCCAAGTAGATTTGTTTACATCAATTTTTGAATATGATATCTCTCAAATGGCCGCCTCTGGCGTTGATGGCGTATTGTGCCCTTTTTGCAGCATTTTCCATCGTTTTCGCCAACATTTCGGCCGGAATAGCGGCTATTTCTTCACGAATGTTGTCCTTGAGCTCTTCTACGGTCCTTGGCTTGTTAACATAAACCTTTGACTTCAAATATCCCCACAAGAAGAAGTCAGGCGGCGTCAAATCGGGCGAACGCGGTGGCCAGTCCAAATCACCACTTTTCGACATCAAACGGCCCGGAAACAATTTCTTCAGAAAATCGATTGTTATGCGACTTGTGTGCGGTGGAGCGCCGTCTTGTTGAAACCAGAACTGCCTCATACGCTTTCGACGAATAATTGGCATCACAAAATTGGTCATCATGTCGCGATAACGCTCCTGGTTGATGGTAACAGCATGGCCATTTTCATTTTGGAAGGAAAACGGCCCAATGACCGTTTTCGCACTAACGCCGCACCAAACTGTGACTTTTTCGTCATGAAGAGGCACTTCTTGGATTAGAAAGAGCCTCACCAGTCGAAAATTGTATAAACGCTTAATGGTGTTCTTAGAAGGCGCACTTTTCACATTTTTTTATTTTTTTATAAGCACGTTGAGTTTTAACAATTGACTTGTTCTGTTGAATGTAAATTTCAACTATTTCAGAGCGCTCGCGTGGCGTTGTTCCATGGTAAAAATCTGCTTGGACTGACGCTTCAAACGCGGTATGTCATTAAGCGATCTGACATCTCTGTCAAAAGTTATGGCGTTGCCACATGGGTCCGTCGAATATGGGCAACCCTGTATTCCCCAAATAGCTCGAAATTTACTTTGCACGCGTCATGTATATCCAGAATTTTTGTAATAATTGTAATAAAGGCAGCCCCAGCTTCCTTCAAAAACTCCTCAGGGACTATTACGTCTTTACTAGAATTCTCGAACGAATAACCGTTTAACCGATTTTTAAAGCAGCTCGAAGTCAGCTTTACTTTTGAATTACTTGCGTTTATCGGTATAAACGCACGAACTTTATGGTTATTAGACCGTAAATGATAATGCCACTGCTTACGATTTATATTTTCGTTGCAGGTGGTACAAAATACGGATACGTTAACACTATTGCTTGTGGAGGCCATTTCGGTTTTGATTTTCTTGAACTTCCAAGTTAAACTAAAAGTCTTTGGATTCCATAATGCTTAGTTTTACAGAAAACATATACTCACACACTCAGAAATAAAACTCTGAGTTCAGATTTCTAATATATTATTCTCTCTCTTTCTCACTCTTTGTATACAAAATGCCTTCACACTCATTGTCATTTAACTGGGAAATTTAGAGGGCCTGCTCATACAGCTTGTAACATTAACTTCAAAACTGCACCTTTTGTTCCTGTGTTTTTTCACAATTTTTCTCATTACGATGCTCATTTGTTTGTTAGAGAGTTGTCCAAGATCGATGGAGAAATAAAAGTTCTTCCACTCAACAAAGAATTGTATATTTCCATGTCGAAATATATACAAATTGGGAGTCATAATATTAATTTGGAAATGCGATTTTTAGATTCGTTTCGATTTATGGCTGCTAGCTTAGACAATTTGAGTTCCAACTTGAAAGATGAAAACTTACAGATAATCAGAAAGTATTTCACAGATGATTTGCAGTTCAATCTTGTACGCAAGAAGGGAATTTTTCCTTATGAATATATAGACTCCCCAGAACGATTAAAAGAAATTTCTCTCCCTCCAAGAGAAAAATTCTATAATAGATTAACTAACGAGGAATGTACCGTTGAAAATTATGCTCACGCTAAAAATGTGTGGAACGCTTTCAAGTGCAAAAATTTAGAAGAGTATATGGAAATATACCTCAAAACTGATGTGCTTTGGCTGGCAGATGTTTTTTAAAATTTCCGAACAATTTTTAAGAAAATTTTTTTCACTAGACCCTGCTCATTATTATACATCTCCAGGCTTAGCTTGTGATGCAATGTTAGTAACCACTAAAATTGAATTGGAATTGCTTACAGATATCGATATGTACAAGTTCATCCAAAGAGGAATTCGGGGTGGTTTAGTTCAGTGTTGTAAAAGGTACTCGAAAGCCAATCACAAGTACATGAATAATTATGATCCCACGAAACCTTCCGAATTTTTAATGTATTTAGATGCGAATAATCTATATAGATGGGCAATGTCTCAGTATCTCCCATATGGCTTTTTCCAGTGGTTGACATATGATGAAATTAATGAACTTGATTTCCCCTCTATCTCTCATGACTCTGAATTCGGTTACATTCTTGAGGTTGATTTGATATATCCAGAATGTCAACATGACAAGCACAATGACCTGCCCTTTTGCCCCAGCAACCAGAAGCCCACCAAAGATGCAAAGGTTGAAAAACTTATCGCAGTCGCCTTGTTTAAAATCATATATTGATCTCAACACTAAGCATAGAACAGAAGCGAAAAATAAATTCGAGAAAGACTTTTTCAAACTGTTAAACAATGCTGTCTATAGCAAGGTACTCACATCAGCTAAATCGATTCTGATGGGTATCAACTCCATATAAAAAAAATAGAAGGCTAACATCGGCTACGCCGATGTTTTAAATACCCTTGCAGTTTTTGAAAGTCGCTACCATTGATAACAATAAAGTTTTTCTCAATACAACTAGTTTTTTGACCGACCGTTTATATGGCAGCTATATGCTATAGTCATCCGATTTTGATCATTTTTTCCAGAATTGTGTGAAGGGGTATAAAACTAATATATACCAAGATTGGTGACGCTTCGATGGAAAACAAAAAAGTTTTTCTCACTAGAACGAGTTTTTTGATAGACCGTTTATATGGCAGCTATATGCTATAGTCATCCGATTTTGATAAATTTTTCCAGAATTGTGTGAAGGGGTATAAAACTAATATATACCAAGTTTGGTGACGATACAATAGAAAACAAAAAAGTTTTTCTCACTAGAACTAGTTTATGGACCGATCGTTCCTATGGCAGCTATATGATATAGTCAGCCGATCCGGCCGATTCCGACAAATGTGCAGCCTATGTGTATTTAAAGACTTTTTGCAAAGTTTGGTCAAGATAGCTCTAAAACTGAGGGAGGAGATAGCATAGAAACAGACGGACGGACAGACGGACAGACGGACATGGCTATATAGACTCAGCTCGTCATGCTGATCAAGAATATATATAGTTTATGGGGTCGGAGATGCTTCCTTCTATGCGTTACAAACATCGTGACAATTTTAATATACCCTCTGCAAGGGTATAAAAAGGGTGTCAGAATGCTTTCGGAAATTTCCGACTGGTCTCTACGCTGAGCCAGTTCTCAGGCAAACTAAATCTGTACGCTCATACCCATCGGAATGCTTATGGGGCTGCCAACTTGTGCGACTAAAACAGCTGATTCAATTCCGATGGGGTAGGAGCAGATTAATTCTTTGTATTTTTTTCGACCATACCCATCGGAATGTCAGCAACAATGTCGGCCGCAAAAAGCAAAAAAAAAATAGATTGGCGCAATTTGAGTCGCATGAAAAGCTGGCACTTAATAAGGCCGTCCACTTAAACCCAATACTTTGAGATTTGACGGACAAAAAGCACTTTGATGCGATTTTGGCCAAATCGGCATGGGATAATGTGGATGCGGATATGAAAAAAGATGGTGAGTTATAATGGCAATTACATCAAATCAAATAAAATTAAATAAACATATGTATGTATGAATTTCGGCGAATGATTGCAAGGTGGCCTGGAAGTCGCTGCGAGACAGCTCCAGATACCACCAAAAGGTGGCAGTAAAGAAGTTGGCCAAGAGTGGAAGTGCCGGGGGCGTCGCATTAGCGCAGCCAAAAATCAACGAAGCTGTGGATTGGGAGTTTGCGCAAGCTCTTTCCTTCTTGCCTGAGATGTCCACCCAGAGGCGGTAGGTTAAAATATGCAAAATAGTTTTTAGATTTTACACTCATATTAAAATATTATTATTCCTACAGTACGTATAGTTCTGCTTTCGAGGACATAACGTCAACCAGCAATGCTGTCTCCGATGATTCGTCGGCTTGTTTGTTTCCGCTCGAGTCCAATAACTCGGAAATTGAGGAGTTGGACAGCGGGAACAATTTAGATGATGGAGATGTGGAGTTCGACGCCAGCATATCTCTAGATGCGTCATCGTACTCGTATGTAAGTATATTGATCATTTTAAAAGCAACGTCATATTAAACATTTACTTTTACAGCGTACCAACCCAAAAAAAAAAGCAAAGGACAGACGGGCCTTCAACGTCCCAGGAAGTGTGTGGCTTGCTGGGTACTTTTTTGTCGCAGCACTCGGAGCTAATTTCGCGTCCACCTCCGATGGCTCCTCCACAACATCGTGGGATTCTGCAATATTGGGACGATATGCTGAAAGAATTGCCAGTGGAGAAAGCTAGAGAAGCTGAAGAAGCCGTGACGAAGCTTCTCTGGGAGCACCTTAGAGCCGCAAAGTAGGATAAGAAATAGATAGTAAGATAGTTCATAAGACACAGAAGAAAAAAAATATAATAAATAAATAAATGGAGAAAATATAATTAAAATTATTTATTTATTGATTGCTATGTCCTACGGACACCAGCAGATTCCTCTTGCCATGGAACATAGCCAGCTTCACTGTTAACGTATTCTTTAAATTTACAACGCTGGCTCCGTGCATTTGCTTCTTCCTCCTCCATTGCTGCACAATACACCGTCATCCCCACAACTAAGGCATTGCCCAGGACTTCTGCTCTCCACATATCATGCAAATATTCCTGCATTTTCCAATTTATTTGTAGATGTCAACAAAACAAAGCTGCAGTGTGGCCGTTTGCGAGTTTGTGGTCACACTGAAAATTTCTCTTACCCCGACCGTAAGAAGTTCCGCTTAGCGGACGTTAGCTGGTCTGAGTACTTAGCTTATGGTAAAACCATGGAAAATGTTGAGAAGCGAAAAAATATAAAATTAGTAACGTCATGGGAGACAACAAATAGAAATCATCTCGGAGCAGGCGCACTAATCGCAAAGTCCAATTTTCACAGCTCGGCGAGATTTGCCAAAGACATGTATGCCATTCAAATGAAACAATTGCATAATGTGTATAACGTATTTGGGATTTATAGTTTTGGAATTGTCCAAATGGTTAATGTATGATTAACATTATGAGTACATGCAACCCAAATTTCAAAATAACCTTTCATTAAATTATATGGATACAGACTCATTCATATATTCAATCGAAACTTATGATTTCTTTGCTGACATTCGCGAAGAAATGCGATTTGATACTTCAGAGTACCCTGAGGAGTTGACTAAAAAATTCAAGATCAAAAGGTGTAAGAAAAAAGTGTTGGGAATGATGAAGGATGAGAACAATGGAAAACAAATGTTAGAGTTTGTGGGTCTAAGACCTAAAATGTATTCTCTTCTCTTAGATGGTGGTGGGTGCATCAAAAAATCCAACGGAGTGAAAAAAGCAGCCCTACAAAAGCTTAATTTGAATAGCTATAAAGAATGCCTTTTCGAGAATAGAACATTGACAGATAGCATGATAGTGTTCAGATCAAAGCTATATGAATTGTACACTGAAAAATTACGCAAAATTACCCTGAGTAGCAATGATGACAAAAGAAAGATTAGGATTAATAAGATAATTACATATGCTTGGGGTCACTATAAAATTAAGAAAGCGAGTGAGAATAGAAAGAGGAAGATTGAGGAAATCTATCAGAACAGAAGAACTATGATTGAGACAAATACTGATATGACACTCACTACTCTAGAGCTAGAAAGATTGCATAACGAAATGGAAATTGATGAGGTATTATAAATTGTAACTAATCATAGTACTTCTAATGTAAAAAATTACTTTTAAGAAATTGATATAAACAAAATAAAAAAATAAATAAATAAAAAAAATCACACTCGTATATGTTTTATTATAAAATTAGAGTCGTATAGCAAGTATGCATTTTTTCTAACTTTATTCAAAAATTTAGTTGATTGGATTTTTGCTGTTGGATTTTTTGCTGATCTTAATCAAAAAATATATATGATTCTCTAAGCAAAGAGAAAAAAGGAACGCAAACCAAACAAAACCCAACAAATTGTAAACAATTCAAACTGCTATAAAATAAGCTTTCATCTAGACTTGAGCATTCTCTAAGCAAAAAGAAAAAAAGAAGCGCAAAACAAACAAAATCCAACAAATTGTAAACAATTTGAACTGCTATAAAATAGGCTTTTATCTGGACTTGAGCCATCATTCAGTTTTGAACAATGGAATCACAATCATATTCAGACGTTCCAACAGTTAAAGTTCAGGATCATGTGCTTCTCCTGAGTGCAGAGAGAGCAGACGTTATCGCTGACTTCAACAGTAAAAGTCAAAAGGCTTTGCTTTCACAAAGCTCTATGATCGTCGGTCGCGGATATCCCATCCTAAGCGGGAGTCGTAAAACAACAAAGTTCGGGGAGTCCATTGCCTTAGAACTTAAGGAACATGTTTTGTACCTACCCCACAGGTACAATACCATGCGAAACTCGACAATAGCGTCTTTTTCGGATGGCGGCTATCAAGTCATCAAAAGACAGGATGGGAAGCTATACCTGGAGCAAACTGATTTAGAATGGGTTTTACATTAAATACTTGCTTTTTGATTCAATAAAATCATTCATCTGTATATGTATTGATATATTTATTTGAAGCCGGGAAAAGTGAAGGGAGCTCGTTTCAGATCATTGCCACATTCGCATTTGAACCACCGCCGGCATCACACGCTTTTTAGATTTTCTTTGTTTATAAAATCAAAAACTATGGATGATTCACAGCGGCTTTTAACGGGAGATAGGGATAAAGCCAAGGAGCGACAGTATCAGGTCCCCCACAATCTATCTAAAGGAACAAGCTCTGATAAAAAGGAGGAAGAAAAATACACTTCCTCAACCCAAAAATATGAACGATTTAAATGAAAAACTTTATTTTTATTTCACAATAAATTGAAATTTATAGAATATCTTTTGTATTTATCCAAGAGTTGTGTTCGTTGGGGAATACCAACCATTTAACAAATACTTGATTGGCCTTTCTTTTTATAATCTTTTCAACCAGGTATGTGTTGGGAAAGTGTGTAATTTGTAATTTGTAATTTTATTAATATTATCCCAATGCTACAAATACATACGTACTATAAATTAGTGCATTGGTCACAAAAACAAGGGGGGAACAGAAGAAACATTAAACTAAAATGATGAGATAAAAATGAACGAATGTAACTAACCTAGTATATGCTATGTAATTATTATTATTATAATTTTTTATATATATTAATTCCTATATTTGTCTTTTAAGGTATTCAGTTAATTTAGATTTAAACTGAGTTGCGTTCCCAATAGATTTAATGTTATGTGGCAGGTCATTCCAATAGCGGGCAGATTGAATAAAAAAGTGTTTTTCCGAAATTGCTAATTTTACACGCTGGCAAACTATATTTTTTGTTCGTGTTGAAGTAGCAAGTTGTATTTTTTGATATAAATAGTGAGGCTCTTTGGTCATCAGTATTTTATGGAGTAAAATAAGTGTGCGAAGTTTGATCCACGAATCTAGGTCAAGACAAAGAATTTGTTCAGCAAAGTGCGAGATATGGTCCCTGCGACCAAGATTAAACACATATCTTGAGATCGAGTTAAATGTTACCCTAAGCCTTTGCATGCTGTTTGCATCACAGCTGCCAAATATTTCCACACCGAAAAAAAGCGTCGGGATGAGATATGTCTTAGCTACAAGAAGCCTGAGATCAAGAGGAATGAGTTTTTGGGTAAGCGACAACTGCCTAAGCAAACCGTATGTTTTCCCAGAAGCTCTTGAAATGTGGTTGCTCCACGTTAATGTGTTATTAAATTGGATTCCCAGGTTAGTCGTATCCTCGGCATATTCCAGCGAAACATTGTTTATAGTCAGCTTAGGTAGTTCGCTCACATTTATGGCCTTCTTGTATATGACAAGGCATTTTGATTTTTTGGGGTTTAGTCCCAATCCATTCGCCTTAGCCCAGTCACTAATTTTCGTAAGTTCCCTATTACAAATTCTAATACATTCATTAATTTCACATAACGGTCGACTTACATAAAGTTGGACATCATCGGCATATAAATGGACATCACAGCCTAACAGACAATCAGGAAGGTCATTGATATACAAAGAGAAGAGTAAAGGTCCGAGGACTGAACCTTGAGGAACACCACGAGAGAGACTTAAGAAACCTGACATGGACGTCCCAGAAGCCACTGACTGATTTCTGTCACACAAATAAGAATTAATAAGACGCGTTGCAGTTAAGGAGAAGTTAAATAGATTTTTTAGTTTAGTTATTAATATATTGTGGTCAACTGTATCGAAAGCTTTACTGTAATCTAGTAAGGCTAATAATGTAACATTGTTATTGTCAGTTTGAATTCGGATGTCCTCCACTATCTTTAAAATCGCCGTCGAACAGCTCCTGTGCTTTTGATAACCAGATTGTAGTTGGCTTAGCAACGAATTGGTTTGTAAAAATTTCGCAATCTGCTTAGCCATTAGTTGTTCAAAAACTTTAGACAAAAAAGGGAGAATGGAGATGGGTCTGTACTCGTTTTTGTCTTTTGGAATGGGTAAAATTTTAGCTACTTTCCAACAGTCAGGGAATACAGAAGTTGTGAAAATAGTGTTAAATATATATGTGATGTGATTAAGTAGCAAAGGAAGTAGAATTTTTAAGAACTTTGGATTCACTTTGTCTAGGCCTTCCGCATTTGATTTGACTTTTAGGACACATTCAAGAACATCACAAGAACTTACACACACAAAGCTAAAACTATTATCACACAGGGGTAAAGCATTCAGGTACATATTTTGGGTGGCTGCAGGTACGTTAGTATTAACAAATCTTTGGTTTAGTGCTTCTACGTCCAAGTTATTTTCTAATGGCGGCTTAGCTTTTCCTACTACTAAGCTCTTCAATTCTTTCCAAGTCTGATTAGGAGTTCGTACATTATTAAATTTGGTTCTAATGTAGTTTAACTTGGCAGAGCTTATCGCTCTTGTAACTTTTTTCCGTAAAATCTTAAATTCCGTGTGCAGGTTGTCGGTTTTGTAGCGTTTCCACCTTTTGTATGCATTGTCTCGCAACTTAATTTGGATTTTAATTTGTGAGCTGAACCATGGATTTTGCGTGTGTTTAATGATTTTACTTTTAATGGGTACAAATTCATTAAAAAGATGCTCTATGTTCGTGTTTAAAATGTACATTTGGTCATTGGAAGTTGTCATGTTGTATACGGATCTCCAGTCGCAATTGTTGAATTCTGTTAGTAATCTTTCGTAGTCAATTGATTTAAAGTCTCTAAAAGTAATTAAAAGGTCAGAATAGTCTAGGGGAACTTCATACGTTAAATATATCAGGTCATGTTTGGAGAATGCTGGCACTGAGACCTGGTCATATAGCAAGATTTTATTCGGGTCACTAACAAAAAACACGTCAAGCAAGGAGTTGCATGTGGTAGTGAAATGGGTCGGTTCAGAGTCATTGGCTGTGTATAATCCTATGGAGTTAAATTCGTTTAGAATATGCTTTTCGCGAAGAATATTGCTGTTGAGGTCACCGGTAATTATTACATTAGGAAAATCTAAGGAAAAGTCAGATATTTTATTAATAATATCAATAAAATCAATGTTTTGAGAGGGTCTATATATGCATCCGATTAGGATACGACTATCTAATTTTTTGTTCATAATTTCAATGAATATGTATTCAATTGCGCTTTCCGTGGGATTACTGCATATGAACCTGCAGCTAAGTTTTTTGTTGACATATATAGCCATCCGGCGTGCCCCTTGCGGTCAGATCTAAACAAAACATATTCATTACATTCAAACAAAACATCAGAGGACCCACAAACAAACCACGTCTCAGACACACAAAAAACATCAACATTAGAATTTACAAAAAGGTGTCTAAACTCATCCATCTTTCTTCCCAAACTTTGCGCATTTATATGTGCGATCTTTAAGCCTTCTTTTTGCTTACACAAGATTTTAATCAAACTGCTAGCCATGGAATTATCCGAACCTAACCGTGTTAGAGTCAGACAAAACTAATATTGAGGACGCTCGCAGATCAAAAATAAGACAAATATAAGACATACATTCTAGAAAAATTAAATTGACTAAATTTAGCTTAGATACTAAAAGAGCAGAATTATAAGGTGAAATGTTACTCATTAGAAGCTTCAGCGCCAGTGGAAGTTTCAATGGACTGAAGGGGAGGGGGAGCAGCTTCACAGAGTTGTACTCCAGAGGGGGGGAGTTCAAGCTCTGCAGGTTCATTGCGGGTGATGAGATCGGAAAGCTCATCCAAGCTTCCAATACTATGCACATTATTTCTCCCATTACGCCTAACATGAACTATCCCACGACGAGTAAACACAGCGAAAGTCT